>CABEEJ010000189.1:61789-138350 GCA_901482245.1 Timema douglasi
TAAAATTGGGGTGATTTTTACCTCAAAACAGTGATTTTATACCTCAAGAACAAAGTTTACACTAGCCGCGTGTTCTTTCTTTATCAATGTACGTGGCATTTGGTCACCAAGGAGTGAAAACTTGCAATAAAAATGCGAAAAGATCGAAATTTAAGATTGCACAGATGGAAATAAAACACTGCATACAGCACCACATTTGCACGCTGGAACGACTAACAGGCAACTTATAACCTGGCGACCAACATGTTTAGTCTCCTTACGATATATCGCCCAGCGCTAAAGTCGTAGTTGCTCCTCTGTGGACGAGTGAATCATTGTTTAAATGAAAAAGCTGCCTAGGTGATTGGTTGCTTGGTCGTGAGTAATTAATCGCTTGATTTTTGGGCCCCTCGGTAGGTTGAAAGTAGCCCATAACCAGCGCTCGAGACATTGATTCTAAGCGCTGAACAAAGATTAATAACATTTTAGCGGCAAAAGTATAATTAACTCGACTATTAGTATGCATGAATTAGTTGTGTGCAGGGATAACTTAGTTTTCAAACTGAACTAAGTTTTAAAGCTGATATGTTTTTGTGAAGAGAAGCCGAATATAAAGGGAAACCGACTAGACTTTTTTCTATCAAATAAAAGATGATGTCCTGCCTTTGTTAATTGGATATAATAAAGGTATGGCGAATTTATTACTGTATCTAAATAGGCCTAATGGTATTGTAATTTAAGTTAGCATTTTATTTGTATTTCAGTAGGCCTATATTATATTTTAGTTTAAGTAACAAAAACATTTATTGGAAACATATTATTTTAAATGAGCGTACAGCCCAAACGGGTAGTAAAACGCGGTGCTAAATAATATATATATTTTAAATGGTATTACAAAAGTTTTTTAGACGAGGTAAGAATAACTAGCAGACGTGGATGTTGGGTAGCTTGCTTGACTCTGGAAAGTAGGGTTCGATACTCGGCTGAGTAGAGCTTGGCGATGTCTTCTTATAAAATAAAATTTCAACCACATCCCCCCTTCCCCATACACACAAAAATGCTAATACATCCCTTAAAAATCCATCTCTTCATCCTGCTTCCTTTTGTTTGAAATTTTTAGTTGCTAAACATAAGCACATACTAAATAAATAAATAACTAAATATTTACCAATTTTGGTGGCCGCATAGTCTGAGTAGTCACTCTCGCAATGCTCTCGACTGATGATGACGGGGAGATCGGGGTTCGAATCTAGGTTGGATGTACTGAGGGTGGTTTTCCCTAAATGATTTTCCACTCTCTACGAAAATGCGAGTACGTTTCTTATCAACTAAGTCTTACTCATCCTTAGCCCATTAGCGTAATTAGTACATACACGTATAGCCAGAATTAGTAGTAAGACGCGGTACTAAAAAAACTCTGTATGTGAGGAGTTAATATCAAAGTCAAATACATTGAAGTATTTCAAAGTTCATCCAAACTCCGTTACAATAAAGTAAGAAGCCTATGTGTCCAATAGTTGTTTTGCTTCTAGATACAATTTTCATTTATATGGCAGCTAAACAACTGCAAACAAGAAAGGATTATAAATTAAAGTGTTGTTATGGACGTCTCAAAAAGGAAAGTAGAAGTCATGAGAGTTCCAAAATGCACACGATTTTATTTGCCCTCCAAGATATTTCCTATGCTTGGTTTACCGTTATTAAAACGAAAACGTATTCGTCTTCTCTGTCAATAGCAATGAAACCTGCTTCGGTGGCCGCATGGTATTAGACGTCACTCCACTATTTTGTTAGTTTCCATACCGGTCGGATGTAATAGGGGTGATTTACCTAAATCGTTTTCCACTCTGCCTCTTTGCAAATGCGGGTACACTTCCTCTAAACTCGACCAGCCTTATCCTTAATTCACTAGTATAGTTTCCGAACAGATAGTAAGACCAGGGCCGGATTTACCACTAGGCCTACAGCGGCACTATTCAGGGGCCGGCATTAAATTAAGGCAAATATTATGTTCAATTGTGTTTCATATTTTAATATTTCATCTACCACATGTAAGTGTATCGTCCTCAGCTCGTGGCCCCACAACACGATACCCAACACCTACCTAGTACCTGCCACGTACCGGTATCAGTTTACAAACTGTGTGTTTATGTTCACAACACAGTGACATGTCACACCCTCTGAGTAACTCACACTCAGCTGAGTCCTCCACTTGCCAGCTAGTTCATGATGACTCAGACTCACACTCACCTCAACTGTTACATGTTTAATGTTTGTCCCACTGGAAAATGCTTTTGGTTTATGTTGTGTTAATGATCGCGCGCGGAATACAGAACATTCCTTGCTGTGCCAGTGGTCAGTTCTGAATACAGTAATTATTTTTGGCTCGCATATACACACACAGTACACTTGTACTATTTATGTCTGTGTAAATTTGTTAGTGTCGTAACGCTATTAACTATGACTTATGCGTGAATTCACGTCCCGCGTGTGTTGACTGTTGTGGGTACTGTTGCTAAGTATTTATGTAAGAAATTAGTAGCCAAATGGCAAGACTTAGCAGTGCTACCGCAGTTGCAATGCTATTGTGCATCATCCTTCATCTTCCTCTGGTAGTACTGGTTAGTTGTTCCTTCATTCACAGAAGCAATGCTTCCAGAGAAGATATCTTCAACATAAACTGGTGTCAATTTATATAACTGTGACAATAACATACCATCCGCTCTATATCCCAAAGATGACGTAAATTCACGATTGAAATAGTTAGTATGGCCAGAAAATGCAGCTGCCAGGGGAGTATTTTCGCACCTCACGTACACACCAGCGAGCGGAATGGCGAACCGAACAGCGAACCGTACGCCGAACTGCGCGGCGAACACTGACAGGTGGCGGGGGTGTTCGATTCGCTGTTTTTCCGTTAGTATCGTCCAAACCCACGGGTAATAATATGTATCAACAACGATCAGTATGTATCGCATATGTATGCATCCATCTCGCCTTGAAGAATAGAAGTAAAAAAAATACATCTTTGCAGAGATTTTTCTCTTATTAATATTATGGCCTATCAACTACTCTGGTTTAATACATATTTTTAAATAGTAATTACTTTTTATTAGATTTTACAAAATAGGTAATCACTTTATTTTGATAGAATGGACGTCCCCACCCACCCACACTAAGGTTCCATCACCCTTGCCTGAAGATATTTATTTTTCAACTATACCTTTTTAAATTCTCGAAACAATACTCAATAACCCGTACATCAAAGAGAACGTTTTTTTCTCATCTCTAGGCTGAAGTAAAATCTAAATTATGTTCGTCAAAATGTTCACTTACCCGTCCACACTGTTGAAACACGTTAGCGCACCTCTCTTTGATGTTTCGTCGAAATACCGACATTGGGCGGATCGGGGTAATGCGCGCGGTTTTGTTGCAACATTGCGTGGTTCGGCGTTCGGTTCGCCGGTGTGTGCGTGTCTTTATAAGGACCCAGGCTTGTGGCCGGAAAATAATAACAAATTATGAGATTGTGTGACAGTTCAAGGTGTTGAACTAAACTTAGACGCAGACTTCAGTGCTTCAAAACGCAAGTATCTTAATAAAGAAAGGCATATTAAAAGGAATATCTTTTTCTTCAAAACTTCATAATGGGGAGACATAAGTAAGACAGTGTCTGGTGTAGGCTACTCGCCATCTTAAGGCTATGTTTTTTGTGTATCTCGTCTGCTATTTAGCGAAGAAAAAAGTATTTTTACTTCAGGGTTCGATGACTGGAAACATCCCTCTAAAAGAATACAAGATCACGAGAATATATAAATGTATAGTTTAAAAATTCAATTTAAAACCAAAACTATGATGAAAAACTTAAAATGATAGATAGAAGCGTATCATCTACCTTTAGGAAAGGCGGAAGAATGGGAGGAGAAGGGGCGTAATTTCATTGAGGGCCTACAGGTGGCAAGGTAGTAAACCCGGCCCTGAGTAAGACGCGGTGCTATAAATAATAAGAAAAAAACAATGAACTAAACTGATATCTGTGTTTTAAATGTATCATGTTTTTAATAGGTTATAGTAAAACGTGGCTAATAAGGTACATTTAGAAGGTTTTCTAAGATCACCTATTATGGAAGAAAATTTAATCACTACAGTTGGTATTTTTGCATACTATAAAGAAAGGACATTGTAACAGTACAATCTGTTATAAAAATTTTTTTTTATAATAAATGGAATAAATATTTTCGTATAATAAGATTATTCACTTTGAATAAAAATTCAAACAAATACTGTTAAATGGATCCAATGGTGGTATCAACTCTGCTTTTGTATCCCCTTCACACCACCATGCTAACTGCAGACCTCAATTGTTCTTGCACTCATTCAACACACATAGTTCCTCTTGGGATTTTGGCACCAGAATCGTCCATTGTAAATGTTTCATCGTAAGTTGTGAACACGATATGAAGTTGCAAATACTAGAGAGTTACAAATAATTTCAAAGCATATTTTCATATTTCTTCTTCAGCAACAAACGCTAATGTTCTTTATGTGGTTGACATTTGAAATAGTGAAAAGTCACTTGTACAAGGAGAAATATAGGCTCGCTAAACGTTTAAAAGAGTATAAAGGCTCGTTACTAGAATCAATGGTCATCCATCATATGTTCTTCATCTGCCGAGGTGAGCACTTCATCATGGACTTTTGACACAATCGAGTTACGTAGGGAAAGGATGAAGCAGGGGAGAATCGCTAGGCCAGAGTTTCATATTAATATATACTACAAAATTAATCGGTATAGGTGCTCCACGAGGTTATATTTAGTAAAGGACACCGACGCTTTAACTGTTGTCGAGTACATTAGAGATGTTGATGTTATTTTAACAACCGGTTAGTTGGATGAATACGAATGTGGGACATTTAATCCAAGCTCAGACTATGAAAAGAGCAGTCTTATTATTTTTTGAAAAGTAGCCCGCATAACAACTTATAGTAAACACGTTGATTTTGGTGAATTAGAATCGCCCCATAAATACATATCACAAGACTTACCATTGGAGCGATTTATGACGCTGTATAAATTAGACAAATATTTCCTAATTTGTTCCATGTTTTGATCAAATTGATACAACAGCCAAGATTCAACTATCTGATTTGTAATATCTCATGCACAATACTCGGAATAAAAGGGTTCACGGAAACATTTAAAATGTATATACCTTTGAAACAGGTTATTTGGGATCGTAGCTATTTAACCAGCGTTCAATTTCGTATAAAGACATCTTTGCATGCAAAACCTTAACGAAATGTTGTTCAGAAACGTGATAGTAGTCCAGATAATTTAAATCTAATTCACAGTTTTTAACTGGGGTAAACACATTTGTTAGAAGCAAGTACTCACAGCGGTCATAAACATTTTGACCTCGCAGTAAGGTGAGCTTTCCTCATTAGACTGGATTTCCCTCAATGCCACATGATTCCATTGAATTAGGTCTCGTAATACTAAAACTCTTTCCGACGGCTGTGAACTGTCCGGGTTTCCCGATCATCTTATGTCGAATGCACAGTTCTTCCATTTGGCCGGCGTTGCCACAGCATGACGTGGGTACACCTTCAATTCCATATTATGATTTCCCGCCTAAACTCTTGTATTTTGATATATATATTGCCCCGCGTGGTTTCTCACCGAAATAGTGAAGCAGTCTATGGTCCGATTGTGTAATATTACGGAACCGAAGGTCCCTCTGGTACATGTAGATCATTTTTAAAGCTTTTTCTACTTCTCCACGAAGCTGTAATGAAAGAAAACTAAATTAAAATTAAAATAACTTATTGCAGGTATTGTTTTATAAACAAAACAAAATGAACAGAACTAAATAATAAAGATGTGCCCAAGTAGCCCTGGTACCAAGTTTTACAGAAAGGTGTCCATGCAATATTTTAATAACTATTGAAAAATTATTAAATACTATATTTGTGCCTCTGATGAAGAAAAGGGTAAAAATTGATCACTTGAAAACTGTAAGCCTTCAAAACACATTTACCTAGACTCTCAAAACAACTCCAATTAATAAAACCTTTTGTTTAAAAACTGGCACCCGCCTCGGTGGCGTAGTTGGCTAACGCGCTAGTCGTGTTGAGCTCGGCTGCTGAGGACAGGGAGATCGAGGTTCGAATCTCGGTCGGGTGAACTGGGGGGGGGGGTTTCCTAAATGGTTTTCCACTCTCCCTCTACGCAAATGCGGGTTCACTTCCTCTATTTCAACCTTCCCAATTCCTAATCCATTAGAGTAATTAGTACTTAAAGCGTATAACCCGAACGGGTAGTAAGACGCGGTGATAAATATTATTATTATTAAAAACTGGCAACACAGTACTGGCTTTCTAATATAATATATCCTTCGTGTCAGTTTGATAAAATTTATTTCAACCATGAACTGTTTTGGCTGATAAAATTATAGGCATATCGATTTATATATATTTGAAGTTAACACTTTATTTGAAGACAATGTATTTTTTTTATAACTACAAGTTCAAAAATGGCGTATGGACACAGGAATCGAACCCGGGGAACATTTACATTTAGAATCTGCTGCAAATCGAAATCCATTCGTTCAGAAAATAGACAATATACTGACTAGGCTGGGGTGTCGGACAAATTTAATAATTATTAAGTGAAAGTAGACTATCCAGCTTTGTAGGCACTAGGTCATCTAATTATTGTGAAACCTTTTGAATCTGCTATCAATGATTGCCCTTCAATCCTAGGCAATTGTTCTCATCAAGTAAAAAGACATAGCTATTATGTGTGTATGTTCAGAGAAATCTTCCTAAAAATTTAAGCAAATATACACATGTGGCATAACAACTTTGCTGCTTTATGATAAATCTAACAATTTGCATCACCATTCTAAGTGCTATTAGAATGTTTTGAAGGCCACAACCACTACTGTGTTATCTCTATATTTGCTTAAGAAAAGATTACGATTAAAAAAACTGTTACAGCAGATAGCATAAATCAAATTAAAATACTATCGACTTACATAATACAATTACACACTGATTTTTAATAATGTGATATTATATAAATGTGGCGTTATGCTAGAAGTTATATAAAACCTGTGGGTTAAATTTTAATATTTTGTTCATTCGTGTCATATATATGTTACTAAAATACTATAACGTCCCAAGAGTGGAATGTACTTCTTAATTAGAGTAACATTTTAACATACATCAAAGTATAGTAAAGCCTGACATCCATACTTGCAATAAATAGTACGGAATTCCGCAAGGACTTTTTCGCTCTATTGTTTAAAAATGGAGATATTT
The DNA here is from genome assembly GCA_901482245.1 of Timema douglasi. Lineage (NCBI taxonomy): Eukaryota > Metazoa > Arthropoda > Insecta > Phasmatodea > Timematidae > Timema > Timema douglasi. The sequence continues at coordinate 69,092 of CABEEJ010000189.1, forward strand.
ACTCAAAATATATCTGAAAATAAATAATATACACTAGCAAACCTAAGCATATATTGCACTATACCTAAGTAAAACCTTTTTTTGAGTCCCGGTTTTAAATTTTATAATTTTATTTTTAAAGAACTAATATCCTCATTTTTATGTTTGGACCTATAAAAAATATCAATATTGGGCCCACAAAGGTCAACACTTCGTATTAAAATTTCGACTTCCGGTTAGCATTTTCGACATTTTATTAGGTGTTGCACATCTTCATTTCATCGCATTGCTATTAAATTCCTCATATATAAATGTTAACCAATAAAAAATGTAGATATTGAATATAGAGTCCAAAATAAAGATAAATCATTGTTATACAAACATTTCTCCTAAGAGGTTTAAGGAAAAATAACAAACTTTTTGAGAGACTTACTTATATTTATTTATTCTATGGCATTGGAGAATGATTGCGTTAAAACTTAGGTAGTATCTCTTTACAACTAAAGCTCACAAAATTGTATTAATATATTTGCCAATATCTCAGAAAATGTTGGGTTTATAAAAATATATTTCATATAAAAGTTTTTTATTTTTAATAGTGCTACAATTTTGCAATGAAAGTTTATTTAGTATATCAAATAGTTGCGGAGACACGGAAATTTCAGCTTCTGTAAAGTAAGTTTTATGGGAAAATGAAAATATCCAGTTTATTTATAATCTTAATCAACGCCTAGATACGAATTTTAATCAAAATCGTTAGAGCCGATCGATTTTTTTCTCTTTTCGCCCTTTATTAAGCTACTCTTAATTTTAAGTTTAAACAGACACACAGACAGACGTCATTGCAAAGACCACTATTTTAGGGTTTCGGGGGTCATGAGACGTTGACTTCCATCAACATTTCAGGTTAGATTTGTTTTAAGGTTGCAATGCTTACCATTTGTGTTCGAAAAGTTAAAAAATATAAATATTTGTGTATAGCCTGAAAGTTGTTAGTTTTATAAAATTGTGCTTCGAATAAAATATCTGTATTATAAATATATCTAGGCTACATATTATAATGATAAGTAATTTCTTATCTCAAATAGCTTCGGAGATATGATAAAAAAAAAGATAATTTATTCATCAGACAGGAGCCCTTAAAGTCACTTTGCCGAAATATTGAGAAAAGCCATTTTTTTTTAATATTTAAAAATGTTTAGAAATGAAATTTAATTAAAATTGTTAGGGCCGATTTTGAGAAAATCGACTTTTTCTCTTTTTGCCCTTCAGTAAACTACCCTTAATTTTAGGGTTAGATATCCAATTCCAAAAATCTCTCGGGCAACCCTATTAAAATCCTAGATACCAAGTTTTAGCCCGATCGGTAAAATAGTTTAGGCTTTAGTTGGAAGTATAGACAGACAGACGGAAATTCAAAAACCACTTTTTCGTATTCGGGGGACCGTAAAACATCGAGATTCATCAAAATCTCGAGTTCGATTTTTTTTTACGATCACAATAATATCTTTACCTGTAAGATAGCGAGAAAGTTAAAAACATTCAATTTGACTTGTGCCAAATACAGAGCGATCACATATCTCTTGATATGAAAAGTTAAAAATGAAATTAGTATTGTCAAAGCTTCACAATTGTTGTGGCATATAAAGAAGTTTTTTAAGCTTTACACACCCCTACTTATAGTACAGAGGAAGAATATTTTTTTTTACAAAATAACTGTGACCTTGACCTGACTTGAACGTGTCCATAAAGACCATTATTTATACTATCACATAAAATCCTCATGGCACAAAACAATATTTATCTAAAATATGGATTTGTAGCACCATCCTGTATATAATATTATATTTTCCAGCATCCATTGCGCCACTCTTTTAATCACAAATGAAACCAATATAAAATATATTGTCACCCCTGGCTACAACTTTAAAAAGTCTATAATAAAATATTGAACCAACAATACGATATCTCGCATATTTAAGATGTATCTAGTTATAGATTTGTTAGAGTCAAAATTTCGTTTAGTACACCTTTAAGTGTATACTCCATTCACGGTAGGAATTACTCTCTGAAAGGTCTTTTTTCCTACTAATATCCTACTGTATAATAGCCTTCTGGTAGAGAAAAGGGCCTTACAGAAAACAATTCCTACGCTGAACAAACTTTACAATCATTTTCAATAGCTCTAAGCTCCGTGGAGGCAGTCCGCAATCGAGTCACACCGAACGAGCGGCCGCCGTCTGTTGGCGATGATAGCTGAAATAAAAAGTGTAGTATGAAATCAGCGATTCAAAAAAGACCCTAAATTAATACTAACACTTTATAAACCGGAACGTATTCCCGAGAGAGAATGGAAGGGGAAATTATTGGTTTGAACAATGTTTGGTCGAAAATACACACCCTAAACCATAGTTTTTCAAAGCACCTCAAAAATATATCGCATTCGAATTAGTTTTTTTTATGTAGGATATATAAGTGAATTAAAAAAGAGCAATTGTATAATATGTCTTCTTCAATTCACGTAAAATAAACTACGGTGTAAAGAGCGGTGTTTCGCACTATAAGGTAAACCAATTTACTGTCACCCGCTTCGATAGCTGTATGGACCAAGGCCGGAGTGGGAAACCCTGCCACTGAACGCCACAAGTAGCGAATTTCCGTCAAGTGTGACGAGTTTTAGTTTGTCAGCTCTCCTCGCCTGGTGGCGTGTGCTGGTTATAACTTTTCATTTCCTGGATAATATCATTGGAACCATTTTGCTTTCTGAACGAGTCATGTATACGCAACCCTCCTAACCAATAACTCACTACGTTTTTATGATTTCAAAGAATTTAAATTGGCGTTTAAATTCTTGCGTGATCCATTTAACTTTGATATTACAAATTCAAGGAAGGAGATGTCAACCCTTCTGTCTCCAAACACGCATGAAATTGAAGATGACTATTTTTCTTCGCTGTCTGTGACACTAAAATTTACCAGAATTCTTCAGTTAAGAGATATGTGAAAATATATTCTTACTGAAAACGCTCTCCCAACTTCCAAATCGAGCATTTAGACATTATGGCTATGTTTGGATTAACGTGGGTGTGGGAATCGACGTTCCCTACGATGAGTTTTAACAAGTCAAAATACAGATCTCGGATTGTTCGTGTCAGTTTGGAGGCAAAAGTAAAATGTGCTTTAATTTAGATATATAGACAATATTTCTGAAACTGGTCAGACAAAAATATTGTCAAATTTCGCTATAAATTTTCTTACTTTTTAAATTTGAACAATTTCCATCATTTGCGTCCAAGGCAGTTGTGAGCTGTTAAAGTGTACACGTTTTGAATAAAATTGTTCAAACAGTGTGTTGTTTTAAATGTTCGATTGAGCCACCTAATTTCTAAATTTTTTACATGGTGTGTCAAATTTAACTTCCCCTTTGCCACGCCTGTGGCTAAATTGAGAACTATGTGGCCCATTTCTGGTGTAAGGCGTCACACTTGCAATACACTAATTAGTGGTATTCAACCTTTTTTGTTCGCATACACTTAGATATAATTTAGCTTAAAATGTGTACCTCCAAAATTGACGGTGAATATTCCAAGTTATACATATTCTATAATCTACTTATAGGAGAAAGAGAGAAAAAATGGTGCTCCCAGATCGCATGTACTTACTTCCGGGTCACTTGTGACTAACACTATATTTGGCCCTGATTTATCAGTGTCTATAATGAAATAACGTTTATATTTTTTAAATTGGATGTACCCCAAAAGATGTCTTCACGGACCCTCGGGGATACGTGTACCCCAGGTTAAATTTAACTGGACTACACTGCTGACAGATAGACGGGGGTTCGAATCCCGGTCGGGTGTACTGAGCATGGCTTTTTCTAAATAATTTTACAGTCTTCTCCCACGCAAATTCGGGTACACCGCCTCTAAATTCAACCTTCCTCAGCCCTAACGCATTAGTGTAATTACACCTGATTTCATTGCTGAGGGAACTGCATGCTTACTATTGAGCAATAGCGTTGTCATTCTTTTGTTTTCCATGATCAGTCTTCCTTCGAATTTATATTAAATTTGGCAATGCTGGGCTGTCATTGTTGCCAGTAATTGGGGCTTCTTCCTCCAGCACAGTCATAAAGTTACAGTAGTCTGAGTCTCGTGTTCCTAATAAATAGCTCAAAAACATTCATTAAATAAACACATATTTTATTAGTACTCTGTATAGATTTTTTTTATTGATCACGTTAAGATTTTGTATGTGTGTTGGTTGTGTGTTTTTTTACCCGTAAGGTTGTGGAATTATAAATCTATGTGTATATTAATATATTTATTTGAATAATAGTGTATTGTTAACAGTTAAAATATAGCAAAAATTATGGAGTCTCCGGCTTGTTACAAGCAATTAAATTCCAAGAGGAAAATATTAAGTGGTAAATAAAGGGCAATGGTGTTAAATTCGTAAAGACGGAACTTTTTCAATAACTAAAGCGGCAATGCATATTGTTTGTATATTAATTATGAAGAAAAAAGCTTTATACATAAAATAGTTTAAGCATAATTATGTGGGGAATAGAGAAACGTTAATATACTTCAATCTTGAAAAAAAAATACTATTCTGGAAATGGTTAATGTTTCTAGAAAAAGCTGTACACCGAGAGGAAATGTGTTTGCCTGTCAATTGAACCCCCCAACCTCCCCATGCCGCATTGTTTATAATGAGGGATTTCTAAGTAAACCCTCCCTCCTCACTTCCCAACAAACGAAAGCTTGAAGGTTTGGCAACCGGTAACTGAGAGAGAGAGAGCGAAGATAAATATTTTCTCCATAAGACCTGCAGTTTCCTCAGCTATGAAATTAGGTGTACTGTATATTCGTATAACCCGAACTCGCTGTGAGACACGGTGTAAAAAAAAAGATTGTCATATCAAGAGCCAAGTATGAGTACATTAGTAATGAAACCAATAAATTGTACACTTCGTTTACCCTTAAGTTAGCAAGCTTACTTTGGCGGGCTACACTATGGTATAGCTTATAATATAGTACCATACAGTAATCTGACAAGATAACACTGCTATCTTTCAGAGTAAACGGAGTGTACATTTCACAATTTTTTTTACCATTAACATAGGACAGTAAGAACATTTTTAACAAACACCAATGAGAGTTGATTTAAAGAAGCTTTTTTATATATATTTTTGGAACTAATTCTTAGTACCCGTCCGGGTTATACGCATACGTTAATCACACTAATATAATATGGATTAGGAAGGTAGAATTTTAGAGTAAATGTAGCCGCGTTTTTGTAGAGGGGGGTAACAAGGATTTTTCACACTTTCAGTTACTCCGCCCACCTATATACACACCGTTCCAATCTTATGTTCTAAAATAAATAAAGAGCGCGAACAAAGTTTAGACTAATGAAAGAGTAATTATTAGCAATAAATATATAGCTAAGTTATTAAGTCCACAGTCCACTGGCGCATGAAGGGAGTATGCTGAGCGAGATATGACGTCACGTTTGTCGTTTCTTTAAATCGGAGTTCATTTGTTTAATATCTCTTTCAACATCTGAAGATTGCAAAATAACTATCGCACTACTAGTAGTTTCAGATAGCTACAGGTTTTTATTTTAAACTAGCTGACCCGACAAACGTTGTTTTGCCATATAAATAATTTTTAAGTAATTTCTAGTGTAGACAAAAAATAGCTTACTTATTGTAAGTGTGTAAGAATGTGGTATATGCGTGAAATAGGCATGGAGCGCTGTGAACATTATTTTTAAGTTATTATAATTTATTCCTTAAAATTATATATCATTAATTAATCAATTACGACAGTAACACTAACAAACAATATCAATCTCTTAATGCCATAGCGTGAACAATATTTTTTGTTAGTCCATCTTTAGCTAACACAAACAAACTGGATGGTTTACCCACTCTAGAGCATGCCACGTATAATTGTCCGTGTGAAAAACATGGTGTTCTCAAATCTAAGCCACAAATAGACATCGTTTGACCTTGGGATTTGTTGATAGTCATTGCAAATGCCAATCTAATCGGAAACTGAATACGTTTGAATTGAATTGGCACATGACGATTGATCAGTTATCGACCGGGGATGAAAAATGATTAAATTACTAAAATGGCTATTAAAAAATAGGGGTTGGTGATAAAAGGGTAAAAATTTAGGGTTGTATGTATTTTTTAATGCGACATAATAAAAAAAATAAAGATATTAAAAAAATGTCTAAAAATTATAGAAAAATGTTAAGGGTGGACAACCCTTATCACTAAGGGGTATGAAAAATAGATGTTGGCCGATTCTCAGACCTACTCAATATGCTCACAAAATTTCATGAGAATCGGTCAAGCCGTTTCGGAGGAGTACGGGAACGAACATTATGACACGAGAATTTTATATATAAGATTTAACCTGACAATGTAAATAGATTAGACTTGGAATCCCAATGTGTTGTAACATTTTCATCAGATTTCTAATCTCCAACACCACTACCTTCATCTCACATCTATAGGTGATCACTTCCAAAAATGATAGCCTTACCTTGACTGATTACAGTATGACCCGATCCTATGAGCTGCATCATAGTGTAATCCGTCAAGGTAAGCTTGCTACCTTTCAGAACACACGACGTGTATATTTAAATTCACATTACGAGTTTTTCCTTTCGGTTTGGACTAAACCGCCCCTCCGTGGTCCACAACAGAGTAGACCTACAGAAGGATTTAACTGTGTTTTTTCCTCACTGAGTTTTACAAACAATCAGAGATAAATGCAGTTTTAATTACAATAATATGGTAGGGATGAGTAAGGTATAATTTAAAATAAATGCACATGTATTTGCGTGGAGGAAGAAAAGAAGGTATTGTAAAGGTTCGTATTTTCGGGTCCCACTGTTGGACGCCAATTGAAGAGATTACCGTTTAATTAGCTGATAATTTCCCCGTGGTCGAGCAATAATTAAAGCGGTACGGTATTTTGATGATATAATTGGTATTTATAGACCCGTGATCGAGCGTCAATTGAAGAGTTTACTGAATAATTACACAATTGTAAAGTTTGATACTATTTATTTATTCAATAATTACTATTTGTAATGATCGGAAAACTGATCATGTCGCTTAGCGTAACAATTTAGAGAGGCGGCTTATAACACGATCGTAGGAATCGCGGACATGAGTTGCAGTCCGAGTACATCAAGGACTTTACTCCTAGTGCCGTTCCATTGCACCATCCTTCGTATATTCCATTCACGGTATGAATTACTCTCTGAAAGGTCTTTTTTCCTACCAATATCCTACTATATAGTAGATTTATGGTAGGGAAAAAAGGCCTTTCAGAAGTCAATTCCTACGGTGAATGGAATATATATATCATTGCTCATGTAAGCTACGCGAAGCTTGTGTTTAGAAAAACTAAAATATAACAAAAACATCTAGATGGAAGTAGAATGTCCGAGAACAGGAAACTGACTCGAATTACCTTTTAAAAATGCATATCGATCTTTCGAGAAGAGGAAGTTATTCTTATAAAGACTTTAAATTGTCATCTTGACCTTACAGGTCCTACGTCACGCCATCTGACGTCATTTATAGTGGCTCTTGTGCCTTCTTGGAAGAAGAAGTGCTCTAAGCGCCACGTAATAGATTGTATTATTTAAATAAAATAAAATACGTTTATAAAATTAGGACGATATTATTGTCAATGCTCTCACATATTTTTTAGGGTCAAATCAGGTACATTACAGTATTTAAGAAAAGTATCCTCATTACAGCCGGCCAGTATTCCAGCATCGATATCCACAACACTGGAAAACCAGACAAGATGAGCCTGACATTTAGTCCATATGCCCATCAATATGGGTTTAAGTTTTTTAAATTGCAACATTATTGTTGGAATAAGTAAGTCAAGAACCAAAATGCACTAATGCTAATTTGTGCAATAATTAATGCATAGAAATAAGTAGTTTCAATTAGAACTATACAACATTTACCGCATGGTTTGAGCTAAACGTATAAGAGAAATATGACAGAATCTTTTTTTTTCCCCCTCTCCTAATATTACAAATATTAAGTGAAAAAACCTCCGCTAGTAGCTCAAGGAGTTGAGAAAGTAAGTGTTTAAACAATTTATTTTAGCTCCACGTCTTACTACCCATTCGGGTTATACGGTTTTGTACTAATTACACGATTATTTTAGGGTTAAGAAAGGCCTAATTTCAATGAAGTGCACCCTCATTTGCATGGAGGAATAGTGGAAAACCATTTAGGAAAAAACCTTAGTTCACCCGACCGGGATCAAACCCCGATATCTCCGTCTTCATCAGTCTAGTATCATCTTACTTTTGTTTGAAACATAATCAAATTACTGTTAAATTTGCGAATGTATCTTAAAACTATAAATTACCTTTCCAGTTACCTTTCGTAATCCAGGCATTTGATCAGCCAAAATATTTTTGGACTTTTCAGAGTGGAAAATTTCAACTTTTAAGCTATGTGTACACGCCTATATAAGCATAAGGTCATATAAAATAATTTTGTACTAATTTGAGTAAAAACCAAACTCGTGTAGCCTACTGTTACAGGTTTTGTTAATATTTAACATAAGCGCATTATTTGCTTAGCAATATCTCAGGTACTTAAGCAGCCCTCTTAATTACGTGCGGAGAGATGCCCCAGGTTATTAGATCACACGCACTAATAATATATTGTATAAGGTTCAAATAGTATTTGTAGAGTTATATATATATAATCACATTCACCTCTAGTTGTACGTCTGATGCAAAATGATGAATCTGCAATTAGGTAGTAAAGTTAAAATATGGCGCACATTTAGAGATGAAGTCAATTCGTAACATAATTAGGCTTGAGTGAAAGGCTAGGTGGACGTTTTCAAGTTACAAAACTAAAAATAATCTTACATTTCACGCCTTTAAATAAATAGAAATTCGAGCAGCAAAACTTTCAAACCGTCAAAAGTTGATTGAAATCGCTGGTGTTGCGGGGTGGAGGTGTTTTGCTATCATCGCCTATTGTAATAGCACAAAATAACTGTTGTAGAAAGTTTTTTCATGTACTCTTTCACGTGTTGCTAAATTAGCCAGTCCTTTTCAGGTTATACATTATTGTGAGTGACATTTTCAATTAATGTCGAGTTTTTTTTAGCATCGCGTCTTACAATTTGTTCAGAATGTTGCTATTGAAATTTGTTTGGATCTATAATGATTTTTTTTATCAGATGGCCATTAATTTTAAGATAATAATTACTAGTGATAGACTTAATTATGTATGTAGGGGATATATATACATACACACACACATATATATACACAAAGCAAAATGACTGGCAGTATGCATCAAGAATCCGTTTAAAAAAGACAAACTTAGAGTAGGCCTACTTTTTCAAATAAATATCTGGCTTTTTAATTTTTAGTCTTGTTTATATGCATATGTTTTAGGGGGCAATGATTCCCAAAATTTTATTTGAGATCTTCAAGAAAATCGTGATATCAACTCCATTACTTACTTACTCTATGGCACTAGGAACTCGGAAGCTCATTGCTGCACTTAAACACGTAGGCCACCTATACCTCTATCTTGATATATTTCTATCCAGTCCACCTCATTACACCCTATTCCTATCTTGAGCTAGTTCTATCCAGCCCACCTCATTACACCCTATCTCTTTCAGGCCCATTCTAATGTTATCCTCCCATCTGCGTCTAGGACTTCCCAATAATCTCTTCCCATTGGGTTTGACAGTTAATACCCTGAACATGATTATATCGATTCTACCATTCACGCTGAATGTCCTGCCCACTGTAATCTACGAGAATTGATTATCCTAACAATGTATTGTGATGAGTGCCGGGTATGTAACTCATCATTATGTAATCTCTTATACTCCCCAGTAGATTTAAGTTAACTCTTTTTGGACCAAAGATCTTCCTGAGCACCTTGTTTATGAACACCCTAAATCTGTTTTGGTTATTTAAGGTTAGAGACCACTTTTCACACCCATAGAAAAAAGCCGGCAAAATTATTGTTATGTATATTCGGAGTCTACATTACTGGACTTTTGGCTGTTTCCTGATGGGAATTTTTTTTATGGTGATTTCTAATCACTCTCACGCCTAGCCCCCAAGCTGGAAGACCACCCCTATCGACTGTCCGTCACTGCTAATTCAATATATTCGCATCTGCTCTTCAGAACTGAGGGCTGTCCTCTATCTGCAATCTGAGGACGCGCTGTACTGTGGATGATAGGAACCCACGAAACAAGAGATCAACTCTATAGCGACGAATATATTTTATATTTTTAATCCTATATTTAAAACCAAATCACTAACAATACGAACTGTGGTCGTTGCTTTCCCTTAATAAGATTTTAACAGCGTTTAAATCCGCATCCGTGACCGCATGGTCTAAGGCGCTATTCACACAGTAGATTAGACTAACTCAGGTTTTACACTTTCCCTCCATGAATAGCGGGTAAACTTTCTATAGATATAACCTTCCTCATCCCTAAAAACATTAGCGTAATTAGAACATAAGTGTATAATCCAAACAGGTATTTCCAGGTATGCCAAATATAATAGTGTGTCATATTTTAACTGTAGTTATTAGCTATGAGAGAAAAAAATGTGAGATTTTGATCTATTACGCATTGGAAACAAATTTTAGGCGTAGTTGGTTATCTTTTTGCTTGGCTTAAGAGTGCCATCTGTTTAATAAAATAGCTACTGCGGTTTTGTTACACTTTTCAACAGCCTGATGACTGGATGAATAATTTTCGTAATAGATTAATCTGTTGTGGACTAGTGAAAAATGTTAGAACCCGACTGTATTCCAGATAAGAATTATTTAAAAGGGTCATATTTAGAGTTTATCTCAGAAATCGACCAAATCAACCAATCTTCCAGCATACTAAAAAGCAGTTAAAGTCGTGTAGGGACCAAATATACACATCAGATGAGTACATTAAAATGATGCCGCACCAGCAGCTGAAGTGCCAGCTCAACCAACCAACCCCCACATCAAGTATACCACATTCTTTCTCAACTTAGTTCACATTCCCAAGCTGTCAAACACGAAGGGAAAAACAGCCTCAAAGTTAAATCCTCAATCCCCTTACAATACTTCCCTCTTAAAGAGTCAGCCTATCTGGAGCCTTAATGGTAAGAGAGGATTTACTTAGGGGCAACCCTTCACAACTTAGTGACTCATATACATAAGATGAGGCTGATTTCTTTCTGAATGGTGTATAGGCCACATACTTGTGGACTGAGAGAGTGATATGTTCTCTCACACCACCGCACATATCAGGATTAACACAAGATTTTTTTCCTTGAAGCCTCCAAAAATATCGCATCCCTAATATTTATTTCCTGTTGCACAATATCATAGGTATAGTAGGTACTCCCAATTTATTAAAACTAAACCCAATGTCAACATGGTCAGACACGTCTTGTTCTGAATTTAACCATTCTCTTAAATTAGATTACCTATTCAGAATCTTCCTTTCCTCCAGATAGGATTTTCTAACTATGTACTCCAAGTAAACCATTCAGATACCACCTACAACCAATCAAATAAATAATTTTACTTAATGTCTTCACTGTACCAGGTATCCTTTTTAAGGTTTTATTTCCCAATGCGCGAAACAAGACCTTTTCCGCAGCCTCGTAGGTAGTAATAATTAAACTAGCCATTTCATTTAACCTTAAATGTAGAAGTTTATTACTTATTAAACAAATATATATTTCCTTGTAGAGCTAGTAATTTTCTTACGTGATAAGGGGACTTCTCACAAATTTGTGAAAGAGTTACTTTGCTCATCTACATTTCCCAGCCAAAGAAATCTACACAGAGCTACAAATGGTCAGAAGACGAACGAAAAAAAAATTGAATTTAGCCAAAATAAACACATCTGAGCGGATCAACGGAAAAGGCGGCATGAAAGGAGCCAGACTGTAACATTTAGTGATGTTACATCATACCACCCCCCACAACACCCCCATACTAGTCTTCAAGTCATACTACCCACTCCGTATGACACCGCAATATTAATAAACTTCCTGCAATAGTAAGCTTCTCTATTGTAGTCCAATGTAGAATCCGTCTAAAATACTAAAACATATTAAACCATAATAAACTCCCTGCAATCAGTAAAATGTTCATGTACTTACCCTTAGTATCTTCTGGCTAGAAAAAACCTTCAAGACTGGACTATACTCGCCGCGTCCTAAATTGAAGAGTGGGATGAACGAGCCTTGGGGTAACTGCATCTGATGTGCCAAGCGTACGAGTCAAAATGATTCCAATGGAAATCAAGAATGACGCTCACAACAGTACCGGAATTACGACTAACCTGCCCCCTTGCGGGCAAGACGGAATCTTCTACCTAAACAGCGCGTGAGGTATGTTGTCTCTGGTGCCCTGGTCAAAAAGATATTTTGTCAACACTGGCGGACGTGATGGAAAGAGGCCGGCCAATCCAAGCTTGATCGATGGTGTACGTACTGATTTTCATCCATCGAAGTGGCCAATGGGACGTCACCAACGTATATGGACCCACCCCTCCCCCCCTTTCAACCCCAGGGCGACTAGAAACACTATTTAAGCCCGGTGATTCTGAAGATGAATCTATTATTAAATTGGACGCCTTCAGGAGAAGTCATGTCCTATAATATTGTATTAGACGCCGTCAGGATAAGTCCGGTCCTGGACTTGGACATTTAAAGGATGTTTTCGTATGCTCTATATATTTATTTCCTCGATATTATTTTAATAGACTTGAACTATGGTTTGTTCAAATTTGAAATTAAAGTAACGTATTTATTGGAAAAAACCTGAATAGGCAACGTAAACTATTTGCTAAAATTAATATTGTTTGTAATAATAAATTTTGTAATTAGACACCTAATTCTTTTTGCCGCCAACTAGGCGCTAGTGTCAGTGAGGTCACTGAATATATCAGATTGCCATATTTTTGAACTAATTTTTGCTAGGAGTATTTTATTTGAATTGTCTGAATTTATCTGTTAATGTAAACTCATCTTTTGACGATGTTTTCTTATTTTGAATTGTTTGGTAAAAATAACGTAAAATTTTGCTGAGGGATTGATTTTGAATTTGAATATTTTCCAAATTATTTAATTGAATTTAATTGTAGTTTATCTAGGCTTCTTTTGTATGTTATATAATTTTTATTAACAAGTAGGTATCTTGTTAACGTCCGTAGTTGTGTCAACATTTAATAGTCCCGCGGGAGTGTGACCTATGGTCTGTAAGGCAAATTCTTGTGTTCCCCGAAATATCCGTACGATATTAAATTTAGCTCACCTTTTTTTTCTCTGTATTCAATGTAGCGTAGCAGACAACTTTCATACCAATTTAAAAGATACCCTTTAGGCTCTTTTCTTTTTGTATTCAATAAATATCTGACTAGACATTTATAAATTAATTGGTTCGGATAGTCAACATTTTAGGTTGTTTTATCAATATTCACTGTTGTGAAACTGACATTGTTTTGTTGGATCGAGTGATTGTCTCTTCCAGACTGACCTAGTTGACTTAAGAACATGTTTCATGTTTGGAAACATTCGCATGATAGTACTGTGCATTTGTTTAATATGATTTTCAACACAACCCCTGATGGATTTTTGAGGCCATGTAAATTATTGTTTAAATTGTTATTATTTTAAATAAAACTTTCATATTGTTACCAAATTGTTGTTAGTGTCTTTCTTCTTTATAACTTTATATAGCTTACCCCCACTTTCATTTTAGTCTAGTGTGGCCTTAGATAAGAAGTAGTAGAGTGGTTGGGAACAAGACTAACGAATAAGAATGTATAATATAGCAGGAAAATTCAGTTTAGTTATTGCAAAGATCGTTAAGGGTAACTGGTAGTGCCATCGTCGCGTCTAATCAAAACATGGCCGAGTACAAGTATAATGGAAAGCAGACGTGTTGGCTTGGTTGGCGCTTCTGCATGTCCACAATTATATAATTTTATACATACAACAAATAATTCAGCATTTGCTAAAACTTACAAATGGTCATGTAGCCTATATTTGCGAAATATTATAAAAACATTATAAATAATGATGTTTCATTAATATTTCCATTTATTTCTATCTTGTTTCCAGGAGCCCAGGATGGCCTTATAACAACACCACTTTTGAGGATTAATTCTTTTTAAATAAATCCCTAAACAGGGGTTATTACACATACCCCAGGTCCAACAATAAGAGCCCTCCTTCCTCTCCCCAAAAATGCTCCCTGGATTCACCCCTACCATATAGTGTGCTGTATTTTGACAAAAATAGGATATTTTGGGTGTCAAAAAGAAGGAAAAGTAGGACATTTTGATGAAAAGGTAGGGGAAATAGGACAGCAAATTTGATAAAAAGTAGGACATGTTAAAAACACTATATTCACCTCATAGTGCCAAAATAAAATAAATAATCAAAAACATTTTAATTAAGAACAATGTTTTTATGTTTTTGGGCCTGTAGCAAAAATAAGAAAAAGAATTTTATATAAAAAAAGGAGGAATGTTCAACCATCATCAACACCTTGCAATCCTACTTTTATCCATTTCATTACAAATCAAAATTTGGAAATTATGAGTGTGAAACAAAATAGTAAAAATAATGATAATTATTACAATAATGATGTTCATTATCATCAAAAGATGACTGTCTTCAACCTAAAATAAAATATATTAAAAAAATAATTGTGAAACATCATAAGAAAAATATATGTTTCTACCCTCGCATCTTACTACCCGTTAGGGTTTTAAGCACACACAAAAAAATTAATCACTCTTTCAGTTGTTTTTGGGTTTCTTTGATTAATGATTAACGTTGTTGTCTTCCTCTTTTGAATTTGGTTTAGTTTGTATCTTATTTTCTCAAAAGCAGAGTCACTTTCTTCCAATTTTTTCCTCGGAGCTTCAAGCGTAGTTTGAGCTATTTGCAAACCTTTCCGATCCAGTGGCGTATTCTGAGAAAAATTAATAGGTCTGCTGTACTATAAAAGTTACAGGGGAGATTTGGGGGCCGAGGACCCTCAACCACCGTTGTCCAAGAACGTCAAGGGATTATTTCAAGAGATATATTTGAAGATGTGTGCCCATAGAAAAGTGGTTCTCAAACATTAATTATTTTCCCTTAACCGTATACTATCTTAGGAAATTTTTTAGCACACCCCCTCCCCCACCTACGACCATATTCTCTATTTTTTTATCTATCCATAACGATGATTACCATTCACTCAAAATGTAATAAAATTAACTCCATGGTGTCAGCCCGCATTCAGGCTATACCTACCGTGTGGCTACCAAACTGTTTGGCGAATTAGTGCCAACTCTTGCTGATAGAGTGTGTCATGTGGTCAGCACAACGATGACTCCAGCCATTAAACTCGGTTTATATACCGGAGCAACTACTACTTTATTTAAGTAGCCTCTTATTTATCCATAGCAGGCTGAGTCTAACCCGTTCAAGACCCACTGCTTCCCAGATAATCTGGAAAGATTTCTCAGAAAATTAGGAAGAACCGGGAATCAAACCCGGGACCTCTGGGTCTGTAGCCAGAACCTCTGACCACTAGACCACAAAGGCGGTCCTCAAATTGTAATATCTAGATGGTTAGAAATTTAAGTAAATATTAATGCCGGGGCTAAGAGTGGTATGTGCAATTTTCTGAATGCATAAGAGAGACAGATCCTATTAAATTAGCCTAGTGCACAGACAAAGAAATAACAGATAAAGTCCGTTCACGATAGGATTTTACCTGGATGACAGTCCGAAAATGATATGGTAGGTTTTGGGTTGCCAACACTTGTAAAAGATCACTGTTTTGTTATAAATGTAAAGATCTTTAATTACCTGTTATATATTACATTTAAAAATAACGTAAACTTAAGTTTTCTCATAATATATTACATTTTTTTACATAATTTCTTTTTGTCCAACTCGAAACAATAATTTAAACATAATTAAAAGTACTTATTCTTCGTTTTGGAACGTTATTGCTTTTGTGTAATATAGTGCACACATCAGTAACTTTTAATACACGCATAGTATTTACTTGGAAAAGAGAAAATTGTTGTCATTTTTTTTATATACAATAAATGATTTTATGATTATTTTATATTATTTTTGCTGACCTGGCGGTCTACGGGTAAGGTGTCGGACTTCTATGCTGGCAGCCGGGGTTCAATCCTCGGTCCCGGCACAAATTTATCTGATTACCAAACCCTTCTTCACCTCTGACAAGACATCTTGTGAATGTGAGGAATGCCAGGCCTCCGCCGTGGTTCGGATTCTACGTTAAACTGTAGGTCCTCCATTTCATCTCACAATCACCCTACCATTACACATTAGCGTAAGTGCGTATAAACCGAACGGGTAGTAAGACGCGGTGCTAATAATAATATATTATTTTGAAATATTTTACTGAATAAAATATTTTCATCAACTGCGTGTCTGCATCATTGTAAAAAACGTGTTTACCGCCATGTTCAACCATGTGGTTTAAATTCGTCAGTCGTCATTTTGAAGTTATGTTCGATATAAGTTTTTGTAAAAGTGGTGTAAATATTTTTTTATATTGGAATAAAACGATAAATAAACTTTTTGTCCGTCCTCAAATAAATATATAAATAATATTGGCCTAAATTACTGTGGTTAGCTATCACATTAATATATTACCATCTGTGTTCATTACAGTCATCCAAAGTGATAAATGTAGGCTGTTGGCGTAGTGATATATTAGGGATTACGTCAAGTAACATTTCGAGCTGTCATCCAGGTAAACTTAGGTCGTGAATGAATTATACTTAGCCTTATGGGAGATTTGTTGCGCCCCTCGAGTCAGGTATAACTTAAAATATCAAGTGATAGCAGCGCTTCCAAGTGATAATTCTTTAAAACAACTCACTTTCAAAATATTTCGTGAGAAAGACAAGCAGAGAGCTCAGAGCTGCCGTCTTTCCGAGTACAATAGTCCAAGTAGCGGTAATCCCTTACCCCAACTCACCCCTTTTTATTGAACAAAACTTTTCAAACAATTGAATGTGTTGGACTCAAATATACAATGCCAGTGCTTCTACAGTGTTTAAGTGACACGCAGTCTTGGAAATGCACTTGCAAATGAATTCTTAAATATTTTGTGGCCAGCTTCTGCGGTGACAATTTTTTAGGATTCACTTCGTTAGACTGGATTGCAAATAACTGGGATATCAGTGTTCGAGGCCTGATTGGGTGTAATGATAGTGTTTTTTCATAATATGCTTATAATTCTCCTTCAACGAAAATACGGGAAAATTTCCCAAACATTTTACCTTCCTCATTCCTTATCCATTGGAGTAAATACGCGGATAGCTGTAATGGGAAGTAAGACACGGCGCACAAAATATATCAGTAATTAAAATTAAATACTTATGTTATAAAGGTTGCATTTATTTTTACATTTTGTTGTCAAATTAATACAAACAAAATATACTAGTGACATGCTACTTAATAAATTTAAAAAATATATAATTTAAAAGCATGGAAAATACAATGAAAAGAGTTTCCTAAGTATATATTTGGTTTCGGCAATATCTCCTTATTTTAAACACTTGAATGATTATATTAAACATCATTGTATACTTATAACCGCCTCAGTGGCATAGTTAGCTAACACACTAGTTTAGTGTTGAGCTAGACTGCTGAGGACGGGGAGACCAAGGTTCGAAACTCGCTTGGTTGAACTGGCTTCCCTAAATTGTTTTGCACTCTCCCTCCACGCAAATGCAGGTTTCCATCCTCTATATCCAACCTCCTCAAAGTCTAGCCCATTAGCGTAATTAGTACTTAAGCGTATAATCCGAAGGGTAGTAGATGCGGTACTAAGTATCAGTATTATTATTTTATATTAATATGCAATGAAAGTTAACAAATTGGTTTTAAATCAGTTTATAATAAAATCAAGTCTGAAAATTAAGCTTATCACCCTAAACCCGCGTTAGGATTACACAACAAAAAACTCATAATGTTTTGTCCATTACACTTGTCCAACACCTTCTCGTGCCTGTAGGGAAAATTAAATATCTATTAATTTTAGTAAAGGTGAAGAGAAATATATATTAAAAAAATGTACACTGAAAACACTTTCAGTATAAGATTATTTTACTATAATAGAACAATATTTTCATACAATTAATAATTGCAGATTTTATTAAAAAATAAATATGTATATCACAATAAAAGAGTTTAGTAAAGTGAGTAAAATTGTTTATACAAAATACATGAAAAAAAAAAATATTCTTAACTATACCCAAATATTGTTTTAATCACAGCTATAGTTTTTAAGTGTTTGGTATGAAAATTATCAACTAAAGTAAAGAAAAAAGGTTCTGATTGTGGAGTTTGGATAGGTTTGAAAATAAAATTATGATCACTATCGTCAAAAAATTAATACGATAATATAAAAATAAAATTCAACAGAATGTCTGTCAAACAAATTTGGACATTGATATATTTCATATTATTTTGGTCACTTTGATTTCCAAATGTACTGGATCGAGCTTTGACGTATTTCGCTATAGCATCCTTGCTTTATTGGTGAACATCCAGCTGTGATAATTTTGAAAGGTCCTTGGTGTACAATCCTAAGCTAACCATGGCAATCACAAACCTATTATGGCAATTAATAAATAAAACATCTTAGAACTAAAATATTACCTAGTCTACAATCTGAGTATACAAACGAGCGTAATCGCAGGGCGGCCATCACGCTCCAATGAAATGCAAACTTTACCTAAGCACGATCATAGAAACATGTTTGGAAAAAAAGAGCATAGCATTTCACCAAAGAGCATAAATTAAATAATAAACTCTTTTTCAGAAACATATTAAGTATGAAGCATCATTATTATCCAAAGAGAATCATGGTCATCAAGGTATGTCACCTGAATTGGTTTATTTTAATTGTTATGTCGCTCCTAGATATGTGATAACAGCTATGTATTTGTAAATCTAATATATCCACTTTAAGATAGGCTTTAGTTTGTTGTGTTGATTTACTTTTAGTACTTAGACTTTTTTACTTTGCCTTTACAAATTGAGTGTTCCAAATGTCTTACTACAGTCATATTTTTATAAAAAGAGCCTTTTAGAAAGTAGTTTTTTTATGTCAACATCGATAACATTTTCTATTTTGTTATTTTTGTTAGCACCGTGCCTTAATATTCGTTCGAGTTAAACGCTTGTGTACTACTTATTACGCTATTGTGTTATAGATTAGGGAGGTTTAATTAATATAAAGAATACCCACATTTGGAACATATCGAGTTTTTATAGTTTAGGAAATTAGAAGCCCCTCCCATTTCCCAGCAGTAAATATTCGAATTTCAAACTTTTTAACTTTGATGGTTATGTGGGATGGTCCTTTTATCAAATTAAAATTTTTGTTCATGCATAAAAGTATATTTTCTTTGGAAATATGGCAATTTACTCTCATTTCCAAACACCTCTGTCACCCTCACCATCCTTAGCTTCCGGAATTCCAATTTTAAATCTTAAGACTTAATTGGTTATTATATATGATATTTTACGTGGTTACCAAATGTCAACCTAACCACATCGTAAAGAATATTCTATTTTGGTTGTATACATTTTAAGCGCTACCGTTTCCTGGGCTTCAATTTTGAAATTCTATTTGTTCAAGAGTGTAGGAAACGCGAGAAAATGCCAATGTTTTTGCGTTTTTTTTATCAAAATATTTTTTGGACAAAATAAATAAATATAGCTCCAGTAGAAATGTATAGTTTAATTTCCTTCACTTGGTGATATCAATAGTTGTTGAATATCTGTCATGAGCATAGCAGCATTAGATGAGAAACTTTCTAAATAAATTAACGTGAACAATGTATCCCTGTCTAGCGACTCAAACCTGTTTTATTATTAAATTGCATGGCGACATTTCAAGCTTTTATATCTACAAAAATTGCATTTAGATAACTTTGTAAATATTTTGAGGGGACCATCCCTTCCTATTTTCCGGGCCTCATTTTTAAATTTAATAATTCAGACCTTTTTGAGTTGGTCTTTACGCCCGCCTGACTTAATTCAATCATCAAACACTTTGAGAAGTAGTATAGTCTTTTAGTTTAAAAAATTTGAGACCCCTTATATCACAATCCTCCTTAGAAATAACTCATATTTAAAATGTGTTTTGTGGTTATTTGAAGTTATCCCTCTACATTCTTGACAAATTAAAATTGTATACCCCTCCCCCACGCTTTCCTTCCCTATTTCCTGTAGTCTCATTTTGAAATATAAAATGTTCAGACTTTATAGTTAATTTGGGTGGTTTCTATTTCTGCTTGACGAATTCCAGTTTTATACCACACATAAAAGTAGTTTATCCACTGGTGTTAAAAATTTTAGCCTCCCCCTCCCCATTTCTATAACTCCCACTTCAAAATCTCAAATTTAAGAC
This sequence comes from Timema douglasi, assembly GCA_901482245.1. Lineage (NCBI taxonomy): Eukaryota > Metazoa > Arthropoda > Insecta > Phasmatodea > Timematidae > Timema > Timema douglasi. Next base: position 89,586 of record CABEEJ010000189.1, read on the forward strand.
TTATTTGGTTATCTGAAGCCGTACTTCTACCAGCATGCAGAATTTAGACTTTCAACTATACTTGTTTTTTTTTATAAACCTCTTTTTTTTCCTGGGCTCCCATTATAAACTTTAAAAAATTTATACTTTTAAAGTTATTTGGAGTGGTATCTTGGCCTGTATGCAGAATTTTAGTTTTATACCACACTGAGAAGAGGTTGTTTCTAATAGTTTTATAAGTTTTTTAGCCAATCAACCCACTTTCAGAATTTTTAAAATTAAACATTCATTTGAATATCTGGAGTTTCATTTATACCTGTCTTTCAAATTCTAATTTCTAACCTAATCTCAAAAGTTATTTTTAGCTGTAGCTTCTCCGTCACCCATTTATCATAGTTTAAATTTAAAATTTTCCCATAGTTTTGTTTGTTTAGAATAATATAACGAATCTAAGCTCTCTACCGCACAGAGAATTAGTTGACTGTATTTTTTTTTTTAAATGATGAGCCCACCCCTTTTCCCTACCATTTCTTAAACTCCCAATTATAAATTTCAAATATTAGGATTTATTTGGTTATTTTGAAAGGTCTATCTACTTGCCAAATTTAAATATTCTATCACAGCTAAAAGTTGTTTTTATTTTCATAGCCCCTTACCCTTCTGCCCCTTCACTATTTCCCGGGGTCCCATTAAAAATTAAAAATGTACATACTTATAGTAATTTGACATGTCTCTTTACTTTACTTATACATTTCAATTTTCTACCACCCTGGGAATTAATTGTTTCTATAAGTTTTGAAATAGTTAAGCTCTTTTTTATAACTATCATTTAGAAATTTCCATTTGTAAGACTTATTTGGTTATTTGGAGTTGTCCTCCTAAACGACTGTCAAATTTAAATTGGTTAGCACACATAAAAGGTTTTTAATCTGTTAATATCCCCTTCCCTATGTTCCGGGGTCCCACTAATTAAACAAAAATGTTCATACTTTTATAATTTTTTGGAGTGATCCCATTGGTTGTCTGAAAAGTTTCAATCTTCTATCACCCTGGAAAGTATTTATTTATATTAGTTTTGGTAGTCTTAGAAACACTTTTTTACCAACGCACCTCGGGAACTATCGTGTGGATGCCGTACATAAATTAATTTCATTTTTGATACCCGATAAACCCGTATATATCAAATTTCATCTTAATTGGAGGACATAGAATTTACTGCCTTTTTCCTCTTTACACCCCTTTAGCCGATTAAATTTGAAAAACCATAAAAATGTCTTACCCAATTCTATAAAGAAACATTCATTGTAAATTTCAAGGCTCTATGTCCACTAGTTTAAAAAATGTACGGTCTGAGAATTTTGAAAATTTTGAACCCCCTTTTTCATCTCTTACAGGTTCACGAGTTTCACAAAATTCGGTCCTATCTCTGGTCTAGAGCCAAAAAGGAACTTTTACTAAAAGTTTGAAATGTCCATGTTTGACACTATTAAGCTATTCTAACAAAACCACAAACTCCCCCACATCATTTATTGTCTCTACACCCGCCTCGGTGGCGTAGTTGGCTAACGCGCTTGTCGTGTTGAGCTCGACTGCTGAGGACGGGGAGATCGAGGTTCGAATCTCGGTCGGGTGAACTGGGGGTGGTTTTTCCTAAATGGTTTTCCACTCTCCCTCCACGCAAATGCGGGTTCACTTCCTCTAATTCAACCTTCCCAATTCCTAATCCATTAGCGTAATTAGTACTTAAAGCGTATAACCCGAACGGGTAGTAAGACGCGGTGCTAAATATTATTAATTATTGTCTCTACAGGCAAAATTGGCCCTGTAGTTTGGAGGTTTAAGCAATAATGTCTCATCCCCTTATATCCACACTCGTATTAGTATTATTAAACCAATATTAAGTTTAATATAAGAGAGAAAACATAATAAATCCTCATATATGTGCTTTATACTTCTAATATTTAGATAAAGCATTTTTAAATTGCAGTTGAAATGGATTATTTGGTGGAAATTAACTGTAGATAAATGTTTTCAATAGATGATTCTTCTATGATATCAGTTTTGGTATCCACTAAGTGAGAAATAATGTTTTAATAATGACGAAACTACAAACAAGTTTATAAGTTGTTCATATTATTAAGGCTAATAACTAGGCCTACCTCAATAAATAAATAGTATGGTGCACCACACAGACTTTCTCTCTCCTTTGTCTAAAAATGGAAACATTTACTTAAAACTTTTAAGATTGTGAAACCAGATAATATACATTTTTGCAGAAACATGATGGAAAAAAGAGCATTGAATTCCACAAAAAGGCATAAATGAAAGAAACGTATTGCTCATTATTCATATTTTACATATTTTCATAAAAAAGAATAATAATAAACTCCCGTTTTCCGAGACCTCAATTTAAAAAATATATATGTTTACCAATAGCTCGAAAGCTAGGGACCATTCAAGAATTACGTAAGGATTTTTTTGGGGTAGGGGTGATCAGTAATTTCTTTCGTTTTCGTGGGTGTGGGCAGAATCCAACTTAACTAAGGATTTTATCAATGTTTATGGTGAGACCAAATCTAAAATATCACTTCTACAGACGCGCGGTCAAAAAGGTTGCACTAAGCGATAACATATGGCGCTGATGGTGCCTATAGACGTACACAGCCATACATAACTATAAAATGTCATTTATTTATGATGTGTTACACCTAGTTTTACTGCGATAAGTATTCTATAATTTCCCATCACCCATCCTTACGTCTAAAATAATATAATTTACTAAATCGTAAGAAAATTACGTATGATCGGTAAGGGGAGAGGGGGAAACGAATTTTTCTACGATCCCTTAAGTAGGGAGATTTGGGGGGAAGGGGGGGGGTCGAAATAATTTTAAAAAAATCCAAAAGTTATTTATGGAGAGCCCTCTATTGGTTTTATAAAAATATATTTAAAGTAAAGGGGTTTTTTAATTTTAATTTTGTTACAACATTATAATGATGGGTTATTTCGTGTCTCAAATACTTGCAAAGATATTATTGAAATTGGCAATATCTTCTTAAATAAATTGCCCTTAAAATTATGTTTATAGCATGATTATAACGGCCAATTGTTTATAATAATAAACAATGCCCAGTTACGGAATTTAATAATAATCGTTACAGTGGATTTCAAGATAACTTGTTTTCTCTCTTTTTTACCTTTAGTAAACTACCCTCAATTTTAGGATAAGATATCTAACTCCAAAAACTTCTCTGGGGAACCTTATGTAAGCCATATATACTAATTTTTAGCCTGATCAGTAAAATGGTGTCGGCTCTAGGCCTACATAAAGAAACACAGGCAGACGGCATGAAAAAAAACAACCTTTTCGGTTTCGCGCAGGGGGGGAGGGGGGGGGCGGGGGTTGACAGTTTTCAAAATTTGTACTTTTCTTTACGAGCAAAGTACTTTTCTCTTCAAGGTGTCGAGAGAAAGTAAAAATTGTCTATTTACGTAAAGATGAGCACAAATCATAGTCTTATATGCTTCAATGGTGCAAGCACATTTCTAGACATTCTTAAAACTACTTTCAACTAAAGGTTCAGTGACACTATGGAGTAAAATAATCACAATTTAAGAAGCAAAAAGTAATAAATATTACATTGGCCACTTATGTAAGTTTTTGAGTCCATACTGTCATAATGTCCTATTATTTGAATATTGTATCTATTTTTAACCTATCAACTATAGTTATACAGTCTTATGAAGTGTTTAGTTAGATACCGGTACATATTTGATCTTTTACACACTTTAACAACTTAAGTGTTTTATTGAAACATACCTCTTATCAAAACCTACTATTTAAAAGCCAAAATTGTTAACCTAAGACTTAAGCCAAACAGCTAGTTTTTTTGTAAAACAATTCCAACTATTCAACATTAAAGCTACTTATAAATCCTTACATTATTTCAACGTTTCAAAATGGAACATGCTACAAATATTACTTCTGAGACAGAGTCTAGATTCATAGAAATATGTCAAAACACAGTTAGTTTATTACATTTAATTGGGATCAAATTCAGCTTAAAGTCACAAGTACTCAACTCTCTAAAGTTCACTCAACGAGATGATATTATTGTAATACGTTCCATTTTCATTTACGTACATTTTCTGCGTCGGTTTCCCTAAACATTAAATGTTCTTTTTTGCAATCCCCAGTAAGTGATTGTGAATTCTAACTTTAAGAAGGTGGCTTTGTGCTAAATAGCTTGTGCTTTTTGCATGGTTTAAGCCAATGAGGGTATATTATCCTTTTTTTCTTCAATGCCTTTCCTAACATTATATGTGCAATACCTTCTTTGTGTTGCGCATAAGGAAATTGCTCAACAAATATTTCTAGGATATGTGTGTGTGAATATATCTGTAGGGGATTTGAGATTCTCTAAGTCATCATGCCCTTTATTGAAATATGCTCTATGAAAAATTAGATGATCATGTTAAGACTCGATGTCGGTGACCTGGTGGTCTAGGGGTAAGGTGTCAAGACTTCTTTTTTGGGTGTCTGGGCTTCAATCCTAGGTCCCGGCACAGATTTATTTGATTGCCAAAGCCTTCCTTCACCTCTGACAAGGCGTGTATTAACCACAACTTGTGAATGTGAGGAATGCCAGGCCTCCAACGTGGTTTGGATTCCACGTTAAAATGTAGGTCCTCCATTTGATCTCACAATCGCCCTACCATAACACATTAGCGTAAGTGCGTATAAACCGAACGGGTAGTAAGACGCGGTAATAATAATAATAATGACTCCATGTTGGCATCACACTTTGTTAATGTATCCATGCAGAGTTTACAGTGAAATTTCCGTTCTATCTTGTATGCAAGATAGCCAGCAACATATTTAAAAGATAGAACGGTAAAACAAATAATTATCTAATCTTAATTTGTGATGATAAAATAACGTTAAAATTGTATGTGTATTTTGATATTCATTAGTTCCCATTAAAAATACCATTCATTTAATAACAAAATATGTTAAATAGTAAATAGGAAAGCATTTTGAGATACCTATCTATTTTGTAGCTGACGTATCAAAATAATATTTATGTAGCTTATAATCGGTTTTCACTGAAAGGTTACATCAATACTTTAATGGACTAGACTAGCCGTATTTTATAAGCCACAATGCTACATCATAGTCTATAATAATAAATGGAAGTGTTTGTATGTGTGTGTTTGTTTGTGTGCGATGACCAGCCAAATCTACGGCACGCAGAGATCTGAAATTTTTAAAATAGGTGGACGGAAGAGGGTTCGAATGCACCTCAAAGCAGGGTTTTTAAATTTTCGATTAGCGCTTTAATTAGGCCATTTTAAACAAATTGTTGAAAATTACGTTTCAGAGATACGGGCATCATGGGGGGGGGGATGCTTATATAATTCTTATAACACAATGGGTCATGGGAAACCCCTTGCGGGATTGCTAGTAATTCATAAAAGAAAGCTTGCTAACTTTTAAGATAAATTGAGTTTAGGGTATTATGTTGAATAATGGCTTCAATAAACCATACAAAATTGTATCTATACTATATGATTAATTAAACTTTTGAACTGATTTAACTTTTATTAACAGATAGAACCCCCTTTCAAGGTCGAATGATAAGGTAGGATTCACAAACAAACGGCCCGCGAGACATAGCTGACTGGCCCGTTTGTTTGCAATAATTTTATATGTTACTATCCTGCCTGCATCCATGTACTCACAAAAAATACAATAATTTAACTTTAGTGTTTATTACGTAATTTTAAATAACAGAAACCCTTAGAACCATTTAAAACTATCCTATATTTTTGTTTTAACTTTAATTACCTGAGTGTGGGAATTTTAATTTACACTGGGAAAATACCAGTTTTTAAATTAATTCAAGCATACATTATGAGTTTAAATACATAGCATCAAATAGCTATTATAGACCTGCATTGGTGGCCACGAGGTATGGTATCTAGCCTTCCTTTATCAAATAGTCATGATAGGGTCCCAATTTGTGGGGTTTTTTTTACGATTCTATATAAGTTATCACACATTTAAAAAACACTTTATAGTTAAAATTTAAACTATTTAACTGGTCAGAACTTTGTAATTTCCCTGATTTGACCCTAAAGAATATTTGAAAGCATTGACAATATTCTCCTCTTAATTATATATATATATATATTATTTTTATTTGAATTTTATATTTTATTACTTGGCGCTTAAAGCACGTCTTCTTCTAAATTATTCAGATATGATTGTTACCAGATTCTAACTAGGAAATTACTAGTTATTTCTTATTGTTAAGTTCACGCCCGGAAGTTAGGAGGCATCAGCTACTGTAACTAACTTCAGTGTGTGACGTAAAGTTGAGTCAAAACTACAATGTTAAAGTCTTTTAAAATTAACTTCCTGCTCTAGAACAACCCAGAACATCGTAGATGTTCAATTTGAGGCATTTTCCGGTTCTCGGCCATTCTGTATGCTTCTATACGTTTTCGCGAACTAAACATACTGGTAAGTTCTAGTGGGCTGAGTTATATCACGGGTGGTGTAATCTCAGCACACACTGTGATGCCAGTCATTGTCTCGGACTAACGTGTGTTAGGCGCTCGTCTAGATTGTGTGCAACATGGTCATTTTTCTATACAAGTATCTATAATTATCATTGAATAAACCAATATCAAACTCTATCTGAAGTTAGTTATTTTTAAGCGTATAGCCCGAACGGGTAGTAAGACGCGGTGCTAAATATTATAGTTATTTTTATCATTAAAAGTGAGGCGCAATGTAGGGGAGGGATAATAACTATTCTAAACGTAACAAATGACGAAACAACCGCGGGACAATCAAACAAGTAAAAATCCCGTAATGTTATAAATGACTTCCAAACGTGGGGCATTTATAATCAAAAATATTACGTAAGGTAACAATTGGCGTCCAACTTGGGTCATAACATTTGCGTCCAAACCCGGGGCCAGCTAATAGTGGCGTAACAAATGGCATCAAAACAAGGGGCCCGTTTTGAGAACGTAACAACTTTCACCATCATTTTGGTGAAAACAAGATTAAAAAATATCAAACCACTTCTTCAATCAATTGGTATTTCTAAACATCTACAATTCTCCTCAGTGCTCCTTAACAAATAATTGAAGTTGACAGCCAGTCCCTTAGTTTAAAAAAAAAGTCCATTTTGTTTCAAGTTTTCTTTTAATGTGCAATCAGAGTAAACTTATTTTTGTGGCAGGATGATGTTACTTGGGTGTGGGGGCGCAGGGGTGGGGGGGTTGTAGAGACGGGAGCGGGTGCTACCTGAAGCTTTCTCGGTGACCGCCACCCGACAGGTTAACTCGAGGAGCTCATATTTTGTATCTGCCTTCTAGTACATTTGAGTTTAAAGTGAGTCGTTTAAAAAATGTTCACTCAATTGCGCTGTAGTCACTGGTGATCACACATAGCGATACCAACGTTGAAGGAGTAAAAACCTCTAAAAGGAGTGCATCAAGTTTAACCTAACGGCTGTGGCTCTGTTCTTTCCTTCTCTGTGGCCTAGAGTAATTAAAAGCACAGTTAGCAATACTCAAAGCAAAAAAATCATAATAAGAGTAAAATGAAGTGTTACATGGATCAAGCGTCCATCAGATCTTGGTGAGAGGGAATCAGGTGGATTGTCCAACTGACGATGCAATTTAAAATATTTTATAAAGCCTAACTTATCTCACACAATGCTGCTTGGAAACAAACGAGTCTCCCAACTTGAGAATGTATGCTCCAGAAGAAATTTAGATGCGTTAACTCTAACTCTACGTCATTGGTTTATTGCTAAGATATTTACACATAAATTTTGCTTTCTAAACAGAAATTATCGTCAACTACGGTAGCCTCGTTACAAACCCCGCCCTTTCCCCACTCTACCAATGCTGAAATGCCTAAATTTGAAAGCGTGGTTAAATGTGTTTGCCAAATACATGATAATACATGTAACTAGAATGCTTAAACATAACTCAATATATTTAATTAGTGTATAATTTTAAAGTTTGTTACGTATACTAATATTTTATAATTAATTTTTATTTATATATATATATATATGTTATGTAATTTTACTTAAACTATACTAAATTAGTTTAATAAATACACATTGTGATCTTGAATATTTTTTTCGATAGTTGACACAATGCTCAGCTTGCTTCACATGAGCAGCATGACCTGTGGTGTAAAAACCCGAACTCATTGTCCAATTATTTGTGGGCGAGCGGAAAGGAATGTGTTGCAACCCCCCTGAGCAAGGTCATTAGAGCCTCCCTAGCTTGCCTTGCAGTTTTCAAGGTTTTCCTATAGTGTTAAGTAGAACCGTTTGGAAGAAGAATTACTTAAAACACAGTATTCTTGGAGTATGAACCAATATTAGTTTTAAAATTAATAATTCATTATATGTATATTTATTAACAATTTAAACATTAGTATTTACACAGTCCGCACAGAGAACATTGAATTTAAAACAAACTAGTCCACATCATTATGGGTATGTGGCGCAGGACTAGCATACCCGAAGAATACGCCACTGTTCCGATCATTGATTTCCATTGCATAATTATTTCATTCGCTTCTGTCACTAATGACTTGTAAGATTTAAATACTTCTTTATCTTTTGATTCTTGCTTTTCTAAACGGTTCTCTTTTTGCATTGCCTCTTTAGTTTCCTGCGATTTCTTTTCCAAAACTTTCTTTTATGCTTGATACTCTTCACTTTTGGCTTTTTCTCTTATCTTCTTGCTCTTGTTTCTTCCGTTCAGCCTCAATTCCCTTCTCTTCTTCGAGTCCAGCCAAGTACAACTTCTGGGCCCCACGTCCTTTCTTGATTAAATTCTTTGTGAATGATACTGTGTTGCACTGATAAGTCTTAATGTTCAAGACCATCTTTGGTAGACTGCATGCCTCTGATAGAGGCCTCAGAGAGACAGGTCTTGTAGTCAGTAAGATAGTTTGATGTTTTGAGAATCCTCACTCAACATCAGTATTTCCATGGGGTAGCACAAGGGTAGCTTAACAAGATTTTTAATTTATCCTATTCTAGTTGGAAATAGTTCAATATAACACTACCTCAAAAAACAATTTTATAACCATTTAATTTCCAAGATACTGTACACGCGTTCGGGTATACATCGAATTTATTCAAACAGCGTGACATATTATGATACGATATTTTATTTTGCTAACTTACCAGCAAAAAGGAAGGTCCACACTTAAACCTCTACAAATCAAACGGTTTCTTTCTTCTGGAGATCAAGAAGTAGGAAAAGTAATAGTTTTTCCTCAAAAGTAGGACATTTCCTCAAAGTAGGACCAAAATGAGCCCGGTATAATAAGTTGACCCAAACAAATTTAAGAGAAAGATGAAAAAAGAGTGTAGGACTATTACCACTATGGAAAGTTTATAAAGTCCACAATGTATTTCCCATTGATTTTGCCACCATCATAGGAATCATGTATTCTTCATTGCTATTTATTTAAAACCATTATATTTCAGCTTTTCGGTGAGCAAATGGTTTAAAAATGTGAATGCGAACTAGTCTATTAGGATATGTTTTCCCTTTAAATCAGAATATAAGGTGTAGGCCTATTATTATCTTTGGGTGAAAAAGTTAGATATGTAAGAACATATTATTTTAAAGTTTATTCAATCAAGATGTTAATCCACGTTTGCACATTTCCTTGGAAGTAAAACTGTGTCAGGTTAACATCTTTCTGAGAATGGTGTATTATTTCCTGTTGAGGAGCGAGCACCGTGCTACCGAGGGACCTGCCTTGCTTGATGGAATGTTGATATCAGCAAGTTCCAAATATTAACAATTAAAACATGTTAGTGGTCTGAATAGTAGAGGCGGATCTTCACCCCAATTGAAGAGAAGCACTGAACTAAGATGGAAACCTAAGGAATATCCAAAAACAACCATCGACGAGTAGACATGATAGACAAACCACGATCCCGCGGCTCCTACCATACGGAGTCAAACTCTTGGCCAGGCAGCTCGTGAGGTCCAATCCCCATCGCGACCACTCCTGCGTTAATGTAGTGTTATAGTGATGGGTCGCTCGTGAGCGAGTCATACAAATTGAATGACTCTTGAATGAGAGCTGTGAATGAATGACTCTCGCTTCGCGAGCGAGTCATTCACGCCACCATTACTCTCGACTTTTTCGCTCTCGTACATCCGCTCTGGCAAGAGTCAGGAGTGTTTGTCATTCAAGACTCTTCTGTCGTTCTTCGTTCGCTACTAATAAAAAATCAACTATGAATGCTTACTATCGTTACTAGATAGCAGCACTGCCTACAATATTAAACTAACAATTTTTCTTAACATCACTTAGACATAATTCTGTGAATTAGACACTAAAGGTTATATACTAAGGTTAATTATTATAAGTAATATGAGTAAATAATAAAATTAAAGAATCAAACACAATAGGATTCGGATAAATTACACATAAAACTTAATTTGTTCATAAGTTGAAAGTAAAGAGACAGATTTGCACGCTCGGAACGGGAATTGTGAGAACTAGTTAGCGCTCGCTCATCAAGTTTATGATACGGAAGGGGTGAAGGGATTGGGAGCGAGCCAGCAATGCGTTGAACGATATGACTCATATGAACGACTCTTCATGAACGACTCTTTTGAGTGAGCGAGCTTATGTGAGCTAGCTCGCGTCAACGAGCATGGTTCGACCCATCACTAAGTGTTATCCATGTAGCCAGTGTAATAGATTATAATGTTGTAGACAGTAAATTGATGTTGTATTATGAACATTATTTCATACTTGACCCCAACGTACCATTCAATCCTCCATGAATACAACCTCTCACCATTTGAGATCCATCCACTGTAACTCCCCGCGGTGCCTCGGTAGTGTTATAGTTAGGGGTAGTAGCTTATATGCACCGTTTAGAAAAGTTTAGAAATCATATATTTTATATTGTTTTTACACATATTTCTTCAATAATCATAAGATTAGCACAACTAAAATGAAACTACACTTAATTGACTAAAAAATGGTTTATTTGAAAATAATATTAACCCAATATAAATAGAAAATAATAATTATTAAAAACAATGTAAGAATCATATTTTGTTTTATGAAATCTTTGGTTTTGTTGCAGTTGGCGACAGAATTAATTGTCACTAAATTTTGTGCGTAAGAGTATCTTTTCATTCCCTATTGTTCAACAGAAAGCTTAGATGACAAATTGAGAAAGTGAATGAGCAGATTCTGAATGGTTTCATGAAGATCGGGTAACATCTATACGACTGTATGAATATAAAAACTCTAGTGCTATTCATTCAGATCTGATGAACCTCAACATGAAACATGCTTGAAGCATGTAATCCATATACAATATGGTTGTACTTTTTTTTTTTGTGGTGGATAAGAATATATATATATGTATTCGTAATTTTACTGTACAGTTTACGGACTTAAGCAAGTGTAATTTTTTTGGCTAGACATTGCTCTAAATTGGTCATTACCAAATATGTGGGTAGTTGTTTCTTTATCATATATTATTTTAATCATATCGAAAACTGACTTGTAAAAGGTTAAATCTTTAAAGATAAATTATAAGTCTTCAAATCACTAATAGCAGCTGCGATATTATCTAGAACGTTAAAATACAAAAGTTGATCAAACGTAACTATGAAGCGTTTTTTTTTCTTATGAGAGGTTCCCTTGCAAAATTCGGTGAGGGAAAAGCCATAAAAGATGTATAAAATTTGATGTCACATGTCATGTGATGACAGTTAAAGATTCTAGCTAAAACATATCAACACTTGGCGGCTTTAACTCAATGGTCCCTAGGAATTCCCATACAATCTCATACGAGGGATGGAAACAATCCGCAGCTAAACATTTCAACCAAAAAATGTAAATTTACAAAATGTAACATATCATCTTAGGACTTTCCCTCACTGAATTCGAATGCATAAAATATAGTCAAAAAATTGCAAGGGTCAATATTTATGAATGGAATAGCCATAACACGGGTGGTATCGTATTATTTTCCCTCCTCCATGTTCGCCTGCATATAACCAATCCAACCAGTTTGAAGACTACAGGTGACGAAAGTTCCACTCAATCATATATCCGGAAGTATTCAGAAAAGATAGACATTGCCAGTGTCTAACTCATTGTCGTAGCCCTGAAGGTTTTTTCTGATTATATTCTTTGGCATCTCGAGTGATTCCCCTTCTCGAGTTTCTTATTAGGTAACCCCTCAACTATTCGAAACCCAAACCACTCGAATTCAACTCAAGTAGTTTGTCTCTAGGGGTTCTACCCACACGAAATGTAATATCTTCAGGGACGTAGTTGGAGGCCCCCCCCCCCACCCCCAAATATAGATCCATTATACGTTATTAAATATGTTTATACAAAAAAGGCCCTCAATAAAAATTAAATGTATTTATCTTTGTGTTGGCATGTTGGGCTGGGGGTGGGGGGAAGAGTGTATGGGGCTATGACGCTATTCATAGCCAGGAGGGGAGCCCAAAGAGTGGGGGGCCCAATGGCGCCCACAGAGAGGGGCCATATATTATACGAGTAGGTAGTTTAATAACCAATAAAGGAATCTAAGATCTGCCCAAAGGTGTTGGGAGCTAGTACTTAAACAGTGCCCCCAGCCACTTATAAGGCTTCAATAAAAATAAAATACAGGGCGAGGTCTTGAAAATTTTAAAACTCGTGTTTTAGTTACTAAATATTATGACGATTTAAAATGATAGGAATATTAACGGGTGCCACAAAGATTTGTTATTAAGAATGTGATCATTGGGGGAATTTGTCAGCAATCGGGCACTGATCTCCCACCACTTATAATTAAAATGGGACATCCATAGTAGTTTTATAGCACTTGATAAAACATAAAAACTTACACGATCTCTTGGACGAATCAGGCATCAAGAAATAACTCCCGAACGTGCGCCTGCAGGGTATATTTTATCGCAAAAATACAAGTTTGCATCTCAATGCGGGATAAGTCAAAGATGGGTTTACAATTCGTCATCCACTCCCTTAAATCAAAATACTGTAAAAGCTTATCCTATAAAATTTAAATCAAACCTGTCAGATTAGATTTAATTAATTTCGTAAAAACGCCAAAAAATGCTGGTATATCTAAAACTTTTTCTTATGTTGTCCTTTTTTTTGCCTTAAAAAGCGTATTTTGAGGCTTCAATTTAATGCATTTTATCGGGGGAGGACCCCAAGTCCCCTTACAATTCAATGGAATATTCCCCAAACGCCCCGGGGAATATGCCTACGGGTGCCCTTGGAGGAACCCGTCAAGTGAGAACTATGGAAGACACCAGGGGTTCGATGCTGCAGATCTTGTTCTTACAGGTCGCATGCGAGCTAGTCCGAGTGGCGTGTTTCGTCTACGAACGAGGAAGCTACAAGTTTGGTATGCTCCACCTTATTTCATTCGTATGCGATCCGAGTACACGAAAGAAGCGAGGAGCTAGTATGACCGTAAATATTCTCATACATTTTCGGCAGCCATTTTTGAAATGGCCGAACTTCCGTTTTAAGTAGCCAATCACATTCATTTTAAAATATTGTTTGTCTCTATCGTCACGACTCTGTTTTATTGGATTTATAATAGTTAAAAAAATAATAGCTAATGGGTTTTTAAATACATTTTCAAAGTCTCATAGACTAATTTTGTTGATTTAATGTGTCACATTTTAGTTTGAAAATACCTTTGACACAAATTACTTGAAAAATTCCTGAAGTAACCATTTTTATACTAGGCCTACTTTTGTATTTGGGCTATGTCATTGGTACTTAAATTTGAGCAGTATTTTATATAATTTCCAAACAAAAAATATGCCTAAGCCAAATTTTTTTAAATAGGTCTATAATAATAATAAAAATATTATCTTATAAGCTTATTTTAATTTTATTTTTAGCTCTTCTAGTCAAATTACGTGAAGTTAACTGCCAAAAAGTTACAAGAGATTTTAGGGAAAATACTGCACAGAATGTTAGGTTTTACTAATGTGAGGCGTGAGATAGCATATAATATTAAACAAATAATTTATTGTGTTCTAAAATAGGCCTACATACGTTTGGTGTTATGTTGAGACATTTCCATCAAATTAAATACTAATGTTTTTCCTTGATTTAGATTAATAACTATTTATTTTATAAGTAGCCTAACATAAAATAACTATAGATTATAAATAACATCAATCGTTTACACGGATTATTTTATGGCATTTGAAAAGTATATAAATTTTTTAAACACTCATTAATAGCTTCCTGTCCCTGGAAGTGGTATGTGTCCATGTAGGCTATCATTACTCTAATCTAAAAGTTATCTAGAGTAGTAACAATTGTATACTAAATTTCTTCCAAGCACATATACAAGTTCAAATACCATTTCTTTTATCAATTTTGCAGGCAAGTATCCATACATCTAAACCGATATAACAAACACAATTAATGACAGGTCTACTGCTTGTAAGGATAAATCTAAAACAGTTGCAAATATTTTTAAACACTAGTTCACTATTGGTCAAGAATAAATGCATGTAAAGATATCAGAATGTTATACAAAACTAATGATACGTTTCATATTAATGACTTATTACCTTTGTTTCTAATGAGAGGGCAGATGAACGAGAAGGTTGCTCCATAACCTCTTTCAATGATTCTATCAAATTGTTTGTGAGGCGTTTGTTTAATATGAAAAGTTTCACAAATTGATTGTCTAACCAAATCAAATGCATTTTCTGGTCGTCCGCTGACTCTAAATTGGCGGTTTGCTTGAATCTCCGCCTCTTCTAAATCCCTCAAGGCAAAATACATCAACATATTATTTATGTGATCGGCCATTTTCTCATTAGTTCGTAAGCGAGTTTATTCTTCTCACTTGTCGCGGAGCAGACGACCTATGGCCCGAGTACACGGATCGTATACGCCGCCCTTTGTGTTGTTCAGGCATACCAAAAGTTGAATACCATTCGACCTACAATCACGTGACCTCCAAAGTCGAATGCGAGATATCTCCAGCATAAGCCCTCAGCTCGCGCACCTAGAATCGCCAGTTTAGTTAGTTTTCATCTGAAACTAAGCTCCCTCACAAAAGTTTTTTTCTGGCTACGTGCCTGAATATCTTGAGGTGTTTGTGATCAAGATGACACGCAGATCATTAGTTTAATTTGAAATTAAATAATAAAAGAAAATTAGAGTAAATAAGCCGCTTATATGAATTTACAGTGATAGAGTTAGTGTAAATTTATTTGCTAGAAGGGATAAAGCATTATTTAAACTCTTTTATATCAAATAATCATAGTTCCGACAACTTATTTAAGCAACAAACTACTAAGACTATATGTTGGGACCATCTTTATCATCTGCACTATTTTCCCGTCGTAGGCCTATTTAGCGTACACAGAAACTGAATTATGTTATTGTCAAGTATCCATATACTTTAGAATTAATTACGTCTACACTATTTTTCCGTCGTAGGCCTATTTAGAATACACAGAAACTGAATTATGTTATTGTCAAGTATCCACATGACAAGCTAGAATTAATTATTCTATCACAATGAATCTATGCAATATATTTGATTGTATAGGCCTACCAAAACACAAAAAAGACCGTTAATGTAATAATATGGTGAGTTTGACTACTGATCATCAAAATATTCTTTTAACGCAAATATTAACCAACTTTGTACAACGATAAGTTGCCACCATCCCAAATTTATTAAGTCATGCCGTAAATGGTCATGTATGTGCTAAATAAAGTATACTTCTTCTCAAAATAGTACGTTTGACATGTTCAAAATAAATTACACGAAAGTAAAGTAAAATGTTGATGAAACTATTCAGCCCATCATAAAGAACAGTTTGGTTATGTTTCAATTGTGATAAGCAAATATAATAATATATTTCCAGTGTTGAGAGTGGTTGCTATTAAAGCTAATTTTAAGTCTTAGAAATTAATATGCACAAAACCAAACCAACTAGAATGGTAATTCTCTCGAAGACCCATCTCGGATACGAATGATTTTCACTCAGGTATCCTACTTTTCAACAACGTTTTAAACCTTTCGACTAAGATAAACTCCAATGAAAAACAAGATATCTCGGGAATAGCGGGTCCGGCAATATTTACTTGTTAAATGTGAGGATGCAAATGTTCAGTGCAATATTTACTATTAACTGTATTAAACTTAAACAGTAATTTTGTTGATACCGCGTTTTCTGGTATCACGCGATCAATTCTACCGCGTAAAAGTAACATATCTTTCCTAGAATGGTCACTCTATAGATGGTTTAAGTAAACGCTTCTGCATCAAGGTCTAGCTTGAAGTTAGTTTAAATGTGACATCTGGAAAAGGGTGCAAATGGATTCTGGACATGTTGATTATGAATGCTTTGATAAAAGTGTACGAACCTGCCCATCTAGTACAAGTATGGCTCCCTGCATCTGCGTTGCAAAGGATTGGTTGTGTTCGGGTTCAGTTGGTTTCCTAAATGCAACAGTCACTTTGACAGGTACTTAATTTGATAGTTGTGTTGGTGTACCTGGGCTTTGGTATGGAGTTACTGGAGTTTCTAAACGAGTTACGTCTTTGGTTCTAGTTTGGCCTCTTCTGTGGGGGCTACTTGAGTATTGTGGTCCAAATAAGATTTGAGTTAAGGTTTTGACCCAGCGTCAATGGACGTTCCCTTGTATGTGTGTGAGTATTAAGGCCTCAGTTCTTTCTAGGATACTAGTTATTTTTAAAATATTTATTTATACTTACATACCTGTCCTAATACATAGTATGTAACTCGGGACCTATTTCTACTTACGTTTTGTTTATTTCAGTTTATTTGTCTAATTTTGCAATATCTGGGTATGTAAAGCAACACTTAAAACTAAGTGTCCTATATTCCTACTTTATAATTTTTTATCCTACTAGTTGGTCCACTATGGGTATTTTATGTCCCCGGTACCCTGCCCCGCTGGGTGTCCCACCACCTTCTGGATCTAATAGTCCCCAGATCGGCGGAAGCCCCAGCGGGGGTGAGCATCAACCTATCCACCACCTGGGGAAGTTCCCTATCGGATATTTCGCTCCACCTACTTCCTACTAAAACCATCACCTATATGGACCTAATACTAACTTAATATAATAATAACAATAATAAAATTAATAATCAAAACTAACTTAATCTAAATGCATTCTTCTTATGCGGCTGCAAAGTCTTCAGGTGTTGTTGCCGGTCCCATCTTTCGTACTGACAGCAGTCATCCGAGAGACCGGTTGATGGACCAGATGCCCGACAGTTCCAACCCAGCAACACATTTGTTTCCAAGTGGGCCAGACTCTTCGAGTGAGGGGTTGATTCTTTCATCTAAAAAGGTGTTAATTTTTGTGACTTTCTTCCTTGCTGGTATTCCGGCGCTATCCGGTTCATCAGCAGTTTACACTATTGGAATCCAGAAAGCTCCTTCCCTCAGCCAGGCTCCGGTTAACCAGGAGTTTCCCATCACGCTCTATTCTTCCAGCCGACATCTAAATTTTGTATGTTCAAATTCGGGTTATTCGGGTTGTGCCAGTTCGGTAGTACATCGTTTGACTACTTTCAGTAGTGTCGCTACCATCCTAAGTGATGTCATTTTCTTTAATGTCAAGTCTAATTCGTCTCCTAGTCTTCATTTCTGTCAAGTACCTGTCTCATTCTCCTTTCAATGCATCATCAGCGATTGCGTCCAAGAGTCTCCACCAATGCACGTCTCTAAATATGTGATATAGTGTACTATCTTGCAGTGGAACCTGCAGAACCTTTATATCTTCTATCGTTTCCACACATTATAATACATGCTCTGGCGTGGACTCCCTTTCACAATCGCATTGTCTAGAATCTGTTAATCTTCTTGCAAAGAGAGCGGCCTTATATGGACGTAGGCCTGTGATAAAGTGTACTAATCAAGTTGAGGGCTGCAAGAATTCCATTTTCACTCTTTCCCTAACACTAGGAAAGAGCTTGTATGTCCTTCTACCCGTTGTCCTGTTTGTCCAGTCCTCTTGCCATTCTTCTTCAAGATAATTCCTAATCTTCTGCCTAGTTGTTACCCCCTCACATGATAACTTTGTCACCTTCCCCAATTCACCTTTTATGTATCCAATATATTGCCACTCTCTTCCTAATTTCTGGATTCAGTTGCCAGATACCCAGGGTGACGCACAGCGCATCGGTAGCCACGGTCTTATATGCGCCAGAGCCTAAGAAGAATACTCCTCTGAAGGCTCCTGATCTTCTTCAGCTGTTGAGCCTATTCGCACACCCCATAGCCTATTATGGAGACTAACAACGCCTGCTATAATCTTATTAACGGCATATACAGTCTAAACCTCCCCTGTTCTATGCTGATTATCTTATTCATAACTTTCAAGGCTTTTCCACATATATTCTCCACGTGTGTCATAAAACCACGCTTCTCATCTAACACCACCTCAAGGTATCTGGTATATCTGCTACGTCTTACAATTTATCAATCTTAATCATTGGGTTTCTCTTGAGTGCTCCCCTGAACAACACATAGGTCGCCTTTGAGGCTGCCAAACTTAATTTAACCTTCCTGCACCACAAGCTGCGGTCCAGTTGGCAGCTTTCAAATTTTGCAGTTTCTTCCATTAGCTTGATCTGGATTGAGGCCCATTTTTTGTGAGGTCAGTCGATTGGTATCTCCTTAAGGAGACTATTTCACTTAAACTTATATTAATGTCCATAGTTTATGTTGTTGGCATCCAATCAAATAATTTTAGCACTGTATACTGAGCATATAGCTCAATTATATATGTATACTCTATTAATAGCAGGGAGTAGAACCAATAACAAAAATTAAGTTATTTTTAAGGAACCAGAACAGGAACCCAAAATAAATTGTTTATGAACCAGTACCGAAATTTATGTAAATATTTAGGTTAAAAAGGTTATTACGTTTTATATCAAATAAATGCCTTTAATGCTCTTCTTTATTATACTGAATTTTATTTTGTGAGGTTAGGGTGGATTTATTTTCCAAGGAGATTATAAAAGTTTCCAAGCGGATTATAAAAGTATCAATTAGCACTTAGCAGTAAGAACTAATGAGTTCATATTCTTGAGTAATGATTGTCACATTGTAGAGGATTTTCTCATTTTACTCTTTTGGCTAAGAGCTTGTTAAGATGTATTTACTCCAATACTTTGAGCGACAGTAAAATATCTAAGGGGAGTACTTAGAAATGAGAATCCCAGTTGTATAAGGAATCTAAACTAAATAAGAAATGTATTTAAAAGTATTATTCCTAAAAGTGATATAGTTTAAGTGGTTTTTGGACTGCCAGTTTTCTTGGTGTTGTAAAGGAGGTAATAAATAATATGCGGGATCCCGAACTTAAGGAAAAAATTCGGGAAAATGGTTATTTTCGAAATTCGGCCGAGAAAAAATATTTCCCGGGATTTTTCGGGAAAAAATATGCACAAAATTACAATTAAGGACCGGCTATCAAACTCACGTTTTTATTTATTTTACTTTGAAAATATTATCAATTTATTAAATCTAAATTCAACTTATATTCCTTTAAGCAGATAGGCAATCGAAACTTCAGTCGCTTTTATTTTGTAGCTCCTTACAAAAAAAACAAACTGATCGCCATTAACTAACATGACCACACTGGAGGAAATTAAATGTATATCCTGAATAGATTTAAGGAAGAAAAAAATATTTCTAGCGTAAAATAACGATAAAAGTGACTTTTAAATATCAAATTATGCACGAAATACACCTTCAACAGATTTAATTGGATAAAGACACGTCTATTTCGTAAATGTTATTATTTGTAATGGTATTCATTTGCTTTTGTCACAGATAATAAGAGTTGGATGAGCTAATACTGTTTAAATTCAAATGGCGCTTTTTTGTGAGTATTTAAGTAACTAAAACGAAGAAATTAAACAAACACACTGGCTCATTTGAGAAATAGTTTTGTTGTTTTTATGGACAAGATTGTAGCTCAATTATATTTAATCAGATTATTTTGAATCTTTTGATATTTTACTTTATAGGTATTTATTAAAATTCACGCCATTATTTTTTTATTCAAGAACTATTTTAGTCAATTTTAAAATATATTTCTAGAGTTTATTGATATTTATACAAAAAATGTTTGTTAAAAAATGCACATTATAATAGTTGTGTTAAATCTAGTTTTTTAATTTACCTTATATAAAAAATCTTATTCAACACTAATTGTTAATAAAAATATTAAACTTTTATTTAGAAAACTCACAATTTAAAAATAAATTAGTATACAAATATTGAGTGTGTATAATTTTTTTTCTTTTTTCGACACATAAGGTAAATTTATTATGCATACCAATTACTGCAGCCGAATAAGAATGTCCCTTTTCCTGAATAATCAAAATATTTTTGACATATACCACTATATTTAACTCTATTTAAACAATCCAATTTTTTTTATTAGAATGATTGGGAAAGCTAAGTCTAGACTAAAATTATAGATTTGAAAAATATCTATAATCTTAAAGTGAAAAATTATTTTCAAATGTTTGCAGGTTTCTTGTCCCGTTCCCGCGGGAAATCGTTATTTCCCACCCAAAAATTTCCTGAAGTCAAAATTTCATTCCCGTACAGGATTAAAAATATGTTAATAATTTTACTCTGCCTTCAAATATTATGTAAGAAGTCATCCTAAGTTTGTGTTCATTGTGTGTAGTTCAGAAGCGTTTTTATAATTTTATTTATAATTGATGATTTGAATTATTTGATAGATGGGGTGAAATAAATATTACCCAGTGTGTAATTTCTTTAAATGACATGGAGAGTGACACATCGGCCATGGACCACAGTTTTCTAGACTGAAGCCGCTACTTCATTATTCAATCTTAAAGAGCTGGTGATCGAACCCAGGACCTCTGGATCTGTCACCAGAAACTTGATCACCAGAACAGAGAAGCCATCTTTTAATATCTTTCAGAGTGCTGAATGGATCTGTCACCAGAAACTTGATTACCAGACCACAAAGGCCATATTTTAATACCTTTTAGAGTTCTGGTAAACAAAAATAAATTAAACTGATCTTCTGCTCAAATGGAACACTGAACTTTAAATAAATTGTGCAATTATTAAGCTCTTGAATTATTTGTATGTTTTATACACGGCTAAATAGATAGTTTTGTAAAATATTATGTTTTATTTTCAAATATTTTAATGTAACTAAGTGGCTATTCCCTATTGTGCTTTCTTATGATAGCTTCAGTTGGACATTGTTGCTTTCTTATAAGTCACTGACAGCTGATACACCCATATGACTGAAGAAAATTAAAAATCAAAAAGCTACCATTTATAACAGACAACTTGCCTACTTATGATAGGCATCTGAAAAAATATTTATTTTTAGCTGTTTAATTATGTTGATTAAAATAACAGTTCAAGATAGTTATTATTGTACAAAATATGAGAGGATTTAGGTAGATCATATGAATTATTTTTGTGTTGGGCCTATATACTAATCACAGTATAATGAAACAGAATCACATTTAACATTGCCCAGTTTTGCTATGAAAGCATTATTAACTTTCATTTCAAGCCTCATTTAGCAAATTATTCAGTTTGCATTTTATTGGTTTTCTGTAGTAGGATGGCTTCTTATGCTTTGGTAGTGGAGGTGACAAAAGGGTTGCGAGCGGGGGGGGTGGGGGCAGGAAGTTTAGAGAGGGATTTAGGGGCACAATGTTTAGAGGCTTTGTAGGGGCGAGAGTTTTAGAAGAAACAAGAAAAAGATAAAAGGGACAGTTTAATTTTATCACAATGAGGACTTTTTCCTGAGATATGGTTTTCAAAAAGGAAGATAATTAATAATTATATTAGAAGTACAATGCCAAAGGAGCAACTCATTGGAGATTCTATATTGAGTAATGAAAACATGACAGCTCAGGAAAGAGATTTTAATCTCATTATCAATTCATTTGCTACATTAAAGTCCCATAGAAATAAGTTTTATATTTTTTTGTAAAGGGCTACTTATTTTTAAAATATGTTTAAGCATTTCTTTTTAGTTTTTTGTAAAAGGCTATACCATAGATAAGTAAGAAACAGTCCTTCAACACTGGGCTTTGCTAGTGTTACTGCTGGGTGATGATGGGACTAGCCACAGTGATCCTAGTGTTGAAGGACTCAAGCTGCCAAAAGGAGCTCAACCATTTTAACCTGGAGGTTTGAGTGTCTGGGTATATTGTTTGTCTGTGGGCTAAGCCTATGTTATACTATTTTATAGGGGCTATGTAAATATATGACACAATTATATTTTACTGTGGGCCCAAAATTTTGATTTCACCTATTCCAGAAATTTATTCCAATTCTATCCTTTTTGATTCTTTCCTTCAAACCGTTCCCTAGTAAGTTGACAAATTAGAAAAAAATAAATCAAAACATCATTTACCATTTACATTGTTAGTCTTTAATATTAAAACAATGTTTATGTATCAATTAAATAATAGGCTTACAATGCTCTGCATTAAAAAAAAAGTGGAAGTTTCTTAACAATGAAGTGGCATGATACCATGAGGGTGTGGGGGGTTAAAGAAAGCACAATATTTTAATCATCGAGAGGGGGGTGTAGGGGCGCAGCCAAACCATGCTCCCCCACTGGAGGTAGTAAGTTGACTATAATTTGTTAGTGAGGTTTGTATAGGTCTAAAATATTTACTTAACACATTATGAATGTAACCATTTTTTACACTTTATTTTGAATATTTTCAATCCAACGAGGTACCTACCATTAAAGTAAGAAATATAAAATTATCGTTTTGATATTTTACTTAATCTTGTGTAAGCCAACATAGAACATATGTTAAGATTGAAAAATGTTATTTATTTTGAACCTTCAAACATTTTAAAGAATGAGAGATTGACATGATAAATAAAAATTGTCTTACTTTGTTATTTCTTTTTATATATTATCACTATAGTAACAAAGCAGGTGAGTCACCCACTCGCCCAGACTTGCCTCTGTAGATATTAGCATTTGTGAAAAATATTAAATATTCCTTAACCCACTTGTAAGATAGTTTGGTGTTGTGTAGATGGTATAACATTGCCATACCTGTTTTATAGAATAAACATATTTTATGAAATATATAATAAAAGAGTTGACACCACCTTTGATAAAATGTGTATTATTACATTACACCCAATTTTCTTCAAAGTTTGTATGCCAATCATGTCAAAAATATTTAAGAATACGGTACATAAAGAAACTAAAAATTGTGTCCACCAAAGTTGTTCTATTAATTAAAAGAAAGAACACACTTATGCTATAGCCTTGTTGAGGAGTTTCCGTTTTCATATTGGACAGTTACAAGTTTGACTGCTGTGCATGTATAAGTTAAACAGTCATATTTATCAATTTTCATTGATAAAACCCTAAAACATGTTCTCTATAAATATTTTATAAAATATATTATTTTCTAAACAATCTTTGAAGGAATGTGGAAGTTACATCATTTTTATTTTGTCAAGTAACTTTTATATAAGAAACGTGACCTGTTTCAGTGGCTGCATGATCTAAGGAATCACACTCAAATTAGACTAGACTGGCAATGACAGGGAGACCGGGGTTCAAATCCTGATCAGGTGTAATGAAGGTGGTTTTTTCTAAATGGTTTTCCATTTTTCCTCCAAACAAATGTGGATACACTTCCCCTTCCTTAACTAATTAGCATAATTTGTGCATATGCATGATGCCTTAACAGGGAGTAAGACGCAATGATAAATAAATGTGACAATGTAATACTGCCTTTATAGATGCAAATGTGAATGTAAAAAGTTATAGTGTGATTTAAATAAATTTGTTTGGTAAATATTAAGTTACTTTTATGTATTTTCTTATTAATTTGTAGTAAAGAAGCTACTTTAATATAAATATTTTCCCAAGTGACAACTCTACACCCTCTTGCCCTTTTCACAACCTCAAAACAGAGTAGTCAAAATCACAACAATGCCAAAAACAAATCAAAGCTCTTTACTAAATATCAAACATAAATTTAACTTGATTAAAATCAAAATGTATATGTTGAAAATAATCAGTGTTGTATTGTTTAAGATACTACTGCTTGTTTACAAATATAATATCTAATAATGTATCAATCAGATATCTAAACACACCCATTCAATTTGACAACTTTGAAGACTAGCATCTCCTCGTGGTTAATAGAGGTAGCCCTGGAGTAGGAAAAGAGGGGAGAAAGATTAAATGGCTGATTGATTCTAGATATAAATAATAAAGACCAGCGTCGGCCTGACTAGATCGGCTAGTAGGCAATTGCCGAACAGAATGGATCAGTGGGTCCCCGAAAAAACTCTTTTGTTGTTTTTTAGGATGTGCTTTTATTTAGAGAAACATAATACAATGCCTATTACCATTATGAACTCCCTCAAGCTTGAAGAAATGAAATATTCTCCCATTGCATTATGACACAAGTAAGAGAAAGGGTTAGGGGGCTGCAATGCACTTGGCAACTGCTGAAGAATTTCTACTCATCGTTAAGGAAACAAATAAATCTGAAAATGGTCTACCCGATGCTTATTTAAATGACTTGAAGATCCTATCAATTTGTTTAAGCTAAGCAATTTCATACATCCAAATTTATTCACCCCACTACTATAAAAATAGTGTTCAAGAAACAAAACTTCATTCAAGTCAAATAACTTCCAGATAAACATTCGCCTTTTGAACAAAGTGAGCTGTATTACTGGACACTATCTAGTAGTGAAAAAATCCAGAGAAAATGGTTGTCATATTCAGTAGACTTAAAAGGGATGTAATGTTTAGTTCATAAAGTGATGAAAATTCATTAAAATCTTAGAACTCATCATAATGCAGCAAGAGCAACTCTTCAAAATTGTAGCTAGGATGATATTAGTACTCTGATTAGTGATTAATCATAATCCTTCGACTCGACATACAAATTTTATATACCCCAGCAGGTTGGTCTTAAAGGCTCCTCATAGATATTGTTTTGTTTATTAATAAATAGAGGATAGCTTGTAGGGGAAAAGAAGAGGCGGAATACATATTAGACAGGAAGGGTAGTCATAGAAACTTAATGAACCAGTCTTGATAGAAGCCAATTATGATATCATTGGGCACAGACTGTAAAGCAATGAATTTCTGACAGTGTGGAAAGGGAAAATAAAGAGAGGTTCAATGATTGGGTTTTTATCTAGAGGTTAATTAATAAAACCATAAGTGAATTGATCTTTTGGTTGATCTAATTTTGAGAAAACCTCGGAAATTTATAGCTTGAAAGATATCATCCAAGATGTGGAATTTATAGTTCAGTTAATTCTTTGCGTTCACTATGAGAGTCATGATAGATTATTATTATTAGCACTGCATCTTACTACACGTTCGGGTTGAACGCACTTACGCTAATGTGTAATGGTAGGGTGATTGTGAGATGAAATGGAGGACCTACAGTTTAACGTGGAATCTGAACCACGGTGGAGGCCTGGCATTCCACACATTCACAAGTTGTGATTAATACACGTCTTGTCAGAGGTGAAGGAAGGGTTTGGTAATCAGATAAATCTGTGCCGGGACCGAGGATTGAACCCCGGGACCCCCAGAACAGAAGTACCTCCAGCTGTTTTCAAAATTACAGTACCATACAAAACTGTGGTAATTATTTTTCTAACTGCCCCATTATCTGGTTCAGGGAGATTTAGTCTCATAGTTTGAACATTCACATAATACTTTTTTTTTAATGAACAGACCCATAAGTTCATTTAGCAACCACAAATGAGTATGTTCACAAAAAGTTTCACTTTATTTAAGTAAAGTAAATGTTTAATAACAAGGTTACAATTTAGTGCCTAGTTATTAGAGTGTTTAGTTGGGCTTAATTTATGAAAACTGGGTCAGGATGAATTAAGGAATTTCAACAGTATCTATCTTTAAAGAGAATGTAAAATGGTCTACCAATTTTTTTTCCCCCTCAAAAAAGTATAAAAACAAATAAACTATATTTCTATAAAAAAAAACCTTTGTGAGATAATAGGGAAAGGCTGAAAAAAACTGTACCCTTTGGGACTTAGTTTTCTTTTTATTAAAATTAATATATTTGTCAAAACTTAAAATTGTCCACATTACCATACTTACCATACAGTAGGTAAGCACTTAAAGCTTTACCAGAATATTTTTTTTACAATTTTATTTTAGAACATTATGAGAGCAAAACATTGTTTCCCAAACCCTTGCATTCGATATGATTTCAGCAATCAGTTTTATGAATCTTTGGTTCAAAAATTGTATTAATGTGTATTTATAAAGGTAATTGTGAGCTATTACTATAAAAACATCACAATGAAATACAATTGACAGATTAACAATAATAAAAAAATAGTCTTATTAAGCTACCAATATAAAAAACTGAGTTTTCTGGATAAATTGTCACTATGTACAAATTAGTGTCCAGGCAAAATTGTCACCATGTAAAAATGTATGTATAAGAATTAAATTAACATTACCTGTATGCTGGGCTACATCAATCGCAGTACAGTTTTGTGGAAAGATTAGCCCATACTAATATATCATTGCCCAGGGGATGCCCGAATGTACTAATCATACATTATTTCCATGGAGGCTCTTTCCATGTTCTGATGATATGAGATGATGGTGAATATGAGGGTGTGTAACCAGTGTAAACTCCTAAACCTAACTAACCAATCACTGGCGACTGTCGAGATAATTCTCCTTTAGGGAATAATACCCATGGTACCGGCTGGGAATCAAACCCGGGACCCCTAAGTTTGTAGCCAGGTGCACTGACCACTATACAATGGGCACAGTTAGAAAGAATATGATTTATAATGTGCCAGGCTTGCAATGGATTTAAATATTTAAAAAATGTAGGTCTTTACCTATTTAAGATTCAAATCTATAAGCTTTTCCATTAGTAGACCTATATGTAATGCAACTTTCTTGGATTATTGATTTTAAAGGCACATGCTGCAGTGATCATGCAGTTTGAGGCATCAGGCTTGCAATACATGGTTTTTTAAAATATGCCCGAGGCTTACACCCTGAGGTTTCCCAAATAAGATACGCATATCATATTTTAAGCTTTCTATATTTCTTGGTTTTGGAGACACCCCTGACAGAGGTCACAAAGTCTAAAGTGTAGGGCTCACAATATGTCAAATTAAACAAAAACTGTGTGCACATACTCAATCTTCTTTAAGTATATATGCCAAGTTTCCACTATTTTAGAGTCATATCGTCACCTGAGAATGCAAGTGTTCTATGTCCAATTTTCCACTTTTGTGTAAAAGAGCGTTGAAATTCGACCATGCATATTTAACCAATGTTACTAGATGACAACTAGAGTTTGTATCCTCTTAAGTCATTATGCAGTAGTCTCAACTTCCCTGCAGGTGAACCATGTACATTCTAAATAAACGGTTACAACAAATATCTCAAATTTAACACTTTTGGAGATAGAAAACTTGCATTCTCAGGTGACGATATATGCAGCTGGTTATGTGGCTTAATGCATCACACTTACATTTATTACAAAATTAATGAAAAGACCCAAGATGCACACCCTAAAGTTTTATTAAGTAGGCTATGTATGTAGGCAGGTACACCATGTTTCAGCTTTCTTTTTCCACTGTTTTTGAGTTGCCCTAACTGGTAGTTGTCAGACTAACAATATCGTTATAAAAAATATATATATACACTTGAGACACAGACCCATAGCTTTCCTTAAATAAGAACTCAAATGTCATCTTTAAACATTTTTGGTTTTGGGGCTAAACTCAGCAGTGGTCAAGTGGTTTAAAGCATCAGGCTAGCAAAAGTATTACAAAAAACTCTTACTATAAGGACTTGGGTTTCCTAGAATTTAAACAACCAGCCAACCCACATTTTAATTTCTATGGCTGTATCCGAATAGTCAAGTACAATTGACTTGATGCAGACTTGATTCAGCCTCCATAATTTTACACTTCTCGCTGTTTTCATAGTGAAGACTGCATCAAACTATTCGAACGGCAACACACTTGAGCCAGCAGTGCTGCTTCCTACTGAATAACTTAGAAACTATGTAAAAGCCATCTATTAGCTCTAATGAAAACAAAATATTTGTAAAAGTCTGTGCTCTAGCAGACGAAACGATAATACTAAAACAATTGCCAGTCAAACACTGCAAGAAAACCGCATAGCTTGTAGTTTTCTGTATCCATGGTTACCAAGACCTCAAGAAAACTGCATCGGTCTAGTGCAAGACTATTCGGACAGATATACACTTGGTCACGTGATTGCCACTGCAGCTATCAACGCCACGAGCCAACATGACGCCGCATTAGTAGACTATTCAAATACAGCCTATGTCTGTTAACATTTATTTATGTAATTTCTTTTTGGAATGGGAGTTGGATGGAAAATAAATTAATGTTAATGTTATAGTACTAAAATATGTGTATTACTCATGAATTAAAGGTTGTTCAGGTGGTTTAAGGCATCAGGCTCACAATAAATGTATTTTTTTTTAAACAAATATGCCCAAGTATCCCATCTTTAGGTTTAAGTAGTCCTAGCTATATACGAAAAAGTTTTGCTTTCTTGGTTTTGGAATTTTAGGCTAATATAAAAACACATTGTTTTCAAATGAGTGAAAATGACAACCCGCACACAGGAATCAAACCAGGGTTCTTAGACTTTAAGCACCAATGCTATCTCTCCCCCTGATATTTCCTGGCTTACCTCGTATCCAGTGCAATAATTCACTACGGTAGTTGTTGGGTTCGATTACCCTATAAAGGTTGTCATTTTTCACTTAAATGAATGATTCGGCTATCAGGACTGATACTGCATATAGCCATCAATTATCAGTTTATGAGCAGGTGTGATTTTCAAGTTGTTAAAACTAAACTCTCAGTAAGTTTATACCCGATTTTATTTATTTGAGTGCTTAGTTAGTTACACAATAGTTGGAACCAAATGAATCATAGATGAATTTATATACACATCAACAATAGTCAGCTAATAATAGGCCTACCGTTTAATCCCAACATTAATGGTATCTGTAAATTTAGTGCAGAAATACAATATTAACCAAAATTAAAAATAGTGCATAGGCCTATAAGCTTGTTATTGATACAGATCTTGATATAGGAGTGAAAAATCACCCAAATATTGGAAGATATTTATTTGAATCCGATCTTATAAAAACTTTCAAGCTCAACACCCACCTCAAAATAGACAATGTTATAATAAAGACTTGAAAATAAAAAAAAAAAGTCCCCAATCATTCAAGTATAAATTGACACGACTTTTAACTTAAATTAATTATCTTCTTTCTTCTCAGGATAATATTTTATACCAAGATACAATAATCCAATAAATCAAAACTTCCCGCTTAGTCTCAATATAATGATTAAATTATGCGCAACATTAATGTCCTTCACTTACCTACTGCCATCCATGCCGTCAGCCATGATTCGGTAATAAGTTTCGGCTTTTAGTAGTTCTAGTAAAATATAGTTCTAGGCTTAACGATACTAGATACTATTGCCTAGCACTTAGGATACATTGTTATGAAAAACTGTGGTTGTTATTCAATACATGTTCTAATTAAGACAAACAGTCTGGCCAACACTTTGATTGAAAAACCAAAATCAATTCCAACCAACATAAATCTGTTCCTAACCACAGCCTACAGAATTGGACCATAAACTATTGCTGGCAAATAATAATAAAACATTTGTGAAAGAAATGGTTTATCTATATTAGCAAAAGTAATTAAAGTCCTTCAACATCGTTTGAGGTTATTAAAGTAGATAGATTTTACGTGAATTTATAATTTAAAATAATTAATTTTGGTTCATATAAAAAATCTAAGGTTTTCGTATATCATGCTTAAAAGTATAATCAACGCTATCTAACAATAGGATAATGGGTTAATTAATGACTGCACTATATCATCATTTATATTAAATAAATACATAAAATAACTTTTAAAATGCTCTATGCATACCGGTACGTACAATATTTTTTTAGTACTGGGTTTATTTGAGAAACTTATAACAAAATAAGTATGGAAACTACATGGAAGGAGCATCTACAAAATTTACTAAGTACATTAACACAGTAAACATGTAGCTTGTGCAAGACACACCAAAACCATAAATTAGAAATTGGACGAATGGATTTTCAAATGGATAAATTTAATAAATTGACTCCTCTCAAGAATCACTTAAATCCATATAATACAAACATGTCTATACTTAGTCAATTGTTTTTGTTTATTCCGGTACTACTACTATAGCATTTGAGCTTTCATAAATGCAAGTGAAAATACTCCTAGCGTGAGTCAAATAAACCCTTATTGCTGCGTTAATAGAGTTATGAAAATAGCTTGTTAATATCTCTAAAGCACCAGCTAATCTTGCAAATTCTGGCAATGTAATTTTCTTTCACATTGAGCCTCCCACCAAATTAGTTTCCCAAACATTATTTCTCTTTGGATAACCTGAAAATCTTTTCACTTTGCATGTTTCGAACACATGATTGAATTCTACAGTATAGATAAACTATAATATTTTTGCTAAATGAATTAAATCCAAACAGCTTTCAAATCTGGTCCACTCAATAGGATGTATTGTTTACTGAATGGGTTTAAATCTGAGAGATCTCTGAGTTTGTGACAGATTGTTTAAGAATAGAATTATACACCTTTACATATTTTAAGAGTTAAATCCATTTTCCTTCCATGTCTTGAACTGTTCTAGGTGGTAGAGGTTCTATCCAATTGTTACCTTGTCAACTGCTTCTTCATCAGTCATTAGTTGTATCTTTTAAGGCTTTCTGGTAGGATGGTTATCAGCTTTGCTCCTGCAGAATAAGTCTTCTTCAGTTCTTCTCAAAAATCAGTATTCTGTGGGGTGGCAGGTTTTAATCGGCAGCTTGTCTTGTCCGGTTCTTATGTACATATTTGTTCTTGTTTAAAGATGGTGTTTATGTGTAGATAATTGTATCTAATATATATAGCCACCACAGGGAGTATACTCACCATCTTGAACGAGTGACGGCAGCTATCCCTTTGTTCAATACCAGGAATAATTCTTATTGCACGTTGTAAGTTTCCACTTGAGTAGTTTACCCTGAAGAGAGTTCGTATCTTACATACATTTGCAGTTTTGACTTCCTAAGTGGTATTGTTTGCCTTGTTCCTTTTCATGTTGGACAGTCTTGTGCTCAGCGTATTTCACACGCTATCCATATAATGAGCAGATGATAGATTGTTGTGAAGGATGATCCTCAGGGCTGTAGTTAAACGAGACTATTCTGAGACTTAAGTAAAGCTGTTTAGTTTTATTCTTGTTTAAAAAAGATTATTGTTGTGGCAATATTTCAAGGCAGTGCTTAGGGCAATGTATGACCCAATATCCAGGCTTTCCTCGTTTTTGTTTCCCAACAATAGAACCATGTCGTCTGCATACATGGCAGCATCATTGTATTAAAAGTTATGGTGTAGGGAGATCATTCGTGAACAGGATGAATAACACTGGACTCAATACTGATAATTGAGGTACACCTCTTCGTATTGGGAACGGTTTAGATCTTACAAATAGCATCATTCCGTTAAGGGGTGCTTCACTTTAACCACTGTACTTCATCCATTGAGGTAACTCCTAAACCAGTTAGCTGATATCAGCTCCAACGGTACAAGACGTCACTTCCATGTTAGATTGGTCTGCTTATTACGAGGAGATCAGGTCCCGAATCCCAGTCGGGTCTACTGTGGGTGTTTTCCTTATGTAGTTTCCCACTCACCACTCATGCAAATATAGGTAGATCACCTCTAAAATTATTCCTTCCTCCTCCCTACACAATTAAAGTTATTGTGGTGTGAATGCCACAAAAATACTCTCCTCCGACTGAACGACAGATGACTCGACGACGATTCTACTTTACGCCATTGTTTAGATAATAACACACAGGAAATATAGGAAATTCATCTCGGTTGCTGTTGCAATAGGCATGATATTATTTAGAAAGGTGAGAGCTTATTTTGGTTC
This sequence comes from Timema douglasi, assembly GCA_901482245.1. Taxonomy (NCBI): domain Eukaryota; kingdom Metazoa; phylum Arthropoda; class Insecta; order Phasmatodea; family Timematidae; genus Timema; species Timema douglasi. Next base: position 121,720 of record CABEEJ010000189.1, read on the forward strand.
TGATCTAGTGGTAATACGCAACCGGGCAAGCAAACCAATACTTTACAGCTCTGTGAACAAATCAGTGTGAACTACCGCCTATTTTCAACCAAAAGAAAGCCAATAAAATAGACTTTGATAAACAACATCTTAGAATCCATTAAAGGATCAGAGTTCCAAAAACCATCACGTAAAGTCGATAGCTCAAATGTCCATTGAGCTCTTGGATTCTTATCAAGAATAATTATTATTCAAGAGGTTTTTATAAAGAAGACTATTAATTCTGAAAGTGAAGATGATATCGATCTTGGATCAAACAAGTTTATTAAAGAGGGTTTCTCTGACGTGTCAACTCATAAGAGGAAACATCGATGCAAATTGCACCAAGCAAGGCTGTAGAAAGAGGTTATGGTTAGTAACCAATTTAACCTAATAGCTGGCTCTGATGAGACACAGGCTATTCCAAGTATGTCAACCACGGAAAACCTCACTAAAAGAGCCAAGGACTCAATTTAATAATACGAGCCAAACTGCCATCAATAGTTGTCGCAGAATCTGTGAAATATGTAACATTCTTGAAATCGATTATGGAACACCTGAAATATGACTTTAAATTGCTTTACATCAAGTATGGGCTCAAGTTGCATGTGACAACAGGGGAAGACTTCAAGATGACACAAATTATACACAATAACGAAGGTCAGAAGTTTCATAGATATTCAATTCAAAGAGACAAGCAACATAAAATGGTACTTAAAGGTCTACCATCAAATATCAGTGGCGTATCTTTTATGTGTGCTAGGCGTGCCCGAAGAAAAATAAAAATAAAATAATTATTCTAAAACATTTCTCTTCTAATGGTTTGCTTGTGGATATCTTGTTTTAAAAAAAGTTTTATTTGTCATGCTAACAGAATGTGTGTGTGTGTGGGGGTGGGGGGTGGGGAGTTATGATCAGTTCCTCTTCCAATAACTCGAGCATTTTTATGAGACATAGTCAAAAACTGCTGAGGATTTTGATGTAATTAAATGCTATGATTGTGCGCATCTCACTATATGTGGTAGAGTACCTATCAGGTAAAACTTTTACCAATGGGGTCCATTTTCCTTTGTCTATTCATCTTTTAGAGTTGTTTTTCTTCATTAGAATCTCACTTGAAATGTTTGTGAATAGTTTTGAGCTGATTTCCCATCATTTCTAAAGCTTCAAATTTTTGTTACCGAATCTCAGCTGCAGTGAAGCTGAACCAAACTCGACCTTCTTCATTTCAATATTTATGAATTCCCATGATATTATTCTTTAATTGGTTGCCTTTATTGTATGAACTTCATTCGTTTTCTGCCTGTTGAATTTTAGCTTCAAGTCATAAGCCTTGTTTTCCTCGACTATTTCTAGTTTGTCTTCATATTTTCCTCTTGATATGTTTTTTTTTTTTTTTTTTTTTTTTTTTTTTTTTTTTTTTTTTTTTTTTTTTTTTTTTTTTTTTTTTTTTTTTTTTTTTTTACTTTTAGCTATATGTTCCTTAACTCTTCTATTTTCGTGTTTGCAGGGACTCTTCTTCCTTTTTTTCTTTGCTCAATACGAGACTTCGTTAGTGTCAGAGGCTGAGTGAATGATAGCAATAATAAGTTAAGGTTTTCCTAAAGCTGTTTTACACATCTTCTATATAAACTGCATCAAATAGTTTTCAATTAATGCTTCGACAGGAAATTTTTCAGTTTTCTCATGTTACGGTTGTTTAAGTGTCTTTGGGATGAGGATTGTTCTAATCCTTTTATGTCATAATGTATATTTTTTAGTACTTTCTTGTATTATCTGACAGCGTAATATGTGTGATATTCACGTGGATTCTATCAGGGTGCAAATTTGTTTATAAATAGTCGATGGAGGATATCATGTTATGATTAAGCCTTGATGTAGGAAGCGCAAATCTCTTGCCGTTGTAAGTTGCAGGAAGCTCATTTATGTCTGTTCTCTCATTCAATGTTTATGTCCTCTAAATAAGAATATTGCCGTCATGGTAGTCCTTATAGTACGTTGAAGAGCACTTGAAGCTCTGCGTCGGGGTAGGCATTGGGTGGTCTGTATACGCCTATGATATGATGTGTGCACTTTTCTTTGACTTTAATTTTGGTTTAAGTCACTAACAAGAAAAATCAATGCTGCTTCCTTATATGCTCAGGGTGAGTATTTGAACATCAAAATTACTATTTGTATATACAGAAACTTCGCCTTTTATGTGATGTTCTATTTAGAAGCTTCTGACGAAGATTAAATCTTTGTGTTATGTGTTTGTATCTTGCCTATTTAACTTGTGAAGATGGTCTCTCCGAGGCATCCTCTGATTGAGGTGTTCTTTCATAGCGTTTTTGAAGTTGGCCTATGTGTCTTGTTTGTCCAAGTCCTTCCTTAAAAATAACATGGTACATATTCCTCCCTAACATGTCAGTGACCACTGCTGGCATCCATTTAGACCGCTTTACTCTACACTGCCTTGCCCAGACTGCTGCTCCTTCAGTGAAGATTAGCATATTCTTCATATCTTGAGGGAGTACCGCAAGGCCTGTTGTTTGTCTATCTGAATCAAAGCGTGTCCGGAGTTGGTGATGCATCAGAAGCTGGGCTGGACTTTGGCCTGTAGTTCCAGTGGGGGTTGTCCGAAGACTGAGGAGCATTCTTGCGAGCCTAGTATGCCAGTCGCCTGTCATTCTTCCCAACTGTTTCTTAACGGTTTGAACCATACGTTCTGTTTGCCCATCGCTTGCAGGGTGATATGGTGCTGCTGTTAAATGCTTAACTCCATTGAGCCTAAGAAACTGTTCAAACTACTCAGACACAAAATTGCGGCCATTGTCATTTACTAGGACTGTTGAAAGCCCATGTGTAGCAAATATGTCTCTTAGTTCCATTATTATGCACATTGATGTTGTAGACTTCATCTGTCTGACCTCAGGCCATTTAGAATGCGCATATGCAAGTATTAAATTTTTTTTGTCCTTGTATCGGCCCTACCATGTCAATGTGTAGATGAACCCACGGGCTTGTTGGTGCTATCCATGATTGTACTGGGACCTGTGGTGGATTGTTCCGATTTTCTTGACAGGCTTGGCAAGTTCCCACTACTTCCTCTATGGTTGCGTCCATCTTAGGCCACCATGTATAGGTGCGAGCTACTGCTTTTGATTGCAGTTAAGGGCTCGCCTCAGGACCCGATGTATGTGAAAATATTTCTAAACATGCTTAATCAATTTTAGACAACATTTATCTCCATTTATTAAAACTAGTATAATGTTTACATTTTATTTTCTTGAAATAAAATAGAAGTATTTTTGACTATTTCATTCAAACAAATTTGGAAGCAATGAAATAAATGAGTTTTACATTTTCCTCTTAGTAGTCATAGCCAGATTTAATGTCAGCATCTTGAACACAAGCTACCAAAGTTAGATTTTTTTTTTTTACTTTCTTCAATGGCACTGAAGATATTATCTTCAATAAGCCAAGAGCACTTGTATTTGATTTAGTCCCGATTCCACTTTATTGATTTTCTTATTATATCCCTCCGGTTCTGACCCAACTAACCTAGCCCTATCTCACCACGAATTTCGTCTACAAAATAACCGGGAAGACATATTTTGTTCGTCTCTACACCGAGATTTATATTTTGAAGGAAAGTGTACAGTCTCCTGTACAAAGTAATGTTGTTTGAGCGTAATACATTAACTAAATAGAAGTCTGTAATATGATTAAAAATGTAATTTCCCCGAGTCAACTGATGTACAGGGCAAGTCATAAATATATTTTCTAATGTTTCCGGAACGTAGCAAACCACACAATGTGAGGACGGTACTTTACGCATCAAATAAAGTCGGTCTTTCATGTAGGCGTGCCCGAGCCGAAGGCGGATTATTGTACAAATAAACTTTCGAGTGCCCTTAACTCCTGAAAACCATGGTGTAACTAATATTTATACCACAAACCCCATAGTACCATTTTGCTTTCTGCTGGCATGTGGTCTCCCACCATTCGCTCCATTTAACCCGATTTCTGTGTTTTGCCCTCGGTATAAAGTCGCTATACGGTAGAGGGATTTCCTGTACAATAGAAAATAAATTTACGCTAGATGCCAAACTATCTACTCTCTCCTTACCCATTATACCCACGAGACTAGGAATCCATCGGTACCCCAATTCATAGCCCCTATCTTGTAGAAAGGCGCTCTCTTCGAGTATTTGAATTATATATGGGTGTGATGGAGGGTTTGACAAGCCACTTATAGATTCCAAAGCGCTACGGGAGTCACATAATACCACTACAAGCTGCGGACATAAAGATAAGATATATTTTAATGCCTGTAGGATAGCAAATAATTCCGCTGTAAATATTGATGCATCAGATTGTAGTCTATATGACTGACCATAATTAAGTCTACTGCCATAGAAGGCCGCACCTACTAGGGCTGGCTCCCCTCCCCTCCTAGCACCATCTGTAAATATAAGTCTGTATCTACTCCATCTTTCTTTCATATACCTTACTGCATTTAACTTCTGTTCGAATCGGATGGGTAACTCTTTTTATTTCTGAATCAGGAATAGATAACATCACTGGTACATCCCCCAGTGATACACTGTACCGAACACGGAAGAGAAAAAATAAATTGATGGAGATCATTCAAACCCAAAAAACTATCCACCAGAGAAGGGCATGTTTTGTTTAACCAATATTGTTTTGTTTCAACATAATTTCTAAGGATCCGAAGTCTGCATCGCAGATAACTAGAAGTTGAACAATCTTTAATAAAAAAACTTGTCCAACATTAGACGGCGCCTAAGAAATAAAGGGAGTTCTCCCGCTTCAGTAAGGAGTGCGTTGGTTGGTGATGTACGACAAGCGCCCAGGCACAGTCTTAAAGCTGCATATTGGATCTTATCCAGCTTTGATAGTGTGGATCGTGATGCAGTTTGATATAAAAAACACCCATACTCCAATCAAGATCGTATAAGCCCACGGTACATTTGTAACATTGTATATGGGTGGTAGCCCCACGAGGCACCCGCCACTGATCTCATGGTATTTATAAACCTGTCACATATTCCAGATAGTTCCAAAACATGAGGGAGCCAAGATCCCTTCATGTCTAGTGTCATGTCTAAAAATCGCATAGTTGGCTGTACCTGAATTCGACGTCCTTCATAAACTAGTCTAATTGAATTATCTCGCACTCTATGTCGGGTGAAAATTACCGCCAAATATTTAGATACATTTAGAGTCAAAAAGTGGGCTGTCAACCAATTTGAAAGCAAAGGAAACACTGATTGTAGCTTATCCACCCCTTCTGACAAGTTACAAGACCGAACGTATAATACCACGTCATCCGCATACTGTAGAGTCGTTGTACCAACTGGAAAAGAGTTATCAATATCGTTCGAATAGACTGCATATAACAGAGGGCTGAGCACTGATCCCTGTGGTAGGCCCCTTCGTTGAGTTCTAGGAGATGATCTGACTTGTCCTATCTTTACAGTGTTCTATCTATTCTGAAATAGATAGCTTAGCCAGTAACACATTTTGCTAGAACAACCCAGGCGAAAATGTTTATCAAATAACACAGAATGCTCGACATTATCGTACGTACCCTGTATATCGAGGGAAAAAAGCTGATACAAATGAGTTTTGTGATAGAGCAATTTGAATATCAGAAACTAATATAGAAAGGCTATTAAGCGGGGAACGTCCCTTTATAAACCCAAATTGCATAGGATTAAGGAGTTCATTCATTTCCAGAAATCGTTCTAAACATTCTAAGTGTTCCATGATTTTACCAAACAGGACGAGAGTTCAATAGGCCGATAAGAGCTTGTTAACTCAGCGCTTTTACCCGGTTTTAGAATAGGAATCAGAAAGGAATTTCTCCATGCCGTTTGTATCACCCCCTGCTCCCACAGAGAGTTAAATATCTCTAGCAGTGCACGTTGAGAAACAGACGACAATTTTGTCAACATACCGTAGGACACATTGTCTGGGCCAACCACCGTGTGTCGCACTCGATTCAACGCTGCCCTTAATTCCCTACCAGTAAAACGTTTATCAAGCTCCGGAACACCCAAATTGGGGAATTCCAACGGGGAACACATAACTGAATCCGGTATCACCCTACAAGAGAATGACTCTGCCCATGCCTCTAAGTCAACAGTAGGGATCCCAAAGTTTGTAACAATACCCTTGAACCATTTGATTTTATGCCAAACCTGTGTCAGAGATACAACAGGGGAAAGAGACTCACAATATAAGCACCAAGAATCACGCTTCGCACATAGAAAAGTTCGCCTTGTAACTGCTGCCGTACGACAGAAGTTGTCATAGTTAAAATTTTGTTTTAAAATATATAATGATAACCTTCTTTGAGCGATAGCTTTAGAACATGACTCTGTCCACCACGGGCATCATTTAATACTCCTATGACCCCCACTATTTGAGGTTGGTACTGCCACATCAGCTGAGCTCTGTAGCACGTTAACAAAGTTGTCGTACTGTACTAAAGGAACATGGTCCACCGCTAAATTTTGAACTGTTAACTCTAATTTTGTCGAATATAATTCCTAATTTGTTCTTTTGTAGTTGCGTGACCTATCCAGAGGAACAGTTTTATAGTTATATGAGACCTGAGCTTCTATTGTCAAAATAATTGGCAAATGATCACTGCCCATGGAGTCACCAATCGTATCCTAAGTTAAGTATGGCGCAAAATTAGGGGATGCAAAAGTAACATCTGGGCACGTGTTAGGATATGGAGGTAAAATTCCCTGTATTTAATATAACAAGAGTTACCACCGCTAAGGTTTCATGAATCTTTATCCCACAATGATCTATGTAAGGGGAGCCCCACAACACATGGTGCGCATTTATGTTCGCGCAGATAATAACCGGGGATGGTAGACCTCCGGCAAATTGATCCCATAAATTATTATAGAAATTATCCGATGTAGGGTTGTATAAAGGTATAACTGAAAATGTCCTGCCTGAGGAAAATATTTTTAGTCCAACAAACTCCCAAGGATATTGAAAATTGCCCGATGTTATTTCAACAGATTGAATGTCTGACCTAATTAACAGCGAGACACCTCCCACTCGGGCAGGTCTATCAGACCTAAACATTTTAAATCTATTTATAACAAAATTATCCTGGTACCTGAGCCAAGTTTAACTTAACGCTACTATATGGATATCACTAGAAAAAAAAATTGCTCAAGGCCCGCTTTTTTGTTCCTAATGCTTCTAGAATTCCATTGTATCATATTTAAATAACGAGCCATAAAAAACACACAAAGAAAAATCATATTTTCTTAACTCAGACAAGATTACCTTGGACACCATTACTTGCTTTGATCCTAGCAATTCTACGATTATGGCTATTAAAGTGTCGCACATCCCTTAACAACTTTTGGATTTTCCTTGTTATTGTTGCCACTAAACTTGGCAGATCTAACTCCCCTGGCTCTGAGGAAGCCACGGTTACTAGGAGCGATACAACTTTAGAAACCATCTGTTCCACCCCCTTACTTATGATGTCGTCTAATGTTCCTTCGATATAGCTTCCTCACGAATCCACGTCCATATCCCCAACAACCTGTTCCGGGGTACTCGAAAGAGTCACCGCGTAGGACGTTACATGGCGTGGCCGTATTGGCATATTTGGGAATTGAGAATTGTCCATGACAAATTGGGCCCCTCTGGTTGCATAGCGCGACTTGTAGGAAGAATTGCGGTCCACAGCCTGACCAGCCGGGTACTCGAAAGAGTCACCGCGTAGGACGTTACATGGCTTGGCCGTATTGGCATATTTGGGAATTGAGAATTGTCCATGACAAATTGGGCCCCTCTGGTTGCATAGCGCGACTTGTAGGAAGAATTGCGGTCCACAGCCTGACCAGCCTCCCGGTACGACAAATTGCGACGAACCATTGTAGATTTGATCTGACGCTGTCGCATCCACTTGGGACACGTTCGGTTGGTCGCCAAATGTGCCCTCCCTCCCACCCCCCCACAATGAACACATTTTGGGGTTCCTTGTAGATATTCTTCTATGAGATGACCATCTCCACACTTTGTGCACCTATGCCCCCCACTACGACAGTTGACAGCGAGATGTGAAAAACGTTAACAATTGTGACATTGCGTAACTGGATAAACATATGGCTTGACCTCCACCTTAGAGAAACCCATGACATCATAAGATGGTAGCTCTTTTCCCACGAAAGGCACTGCTACTGTACCAGAGGGATCAAACCGCTCAGGTGTATCAGGATTGCACCTATTGAAACGTCGTACCTGCAATATTGAAGATTCCCTTTCTCTCTCTAACTCTTCCTTAATAAGTTCCTCCGAAAACTCCAGTGGAATATTATGAATAACTCCTATCCGATGTTCATTACGACCCACCTTGTCAACTGAAACCTTCAAACGATCATGCGGTTCCCTTTTCTGCCATAAGACTATTAGCTTCCTTAATACATAACAATTCAACAACAATTTGATTTTTACCTGCTGGAACAATGCTAGCTACACTCTTATACTTAGGAGATAGTCCCTTTCCTATTTTAATTGGGTACAGATTCTGAATGTTTAGTACCGATGTATTTGAAAATGTAATTTTGTGCGGCCCTGGATTAGAAGAATTGAATACACCCTCTATTTTGACTGCTATACCATCAACTGATACAATTGTCCCAATTTGACTCTCCTTAGTTTTATCTACTTTGGGAACTTTGGCCGACGCCTGTCCCGTAGGTTTGACCGCAACATGCCCTACACTAGGTTTCGTTTTCTTCATAATTTGAATATTAGATGGTGATCTTAAACTACCCAATTTAGAACCTATGGCACTGGATTGAGAATTTTGTCGTATAGTTGAATATAATTCTGTCATAGCCGAATCCACATCGCACTCTTCTCCGGATTCCTCCGTTCCCACAACACTACTATAACGTCACGGTTAAAAGCAGCACAAAGCACGACCGTCTAGCACCGATGCCAAACATCGACTCTCACGTTAGACCTTTCCTTTATCTTTGCATGAAACATTTATTGGGATCTTGTGGCAACACTTATTATTTATTTACATTTATAGCGTCTTATTTTGAATGGTTCAGTGTCTACATATATGTAAATTACTATGTCTGAAGTACCTGTAAGTATTTATATATTAAATTATTAGTGTAATCGTTAGTATTACTATAGGAAAAATAGTTTTTTATAAGTTTGGAGCTGCGCCATAGGTAATCTTTTTGGAGTTTAGCAACTGTAGCCTTAATCATACTATTTCTACTAAATAGCATACCCTGATATATTATATTATTACTTTACTGAAAGAAAAGCATATGATAATCACAAAGGATGTCAAAACTAATAAAACTAATATATCTACATGTCAAACTATATGATATGCAACTGTCACCTTTGATTTATATAAATATCTCGATTAAAGTACATACATTATAAATGCTATTGGTACAATTTTTATGACTATTTACAAAATTTATTTCGGCTATAGTTTGAGACGAGGGCAGGATTCTTTATTTTTTTCTCTTAAATTATGAGAAATTTAATGTATTATAGCACTTAAACACACATGATCATTTGAAAGTTACCGATTATAACAAAACAATCGGTCTGAAAAAATTCTAAATTGTTAATTTTTTTAAAACTCGCCTAGTTGCTTTTTTGAAGCACGTTTCTATAGAGTCCTCTTTTATGAAATATTTATTTATTTGGGTATAGTAGGCCTACACATATTTGTCCCATTCTCGGCTATTTCTTTCTTAAATATTCGAAATATTTATATTAGCCATATATTATTCCAAGCGTAAAAAAACATAGAATTGATTTGAACAAAAAAAAAGCAAAGAAAAAGTTTTAAACTCATAGGTAAGCAACGAGTTATCTTTCAGCCATTCTAGAACTATTTGGGCACATTACACTAAACCCCAAACGGAATTTACTGTCTTTATGAAAGTGTACAAACTGTCTACCTACTAGAACCACAATTAACTTTACTTTGTAGAATATTTAACTTTTTCAAACACTTTAACTCGATATAGGTGATCACAAGTATCCTTAACGACTATATTCTTGAAGTTAGACATACTATGTATTGATGATGTCATGGACCACATCTAGCTTATATTAATTATTTTGACACTTTCCTAACCCAGCTTAACCTAAACTTTAATGTGTTAATAAAGTTAACTTATAATAAATTATTGATTAAATAAACTTTTCAATGTTATAACTAAACATGGGTGGTACATATCATACATTGATGTCATAGCCATTTTAGTGCCAACAACGCAGGATCACGAGTGTAATGCAAAGCATCATGGAATGACGTAATCCATCCATTGCGTAGGATCACGGGAAAGTTACACGTCATTGTCATTATTTACATTTCAAAAGTGATTTGGGCGATGAGTTTTGTTTAGATAATATATATCAAAAATGTTAAAAATTTCTAAATCTTGGTGTCAATCGATCCTACAGTAGCCTCATGGCTTCTTTGATGCTGACTGACAGCTCACAGCTGACGGCTAAAAGCTTTGAAAAGTTGCCAGACCAAATTATGTATCCCTATGCCGAACCATATGATCTGCAAAAACATGTGTTTAGCAGCTGTAACTTCTGACGGTCAAAATTTAGGTATATACCTAAATGTTGACTATCAGAAGTCAGCTGTGAGCTATCAATAATCACCAAATAAGTCATGGGGCTACTGTATGTACTCTTGTGTGCACAATAAAGTGAATATTGTACAATGTTTTAAAATCATTTAATTCTGTTTATCAATTTTAATATTTCAAACAAATTGTATACACAGTAGGCCGACAATACATATAGGTACATCAAAGTTTAAACATTTCATCATCATCATCATCATCATCATCATCATCATCATCATCATCATCATCATCATCATCATCATCATCATCATCATCATCATCATCAACTGTTTCCATCCTATTCACACTGTACCCAGTGCCCAGAACCAGTGTTAAGCCACCCATGGTTGCAGTGGCTGAGTTGGGTGGCAAAACAGGTGTGGTTGCCAAGCGAGGTAGGCCTACCACCAACATTTGAATAACTAAGAAATTGTTGAAGACAGTATCCAAGCCTTCTTGCAAGTACACTGTGACACAATCTCTTCTGGAGAAGCCCAAACTCTAGTTTCATAGAGCGTCATCCTTTGTATTTGCATTCAAAGGTGTTGATATACTCATTCAAAGCAATATATATGAGTCATATATTACTGGAAATATTGTTACTGATCTCCAAGTGATCACTGTCCATATCTCTCTTTCTAGGAAGTGACACTAGGCATATGCTGTCTCTACCTACCACAAGGGAAATGTGTTACTGAGAGGCGTCTAAGAGGCCCTCGTTACAACTTCTTGCCCCCTATATCTTAGATTTTTTAAAACACAATAAACTGGTGTAGGGGTCTAATTTTACAGATGCCCATCAGAGAATGATAGAGGATATTTTCTCGAGTGATCTGGCGCTATTCAGACACACTTTTTCACCTTTAACTGCATATCCTTTGCTATCAAACTAACTCTTTGTAGCCCTGGCATTGATGTTCACTTCCTTTGGGGGGTTCACGCAGACCTTGGTGGCAGTGGTAATTTTCCCATTATGCTTAAACACCAATTCAAGATTCAGTTTAGCATGGGTTTCTCACTGGATGCTTAAACATGCTGACAAAGATAAGTTTTGCTTGATCACTGTATTTGAAAGCCCTGTTCTCCTGACGTCGATGTTAGGACAGGACTCTTTACTTCAACGGTCATCACTTAATTTTTTCCGAATATTTGCCGAATTCATGCCACCGCTCTGTTCCCTGGTAGAATGAGGAGCGACGGTTGGCAATTTCTGCCCATCAAAGGGCACCATGTTTCTTTCATTGATGTCTTACTCTGGAGAATTTGGAGTCATTCCAGGTTTTACTTGCACAAGCCCACCATGTCATTTATGAAAGTCGAAGTAAGTCTTGGAGACCATTTATTTCGACTTTTACTATTTCCACCTTTGTAACTAAAGTTTGGGATGATATCTATAGATTACATATAAATAAAATGCTTGCCCTCTTATCTAATGTTTCCCTTGTTTTCTTTCCATTGGATATTTTCAATATATTGGGCTCGACGTTTCCCCGCTCTCCAGCACTGCGATTTATTCTAATGAGCTCACATTGCACAAGCAGGGCATGGGGCATGATGTTTTTGACTTTGGTTAGGAGTTGAGGGGAAGACTAACTCCCCCTTCACCTTTGATGAACTGAACTATACCCTGTCTCAGTTGAACAGCACAGTTCTTGGCCCTGGCAATGTCCACTCTGAAATGTTGTGCCAGCTGTCCCCTGCAGGATAGGTGTTTCTTTTTGACCTCTCTCTATAATAGTATTTGGGAATCTCGTCAGTTCCCATCACTATGGAGGCAGGCAACTGTTATTCCTATACATGATAGGGGCAAAGATAAAGCAGACCCAACTAGATACAGACCCATACCTTAACTAGTTTTGTGTTCAGACTATTTATAAAAAAAGCTTTATATGGTTTTTAAAATCCTGTAATCTCTAATTTAATATTAAATGTGGTTTTTCGCCTTAACCAGTCCACAGTGTATCATATTGTTTGCCTTGAGACAGCAGTTCATGACTCCTTCCTCCATAAACAGCACCTTTTGGCTTGCTCCTTTGATTTGCAGAGGACTCACGACTCCATATGAGAGTACAGAATATTGGAAACACTTTATAATTGGGGGTTCCAAGGGAATCTCCCCATTTTTTAAACAAATTTTATGTCAGATAAACACTGCTAGGTAAGGTTTCAACAACGTTTGTCCACTTCCATAAGATACATGGTATACATCCTGCCCCCTGTATTTAAATAAACCACTTTGCTCTACCTGTCTCACCATCCATAGAGTTCCTGGGATTCTTATTTGATTTTAAACTTATGTGGATTACTCACATAAAAGACTTGAAAGCAAAGGGTTTAAAAACCTTAAGTATACTCAAAGTTGTTAGCGGTCGCTCTTGTGGGAGCTGATAGAGAGATCTTGATGAGTTTCTACAGGACCTTAGTAAAATCTGTTTTGTAAATGGCTCAGCTAGACCTTCCACATTATATATGCTAGATAGTGTCCACCATGCAGGTATCTGATTGGCTACTGGTGCTTTTCGTAAAAGTCCAATCGTCAGCATTTGTGCCGATGCCTGTGAGACCCCTCTTTCATCTCAGTGGTCCTTACTTCTTGAATTTTATGGGTCAAAGTTTAAATGCATGTCAAAGCATGTTGTTTACCGTCCTGTGTTTCATACCCCTAAACATGTCCTGTATAAGACCAAATTACATAGATCAAGACCGGTTGGGATCCTGATGCTATTGGTCTTCAACACATGTGGAATAGTCCTTCCAAAATATATCCTTACCTTCTCCAGTACGAGTTTCTGCCTGGAAGATACGCTACGCCTACTGCCATCTCAATCTTGCCAAGTTCTCTAAAGTGACAACACCTCGTATTTTTAAATATGAAATGGCTTTCAGTGAGCTTCTTGCCATCCGGTTTCATGGTTTCAGTCACATATACACTGATGACTCGAAATCTAGGGCCTACGTGGGATGTGATTTTATTGTAGAAAATTTAAATTTAGGTTTCCGAGTGAAGCCACTGTTTTTACAGTGGAACTATACACTTATTTTAAAATTGTTTTGTTTATCGTAATTATTTCCATTCTGCTCTTATCTCTACAGATTCCATGAATGCTTTGTTGGGTTTGTCCACGTTATACACTTGAAGTCCTCTCATGCAGGTGATCCACGATTAAATTCTCAACATTGGCCATTTAAACACCCAGCTCACCTTATTCTGCATTCCTGGTTCCTGGTGTCATGCCAATCCCTCAGCTAGTGGACTAGCGGACCAGGCCGCCAAGGAAAGGAAGCAGTAGTCTCCCCCCCTCGCCAAGGAGAGTTTGGGTGTAATGTTTTTGAATCCCAAGGGTTATGTTCCGTCTGGGGTATTACCTGGCCTGAGTAGCGGGTTTTGACCATTTCTCAGAACAAGCTGCAGTCCATTAGAAATGGTGTGCTGTGATTGCTCTCTTCTATACGAAAATCTAAAGGAGAAGAGGTCATCGTGACAAGAATCTGCGTCAGCCATGCATTTATAAACCCTGGATTTCTTTTGCGTAAGGATCCACCTTTGTGTGTGGGCTTTCTGATGCTTCCCTTAGTGTGTACCACATTTTGGTGGAGTGTCTGTCGCAAGTATGCCCTCATTCACTTAACTTTAGATGTTAATGGTGACTTTGTTATTTCTTATGCAACAATGCGGTTGGAGTTATTTGTTTACTCTGTTTTATATGCAGGCGAATCTTTTAATTCCCTTTGAATCTCACTTAGAGTGACTCGTATGGTAATTGTATCATATTAAGATTTTTTTAAACATTTTTAGTACATTTTTGTATCTTTATATTGTCCATTTATTGTAGTACATGCACTGCTGATCTTAGCAGGTGTTTTATCTCTATTATTTTTCACTATTGGGATTTTACTCTGTTTTTAAATTTTGGTAAAAGGCACTATTGACTATTTTGTGTCGACGTGCCTTAAAACTTCAACAATAATGAACTATGCTTTTGGAATTATCTTATCATTAATTTAATGTGCACTTTAAATAAAATACTTTTTTTATCGCACATTTTTGTTAGAAATCCAAATTTCTTGATAAATGGTTCCCTTTTTTGATCTAACATTATACACCTTTGTTCATGACATCATGGGCCTAATATAGAGAAATTGTTTACATTAGTCTTAGATCCTCAGATTAAGTATAGTTTTTCTACAACACTTATGTTCATGGCCAAGGTTATTAATGTTTTAATCTCAGATATAGTGATTAGAAGGTCAATTTAGAGAAAATGCACAAAATTTATCATGGAAAGAAGATGAAAAAAATCACACTCAAAAAACCACCCCTAATGCTACCTACTGAGTATTATTATTATTATTATTGTGAATTGGGGGTGGTTTTTCCTAAATGGTTTTCCAGTCTCCCTCCACGCAAATGCGGGTTCACTTCCTCTAATTCAACCTTCCCTATTCCTAATCCATTAGCGTAATTAGTACTTAAAGCGTAATAACCCGAACGGGTAGTAAGACGCGGTGCTAAATATTATATTATTATTTTTATTATTATTATTATTAACAACAACAACAACACTGTGTCTTATTACTCGTTCAGATTGTACACATCTCTATCTACTGACATTCCTTTAATATGTGACCTAGCGGTCTAGGGGTAAGGTGTCAGACCTCTGTGCTGGTGGTCCGGGGTTCAATCCTCGGTCCCGGCACAGATTTATCTGATTGCCAAACCCTACCTTCACCTCTGACAAGATGTGTATTAATCACAACTTGTGAATGTGTGGAATGCCAGGCCTCCACCGTGGTTCGGATTCCACGTTAAAACTGTAGGTCCTCCATTTCATCTCACAATCACCCTACCATTACACATTAGCGTGTGCATATAACCCAAACTAGTAGTAGTAGTAATAATAATAATATAATAATAATAATAATATTGATTAATTATTGTGATTATAACCACCACCACCAGCACCCCCACTCATGATAATAAATTAATAATCAACACTAAAAAAATGCAAATAATGCATATACGATTACCGCATGTTATAAAGTATGAATTGGATATAAAAGGTCATTGCTTAGATTGTTTACATAATATAAAACCATGTAATTGTTTAACATTTATGCAAGTTGAGACATATAACTATCTTGGGCTAATGATTGATTCTCATATGAAATGGAATACTCACATAGACATAATGAGTAGGAAGCTAAGAGCAGGATGGTTAATATATCTATACTAAAACAATATGTTACATTTGATATTCTAAAATTAGTGGCTCATATGCTAATAGCTTCACATCTAGGCTGTGGTATTAGTTCCTGGGGAAAGATAAGTGATCTATATTTAAATCAATTAAGAAATATTAAAATTAAAGTTCTTAAAATTATGAGTGAAAACAACAATAGTACCAAAGTTATGAATAAGGAATGGAAACCATTGACAGTAAAAACATATATAGCTATAAAATAATAATTCATTATTATTTCTCAGAAATGTATAGAGTAAGACAGGTTCATAATCACAACACCAGAAAATGACAGTACAAAATATCTATATATATAAATAAATACGGAAAATAACACATGAAAACAATAATACCAACACTTTTTAACATGATACCGGATACTCTTTTGGGAATAAATAAAATATCAAACATAAAAAGATAAATAAAAAAAATGGCTAATTGGCTCACAAACTTAATGAAATAATAATACTAGTGTAACGGGCTAATCTGGCTTAGCCCCGTTCAAATGTAAAACACGAACATTTTTGTGTTACAAACAAGTCGTCAAGAGTTAACAAATGAAATAATAGTGTTGAATGCTACGCCCATAACATTTGTGTGTTTGGTTACATACCTACTTCACCAACTCTTCCATCGAGTCTGATGCCCCGCTGAAAACAATAACATCGAGGGAACTGGCTGGGCGTGACCTCAGGCAAGA
>CABEEJ010000189.1:151589-172671 GCA_901482245.1 Timema douglasi
AACACACACACACACACACACACACACACACACACACACACACACACACACACACACACACACACACACACACACACACAGTGGAAATCGATGTTAGTATGGATATGTTTGTTGGTTGTGAGACATGATTTAAATTATTTGAAAAACAATACCTTAACACGGGAATTGAACCTTGTGAAGAATGACCCTAAGTACGCAATGGTTTATGTAAATCTCAAAGGTAAAGTATTGTTGTGCTAAACCAAGATTCCCGGATTAGATTACTATTTCAATGTGTTATTTATCATCTAATTTAAATTAATTGAAAATAATATAATAGGTTGAACTGACAATGTATGCAAAGTTTACTCTAGTGTTTTGGTTTTGTTTTCCTAATGCACTATATTTTGTATTGTTTATATTACCTATGCAACTATCATTACTCAAATTTTGTTTCCTGACCTGTAAGGTAGTATTTAATTCCAACTTAAAGGGCATATAAAAGAGAAGTTTGTAAAAAGCACATTCATTTAATTGTAATTTATTTTGCTAAAATTCAGTAGTTATTCTCGCTCTCATAATAACAGTTTTCTCCTTGTATCATGGAACCTTAACTAATATGACTTAACATAATCAAACCTGTATCAACTGCAAGTTGATCTAGTCAAAAACTGCACCAAAGATATGTACTCCATTTTATTGTCCTAGGACATTGATGGGATTAAAGGTTAGTAAAATACAAACATATTTGGTTGCGGTTAACATTGAAAAATTTTTAGTATATAATTAGGATTATTTTGTAGGTATTTATACTATGCCAAAAATGACAGCTTAAAATTATCTGACAATATATGAACCTATTAAAATAGTTTTAGTAAGTTTACTTAATGTAAGATACTGTTCTTCCTACAAGCATCCTGTCCCGATTATCTGAGGTTAATGAAACCGAGGTGGCCTCAAATAGCCAAAACCTTGGATAATACAGAACGCTAACCTAAAATACACTACATTAAATTTTATCATACTTAACTCTCACAACCTAAAAACATAAATACTATAAGTCAATAAGCGCTAATTCACTTCGGTGGCTGCATGGTCTAAGGCGCTACTCTCGAAATAGACTAAACTGCCAAAGACAGGGAGATCAAGATTCGAATCTCGGTTGGGTGTACTGAGGGTGGTTTTTACAAAATGGCTTCCCACGATTCCTCTTCCCAAATTTGGGTACACTTCCTCTAAAAACAACCTTCCTTATCCCTAAAACCATTACCGTAATTAGTACATAAGCGTATAACCCAAACAGGTAAAAAGATACAGTGCTGACTAATTATGATAATGATAAAAATAATAAGCTGTAGCTGTAACAGTAACACTCGTTGTCAGGCAGCTGACTCAACTAAATTTAGTGGCGGACAACAGTAAATGGTGCCACCGTACATTGTAGCAAACCACTCATTCACTCTGCTACTCATACTAAACGGCTGAACGGATTTAAATAGAATAATTTCCTAGACAAATTTCATGAAACATTAATTGTGCTACCATCTTGGATAATACAAAACCTCAGATGAACAAGTCTCTGATAAATGATTGAGAGACTGCTGTATATACTACTCACTAAAAATCCCGGACCTGCCCATTCTACTGTAAATTTGGTTAATTACTGTCAGCTTACTTATTCTTTCTAACATAAATTAACTATTCTGGTAATTATACATACCAAACTTATCAGCGAACTTAGTTTTAAATCAATTCAATTACATATAGCCACATTGTTAACTAATTAATCAATAAAACTGTTTTAGGATCATGTTGCTGCAACATTTGGTGCTGGCTTGGGCTATGCTTGTGTCATTGATGTTGGAGATCAGAAAACATCTGTCTCTTGTGTTGAAGATGGAATATCTCACAGAAATACTAGAGTTAGTTGGCATTTTACTATTATTATAATAATCATTACTAGTGGTATAGTATAGCTTTTGTTATATTCAAGTGTGCCTTTGATAAGTTTGTTCAAGATCCTGAAATTATTATTACCTAAAACGGTAATTCTTAAAATTATGTTATTCCCTAAATCAATTTTGGAAAAAATCTAGTAATCTGGGAAAGACTTACATAATTTGCCATTATGTATGAAATTTGGTATACAAAAGTTGCATTACAACATATTTATGTGCTATTTATTGGAAACAGACATTTTGCAATTAGATTCCCATTTCTCTCTAATACTAAATTATCATTGGTGAAATTACCAATTGTAAGCTATGTCATAATATATTTAACTAATTGCATGCGTTTGGGATTGACATATTCTTTGTCACAAAGTTTCTAGTCCCTAGTACACTTTCCTAATAAGTATATTAAAAATTACAAAATGTTCCAAATGCAATTTATTTTTATCAAATAGTTTGTTACTTTTTTACACCTTTTGTTAAAATTAATACAGGTGACCTGGCGATCTTGCGATCTGGGGGTAAGGTGTCAAACTTCTTTGCTGGTGGTCCGGGGTTCAATCCTCGGTCTCGGCACAGATTTATCTGATTGCCAAAGCCTTCCTTCACTTCTGACAAGACGTGTATTAATCACAACTTGTAAATGTGTGGAATGCCAGGCCTCCACCGTGGTTCGGATCCCACGTTAAACTGTAGGTCCTTCATTTCATCTCACAATCACCCTACCATTACACATTAGCATAAGTGCGTATAACCCGAATGGGTAGTAAGACGCGGTGCTAATAATAATAATAATAAATTAATATAGGCATGTTACTACTACTACCTACAAGTACAAAAATTGAATTACTAAGGCATTTAAATGGGCTTGTTCAAGCTATGTTTTTCGTTTAACTTGTTTCTTAAAACTTTGATGTCCCTTAAATTATATATTTCTTCCTTTTACAAATAATTGTAACATAATAGATCATTTGTGTTTTTATTAATGTGTTTTGAAGGTTCGAATGGAATATGGAGGAGGTGATATTACTCAGGCATTTTACTGGTTGCTTCAAAAATGTGCCTTTCCATACAAAAGCTGTTCACCAGACAACAAGCTTGATGCAATGCTACTAAGAAAGTTAAAAGAGAACTTCTGTCACGTTAACTTGGTATGACTCCATACTCAAACTTAGGTTCAAATTTTTTTTCTTAATAATTATTTTCATGTATCAGTTATTGAACAAATTATTCTATCATTACTCAAACAACTACTTGTATATAAGTTATTGTTACTTAATAGTGGTATGGATAGAACTAGTTCAATATAGGGATAGGTATCATACTTTTGGGAGTGTGGCACTGAACCTTTGAGTTCCTAACGCCACCTACTTATTACTAACACTGGGGTTTTGATAACCTAAAAATGATAAAAAAAAGGCACCTATAAATTCTAAAAAAGATTTTAAATTTTCTTAAATGTTTAAAAATGAGGTGGCCCAATGGCTAAATAATTTTATGATAGTGGGAATCGATAATACTAAATAAAAAAATAAATAATAAACTAATAAGAGTAAATTTGATGAAGAAAGCCCAAGAGGAAAAATGTGGAAATAATCCAATTCACAAAGGTGACATCTTCTTGCTTTCTTCTGTCCTCTTTAGTAGTCTATAAGTTGTCACCCACATATTTTAACACAAATAGAATTATATTTACCCGCCTCCGTGGCGTAGTTGGCTAACGCGCTTGTCGTGTTGAGCTCGACTGCTGAGGACGAGGAGATCGAGGTTCGAATCTCGGTCGGGTGAACTTAGTTTTTTCCTAAATTGTTTTCCACTCTCCCTCCACGCAAATGCGGGTTCACTTCCTCTAATTTAACCTTCCCAATTCCTAATCTATTAGAGTAATTAGTACTTAAAGCTTATAACTCGAACGGGTAGTAAGACGCAGTGCTAAATATATATAGAATTATATTTCGGCATTGTTGCCTTTATCAAACACAAAGAGAGAAGAGAGAATCCACTTTGACACAAACACTGGATTACTCCATTTTGAATTTAAAGAAAAACTTTTAGAAAAACACTGTGTCAACTGTTTTTGGGAGTAAAGGTAAATTTCTTGGCTATGGTTAGGATTTTTATAGGCCTACATGCACTTTACAATTGTTAAATGCAATGTAAAGTCTTTAACAACTGAACTCTTGCATTCTTATAACTATAACATTGATTTTAAAATATATATATTCAGAAGAAATAGCAACCCTCTTCCAACACAACCTTCTCCATCTTAGTTGCATTGTTTCACCAGGAATGTGTATTTTACAGCCAAACAAGCAAAGAGGATACAAAGTTCATTGCTTACATTATCCTCTCATTCCAGTACTGTGTGATGACAATTAATCAATACTGTTATAAAGGATTATGCATGTATCGAGAGAGACAAATCTCTCTAATCCAATTTAAACTCGCCTATTTAATACTCTATTGTATATAGGGAAATATAATATTTACCATTAATGAGTATATCTTGCCAAACATGATCAATACAAGATTGTTTAATTTTTTTTTATCACTAACATTAAACTTTTGACCCAAATCAACATGCTAAATTTATGTTGTGACCAGCTACTTATTCATTAGGCAGACACACATTAAGACACAATAGTTGACTGTTATACACCCAACTACTTAATTAACACATCATATATACACTTGCTCACAAACCCTTTGCCTTATTAATGATTCTAATATAAAAATCTCTTTGCATGATATATCTTATTCCTTGTATTTCAAGACCATACAGAAACACTAGACCAGAGTACTTCCTCTGATGAAATATTGAACGCAAATAAACTGCAATTCATTTAGTTTGTTTTTTTGATTAAACTATCTAGGTCATCCACTGCTTGTTTACCCCTATCTGGAATTTACATGTATACAAAACAGAAGGTATTGTCTCAATATATACACACACACTAGACACCCCCCCCCCTCCCCCCACATTATTATTGTTTTCAACACACATATTGAAGAATCATCATAGACTCTACCATAAAATACGAGTGGCTATCAACATTTTTATGAGGAATAAATTAAATTTTCAAAATAAAATATAGCCTATGTTACTCACTGATAATGTAGCTTTATATTGGTGAAAGAATTTTATAATCGGTCCAGTAGTTTTTGAGTTTATCCATTACAAACAAAAAAATCAAATCTTTCCTCTTTATAATATTAGTGTAGATAAAATACATCCTTGAAAAGTATGGTCTAGAATCATATACTCTTGTTTACAACTTTACTTTCCTATTTATTAACGTTCTTCTGTTTTTATTGTCATTATGAACAATAATTTACTTTGTGCAGCCATTTATTGTTGGCTAGACAAAATATTAAACTATTCACTTAAAACAGTATACATGTTGTCTTGTTGACATTAGATTTTTTTCTCTACCAAATATCAATATAGTAAAATATATTAATATATATATATAATATATATATAAAAAATAGTGTGTCCCTTATTTGGGAAAAAAAAATACATTTTTGGGTTTAACTTACCGCATACCCCCAAATTTGTTCCATCTAGTCACACTTTCTCTAATAACAATGTTCCTCTCAATTTGTTGATGTTAACCTGCGCCCACTTTATCTTAGATTTTTAAGTTTATACTTCAAATTATGGTGAATTATAGATTATCAGATAGAAGTAAAGATATAGTTCCATATACATATATAGTTCCTTAATGGTGTATTACAATGAAGTCAGATAAACTTAAAATATATTATGTAGTAATATTAATATTGTAGATATTTTCTAAACTCCATTCACGATAGGAATTACTTTCTGAAAGGTCCTTTTTCCTACCAATATCCTACTATATAATAGATTTCTGGTAATGAAAAAGGCCTTTCAGAAAACAATTCCTAATGTGTGTAACCCCCCGTTATTTATATCACAAATAAAAGTCAGGTTGGTCACAAGAGAGTTTATTTATTTCCAATAAATACAAAAACAAAACTCCATGAGAAACGAGTGGGACAAGCCCAGAGTTAGGCGCAGGCAAAGTAAGGCCATTTAAAAATAAAATACAAACAAATAATGGGGCACGACCCCAAGTAATAAGATGGCTGCCAAAGGGGCCCACAGTATCAACAAACATTCAAATTGACCTTCATAGAAATTCGTAATGCCTAATGATAATAATTTAATGTAGCAACAATAACCCGCACACTAGCCATAAACACAAGACATAGACTATTCGCCATCGGCGACTCCCCAATAACTTAGGAAAAAGAGAGAGTTCCCAAAAAGGGTTACTATCATAGCCATTCTAAGGCTCAAAAAATGGAACCAAGAGCCATCATACAGATGCATCATAAAATTGAATAACCTAGCCATTAACAATACTAATACACTAAGAGCGTGGGCTCGCGGCCCCAGGTTTGTCTAACCAGGTTCAAATCAATGGGAATCCAATCTCCCAATAATGACGGTAGCATGACCTTTCCACATGATTTTACCCAAGCTCTCAAAGGTACAATATAATTAATATCCCGCACATCAAACATGGCGGTACTAATGGTTTCAAGACAATCCGTGAAGCGGATGAGATACGTTATCCTAAACAATAATATCCCTAAGTCCCAAACAGTGCTGCCATAACTTCAACAAAAATCGCCTTTCCAATGAAGTTAAATCACAAAAAGATATCGTCCGAAACATAATTTAGAATTCATCTTAACCCAAACAGAATTTTGATATAAGTAAACTAAATATTAATCGACACAAAGTGTCTCACCTAGAGAATGCTGAGAAATGTGTGGCATGGCTTTAAAGTCCTGCCATTATATACACCAAGTCAGAGTCACGTGATCTCACAGCGCGGGAAGCAAGGCAGAAGAAAGGGAGAAGGGGTGTGCACTTTTTTAGAATGCTCTCACATATTCTGGGCGAGATTTCAAATCTCGCGCCACCCGACCGACTGTTGATTTCACTGCACTGTCACTGGCGCGCACCGATCTGCGCATGTCGATCGTCTCTTATTTTCTTTTCTGGGGTGGGGCAACTTAGAGGCGTAACTTCGCTGAAAATGTTCCTCGTCTCAGTTGAGAGTAGCCTTAGGCGCTGAAGTGATGTGTTTGTTTGGAACAGCCAAATGGAGCCAAAGATGGTGAGTCAATGTAATAATATTCCTTCCATGTTGTGACTCGGTCACATGTGAACAGACTTTATTTAATATTTCTTTCTTGCAGTCTGGGTAGCGCCGTTGATGTTCTTGAACAACGCGCAACACATACGGATTTTGCTAATTTTCTACAGACAATAGTCTGTTAAAATCTTTCATTAATCAAACAGCTTGTTTAGCCATGTTATTCACTGCTTATAAAGTGTCCACTCTTTGTTTAGCATCTTAAAATGACGTATTTTCTTCCTGTGTTGAGGGGCTCATTCCATTGGAAAATCTGTATTATTTTCAGGCTGGAGGACAAATCTTTACTTTTCTATGACACAAAGCTATCAATTTTTTTTCTGAAAAAAAAATGCAAAAAGTAGTAAGAAGAAAACACAAAACTTTATTATTATTATTGTTGTTGTTGTTGTGATATGTTCTGTCTCGCAACAGGTCCATTCCTTTTGTCAGTGAACTTAGACCGCCAATGCACCCTGTCCTCTGCCTACGCCTTCAGCTCCCATAATATTCTTCTTTCCTTCAAGTCATCTAATATATGAATCCTTCTTCTTCCTAAGCTCCTTTGTCTTTCAACCTTTCTTTTTATGATATGCAGAAAACAGTTCTTTTAAACGGTGTGTCAATTCATAAGCTCCTCTGTCTTTCAACCTTTCCTTCTATCATATGCAGAAAACAGTTCTTTTAAACGGTGTGTCAATCCATTATGAAATATGATTAAATAAACTTACCAAACAATTTTTCGTCGATTTCACCAGGTGCTTAAGATTCGGGTGGACATCTCAAGATTTTGCAAATCTCTCTTCCAAGTAGTACTAAGTATTACCATCTCACTAGAGGTGCGCTACTGTAGCTATGGAAGTCACCACATGGACCCCTCTTACCCCTTCTATATTTCCCCCCTTTCAGAGTATCCTTACATTCCACAGTTAATCCTCTAATGCTTTCAACTTTGTAGCTTGCTACACAACAAAAGACAAGCTGTCACCGATGTACTATTCAAGAGAGTGATGCCGAATTTTGAGCTGCTATCTTGGTGTTTTAAAGAATAATGTCCAAAGTCAAAGGACGAGGGCTCGAATCCTTGTCAAAATACAATTTTTCTTAGTTACTTTAGGAAATCATTATTTACCGTCAATTGTGACTTTTTATTTAGTTTATCTATTATTGTAGTAATATATAAAAATATATTTCTTTCCTATATATAAAAAAATATTGCCACTTCTTTTTGTTTTTTTCATTGACATAGTTTTTACAGTTGCTACTTGTGAAAAATATTTAAATACACGCTATAAGGTGGTTAGAATTAAAATAAGTGCACCACAATTTGTTTGTACAGAAGATAAAAAAAAACAAAGCAAAAACCACAATTTGTTCTGGATAGGCTGTTAAAAAAAATTGAAAATACCTTAAAAAAATTTAACGAACCAGATGGCCAAAGTTGGTGAAAATTTGTCATCTTTGAAATGTTATTTCAATTAAATGGAATGTACACACTGTACATCTACTTTAATTTACAAATAAGCCCTACTGTTAACTTTTTCTGAACGCCATACTAACAAGAACATTGTATTATAAGATCTTAAAAAAAACTAAAAAAAAACTTGGTAAACCACGCTTTCATTTAAAATCATGAATTTATTATTAATAATAATGATATTTAGCACCGCGTCTTACTACCCGCTCGGTTTATACGCTTTAAGTACTAATTACTCTACTGGATTAGGAATTGGGAAGGTTGAATTAGAGGAAGTGAACCCGCATTTGCGTGGAGGGAGAGTGGAAAACCATTTAGGAAAAACCACCCTCAGTTCACCCAACCGAGATTCGAACCTCGATCTCCCCGTCCTCAGCAGTCGAGCTCAACACGACAAGCGCGTTAGCCAACTACGCCACCGAGGCGGGTATGAATTTATTGTTATAATATGATTATAAACCATCTAGAACTAACTTTTTTTTTATTGTTGCCTTCAGTACACAGGTTATTAACAGATTTATTTGATTTGGTAGAGATGAGGAAGGTTGCTAAGAGTAAGTGAACCCTCATTTGTGTGGAGTGAAGATGAGAAAACCAGAGTGATATATCATTTGTGGAAAATCGTTAAATGTATGTATATATAAATATATATACACATTTAATGGGCAAACCATCTTCATTACACGCAGACGAGATTATAACTTTGACCTCCCTTCATCAAAGCCAATCAAACCAACGGCAAGCAACAGCTAGAACACCACTGCATGTAACTAAGCTTTATAAACAAATATTTACTTTCTCTCGACATCTCGGAGCGAGAATATTGTGATCGTAAAAAATTAGGAATCGAGATTTTGATAAATGTTGACTTTAATGACCCTCTGAAATTAAAAAAAGTGGTTTTCGCAATGCCGTTTCTCTGACTGTACCTTTGCTTGGGATATAGCCGAAACCATTTTATCGATTGTACTAAAACTTTGTATCTAGGGTTTTCATAAGGTCCCCTCCTAAGGATTTTTGGAATTTCATATCTTACCTTAAATTTAAGTGTAGTTTATTGAAAGACAATAAGATAATAAATCTAATTTCTCGAAATTCACTCTAGCGATCTTGATCACCCCCAGTTCGCCCGACCGAGATTCGAACCTCGATCTCCCCGTCCTCAGCAGTCGAGCTCATCACGACTAGCGTGTTAGCTAACTACGCCACCGAGGTGGGTCATGGCTTAAGATACACTTTCACAGTGAATAAACATGTCTTTTAATGCCTGCTGATCTTCAAGAAGTAATTTAAGTTGAAATCTAACCCAAAACGTTTTAAATAAATACATTGCTCTTGGCATCCACAGAGGGTGTTTTTCAGTTTCTTCTCCAAATCTCCTCCCAGAAATTTTACAGATAATTTTATAAATTCACGATAGTCACTTCTTGATATTCGTGTCAGCAGTTCTTTTTGAAGAAACTCCAATATGACCTGTATTTCAGAATAATTAAAACTGTTCTCTCTGAATTCTTAAACTTTCTGAAAATCTTCAACATTTATATTTTTCCAGCTTTCTTTCAATTGTTTGAAAAAATGAATATCTGGACTGCATGTTACCTGAGGTATTTTACTTTCAAATAAACCACAGAAAACTAGTTCATAGATGTGATGTCAGCAAGGTAAAGATAATAGTTGTATGTCCAACATTTGCTCAATAAGCAATGAAGGACTCTAATGTGGTCCTTTTTTGAAGCAGTTGTATCACATGATTTACACTTTATCTTCTGGTGCCCAATCTTGTACTGCAGTCCAAACTTCTTGGGCCTGTTCCTTACCGGAAGAATTGTGTAGTTTTGGAAAACCATTAAGTTGTTCGTTGTCTCTGTTTGTAACAACTATTGGTGGTCTTTCTTTGTATGTATCTCCAAAATTTTGATACGGTAAGAGTTTACCATCCCCGTGAACTGTCACAAAATCAGGAGCATTTTCTTGAAGAGCGAGATTTATGACTTTGGCACATTCCTCTCTTATATTTCCTTGGGATTGTTGGATGATGGATCAATTAATAGCAAGTTCATCAATGTCATGACCAAGCGCCTCTGCTTCCACCTGGAGGACGTAAATAGCATTTCATACACTTAGTTGGAATCTGTCTAATGCAGCTACTAGTTTTAATATATTGAAATCTTTAGTAGCTCTTCTTATCATATTCTGGCTTGATGTGTCATTAGAGGAGTTGAGCGAACAATTACAATTACTCATTGCAGTGTCTGTATCTTACCTGAAAATGGACTCGTCAGATGATGAAATAACATATAATACTGAAAAGGTTGATGCTGCACTCTGGTAACTGGTTTGCTTTTCTTCTCTGATTTTATTTTGTCCCGCCCTTTATTCCTTATCTATAATTTTTTCTAACAATACCTGTAAAGTGGTTGGTTCGTCCAGGATTCCTTTGTTGGAATAAAAAGATCTTAGCTTCTTCTATTTTAGTATTTGTAAGAGTATTTATGTGAGCAATATCAAAAAGGTTGTCCACATTGTTTTCAAACTCTTCTTCACAATGCTTAAAAATGGTTTATTATTATTATTATTTGCAGCTTCCTCCATTCAGAATATAAGTCCATTATTTTATTTTTTTTGACAATTTTGAAGAGATCTTGTTGATATTCTGACTTTTTCCAAAAATTCTACACATTCTTTAATAACTATATTTTCACCTTCACTAACGGTAATTTTAACTTCTCTTGTGTTAAAAAATGATTGATGTTGAAGATTTGATAGTAATTTAGATCCAAATATTTGGTGTTTTATCTTTCCCATTAAAACATCTCTTAATCACAACTGCACAAATTGTGCGATGTATTGAGAGCACAACAGAATGAAATACGTCTGTCCAACACTACTGGATACAACAAACTGATGAGCTGTTCCAGCTAGACCCAGCGCTACAAGCAGAGGGAGACACATGTTCATGGTACCAATCAAGGTCAAGTTGGCACAGGTTAATAGGCTTTAATCTCAGGGAAATCTACCAAATTTACCTCAAGAATGTTTTAGGTCCCTAGGAACAAATCTAACTAGGAACGTTTGAAAATTTATAAGTCGAGAAATAAGGGACATCCTAACATATAATTTAATTTTAACTTCTTTGCCAAAGCTACTTAATTCAGTCTGTTAGAAAAAGCGCACATTTTTGCTGTTGATAGCATAAATCATGACTATATCTTCACTGTGGTAGTTTTATTAGATTATGTTTGAATATGCTTATGTTTTGACATATTTCATTTTTATATTATTTATTTATATTTTCAGGACATCTGTGGCTCACAAGAAAAATCATTTATAGTACGGCAACCCAGAGTTTCTTCTTATCAATATACTCTTCAGGTAAATTTTCCTATTGGAAAGATTTTTGTGGTGATTTCGTTTTAATATAAGATTATTGTTCAGAGATTCCCCCTCCTCACCTGAAGAAATAAGGTGCTGTAACAAAAAAAAAACTACTATATGATTGACACATATCACTAAAAAAAAACCAAACATGATTAGTGTTTTATCTTTATAGGAAAATATCATGATCTAAGTCTGAAACATCAGTGTTTCACTTTTGAATATGAAGATAATCTGGACTAAAAAACTAGTATTTTTGTTTTGGTGCTCTTATTGAATTTTTTCGATTTTTCAATTTTGGATTTAGAAATAAATCTATGCAACTATGTTATACCAATATTTATTTATATTTATGAACTAGTAATTTCTTATATTGTCAATCCTGACTTGCAACACAGTCAATATTGAATTATTCAAATGCTTTGTGATTGGAGTCATCTGCTCATTTTCACATATTGTGAAAATAAAAATGTAAATGTTGGAACCGATGCAAAAGGGGGAAGCATAAACATCACAAGTCATAGCATCCGATTTAAAATACATTATTTAGCAATACATTAAGTAATTTGTTTCATTTGAGTTCCATTGTTTGAGACAACAAAATTCTATGCAGTATTGGGAGAGCCAACTGACAACATAAATATATAGACCATACAAAGCTAAATGCTTTAAAGAAAATTTTTCATTTGTAGGGGTGTGCGAAACTTCGACTTGGGTTTGAAACAATTATCAACTTAGATTTGGTTTCGAATAAAATTCCGGTTACAATAATTCACCAATAAAACGAATGGCAACTAAAATTTTCTATTTATGGACAATTATTGCCATTCTTAGATTTTTTATTTAATTACAAATTAACATTCAGGTGAACACATTTGAAGTAATTGAATTGTAAGCTGTAATAAAAACTTGATTTAGCAGAATCAAACAAAATACCAAATTATTGAGCAATAAAACATTTCCCAAGTAATTATAGTGGATAAAGTTAAATAAATAACCAAGATGTAATATTTAACTACTAACTGAAAATATTTAAAACTCTGATTCGACTTCGAGCATATTTAATATATTTAATTAGAATTAAATTGAAAAAGAGGTTGTCGAACGAACACCCCTATTCATTTGCTTAACATCTTTATGTAAAAAATTTCAACACAGTTTTTTAAGCCTAAAAAATCTCACTGTTCTGATATTGAAGTTAATAAAAATGCTAGATATCAATAGAAGATTTTTCTGCAATATTAATACCAAAGGGATTTGAAAAGTAAATAAATTACACTTGTCAACACAATTTTTGGCACATGGAAAAATGGTGTTTTTAACAAAAATTAACGCTAAAATAAAATATGCAATCAGAAGTTTTATATCCACAATTTTTCTGTGATGAAGCTTTTTATTTATAAATATATTGAAAGATTTGACCTATTTTATCACAACTTGCTGTGTAATATATATGCAGGCGGCAGACAAACACGCTATTCGGCATGTTGTGACATAAGCAACCTATGCCAATAGTGAGTTGACATTCACTGTTTGCACTGAGATTTATCAATATATCAAGGAAGTGTTAAAATCATCCAGATATTACAGATATGTTCTGTTATATGTTTAGGGAATTGACAGTTGAATCTCAACGTTTAAATTTCTCTCCATTAAAAAATTATATGCACTATATTTTGGCTGTAAATTAGGGGACCAATAGAATTTGGCCCCTCAAATATGCTGTTTGACCTGTGTGAAGCATCTGACAATTGGTAAAGGGTTCCAGACATATGTAGATTACGGTTCCCATAGTTTAGAGGGAACCCAAAGATAATTCATAAGACTGTTGTTTTGTTTAACAAACATAAAAGGAATAAGTAAATTCAAACACACAGTGGTATATTCAAATTTTCCATCTGTAATCGAACCACTTCAGCACAGTGAGAACTTACCTGTAGTACAGCCTACAAAAAACTTAACTGTAGAAGATGAAGACTTGGAAAATGATGCAGCTAGCCTAATTCAAAATGAGGAGCAACTTGTCTCTACTCTAGAAGCAAGTACCTCTTCTTTTGATTCACATCTAATAACTCAAGGTGACTCAAACAATCTTGTTCGGGATTTGAATTTGTCCAAAAAACAAACCAAACTTTTGGGGTCTAGGCTGAAATGCTGGAATTTACTTCAGCGAGACACTAATTTATTTTTCATAACCCGCAGGATGAGTTTACAAAATTTAATTTACAAGTAAATTATTTAGTTTATTGTAACACTATTTGTTCTTTGATGGATGCTCTTGGTCATGATCATAAAACTGCAGAGTGGCGACTGTTTATTGACTCATATAAAACTATTTAAAAGGTGTCCATTTATATAATGAAAATAAACTTACTTTTGCGTGGTTAGCTTATGATGCTAATAGTACTAAATAATCTAAGGAAATATGAAATTCCTTTTGGAACACATTCAGTATGACATGTACAATTTAGAATAGATGTGATGATTTAAAAGTCATTGCACTGTTACTTGGTTTGCAGCTAGCGTTTACTAAATTTTGTTGTTTTTGGGTGAGTGGGACAGCCGTGATAATAAAAGTCATAACATAAATAGGGAATGGCCGAAGCCTGAGTATTTTACTCCTGGACAAAATAATGTTGCACACTCCTCATTGGTCAACTATGAAAATATTTGTTTACCTCCACTTAATATAAAATTAGGTATTTTTCATAACTTGGTTAAGTCCATGGATAAAATGATGCTGGGATTGTTTATTTGAAGGTTAAGTTTCCTCAAATAAGTGATGCTAAAATTAAAGAAGGTGTTTTGGGGGGCCCTTAAATAAGAGCTTTGATTTAAGATGGAAAATTCGAAGATATATTAAGTCAAGTTGAAAAAATAGTGTTGAGATCATTCATAAGTGTTACAAAAAGGTTTTTGGGAAACTTTAAAGCACATAACTATCGTGACTTTGTGGGTGAACTCTTACATTCATTCAAAGATACAGGGTGTATTATGTTGATTAAAATTCATTTCTTGGACTCTAATTTGGATATCTTCGCCAAGAATCTTGGTGCCATCAGCAACGAAAATGGTGAGTGAGTCCATAAAGACATTTCAATCATAGAAAAGAGGTACCAGGGAAATTGAAGCTCTAATATTTTCACAGACTATTGCGGGACACTGAAGAGGATGTTTCAGATGCTAAATACCTAAGAAACTTATTAAATATCACTTTTTAGGTAATATCAATGGTATAGTAAATGTATGCAAGTATACAGTTTTTATGATTTATTCTATAGTGTCATTAAAAATACCTCCATGATAGAGAAAAACTAGTTACATATTTGAATTCAGC
Source organism: Timema douglasi (assembly GCA_901482245.1). Lineage (NCBI taxonomy): Eukaryota > Metazoa > Arthropoda > Insecta > Phasmatodea > Timematidae > Timema > Timema douglasi. The sequence goes on from CABEEJ010000189.1 coordinate 166,881, forward strand.
ATAAAAAGTATTATCACAATCAGACTTTTTTATTTGTGTGCCCAAAAATTAATTTTATTTTGTAAACAATTGTTATTTTGAAGGACTAAAAATAATAGGGATGTTGCATCAAAAACTAATGGAGAAATTAATGTTATGATCTGTAAACAGAGCTTATAACCTCTTGTAGGGACATATCACATTGCCACCATTAAAGGAAATTTGTTATCTATAACCTAAATATATTAGTATGAAAACAGGCCACTTCTTAATGAGAGATATAATGTTAGCCAAGAAGGAATACAATGATTAGGGAGTTTCATTTTTTAGTTTTGTTATTTCATAGTTTAGTTTAATTAAATATGTGCTCAGAATCGGCTCTTATCTACTTTTCAAGTCAGTGGTTCCTAATGAGTAAGATTAGAAAAAAAAGAAGCATTTTATGGTGTCAAAGTAATGGTTAAGGAATATATTTATGAGCTAAAACAGTGGTCACTAGAACTGGGAAGAAATTGGACTTTTATTTTTAATTTTTATGTTTTAGTAACTGTTTATGCTATACGCACTAATTACACTAAAGTGTTAGGGATGATAAAAGTAGAATTTAAAGGAAGTATTACTGCATATGCGCCGAGGGAGGGTGGAAAACCATTTAAGGAAACCCACCTTCATTACACTTTACCAATATTCAAACCTCAATATCCCCATCATTGGCACTCCAGTCTATTGCAAGAGTGACGTCTTAGACCATCTGACCACCAAAGTGGGTAAACATTTCATTCATTGAACACGAGGACAAGGCTATGTGGATCAGTAAAAATACTGAGGGAGAAGAAATGCTGCCAAGTATTATATTTTACTAGAACCAATGTGATTACCCACATTATCAACAAAATTAATATTTGGTACCAACAACAGGATCGACCTACTATCAACAAACCAACAATTCAACCATCTTTTGTTGAGAGGTCGTGGATCTCAAACGAAAAGAAAAGAGCTCTCCTCTCACTTTGTGAATCCAATTTAATTTCAAAGAAATACTATGTATTCTATTCAAATAGTCTAGAGCAAGAAACAAATATTAGTGAAGATTTTGACATTTCAGATTAGAATAAATTTCTTAGAATTCTAATGTTTCCTAACTAAACTAATTTATGTTTTGTTACACTCATAGGCATATTAATTTCCAAGTTGGTGTTTTTAACAAATATATTTCAACTCCATTAATATAACAAAGTGGCATACTACAAGAAAGTAGAATTACAAAACCATTTATGCTATTGGAATTCTTTAATGTCTTGTAGAACAATGTCATATTTCATATTTGTATACATTTTAAAGCATTTTGATCTTTAAACTGAAAGATGCACTATGTAAAGCAATGTAGTTCAAGAAGGAAAAATGGCACCAAATTGCGTTATGTAGTTCAAGAGTAACTTTAAAAACAAAAGTATTTCTTACTGTGAAATCTTTATTTTATACATAAAATTGCTATTCTCCAGAAAACTATTCATTTTGGTGTTATGACACTTTATCTATGGGGATGTAATTAATGGGATGTGGCACTAGGCCTGAAGTTATTTTGCCTACAAATTGAACATTAGGTCATTCGACCTAAAAATTAATTTAATTGAAAGTCATTTGGTAATCAAATAAAAAAAGGTCGACAGTGTCAAAATACGCCACTGCAATGGGGGGTTTGTGGGGTAGGGGAGGGTTGGGCTGAGTTTAACAATAGGTTACTTTTTAACATTGGTTTCTTATTTGTAAAATATTAAATATTTAGATTTTTGATTACACAATACTTTAGTCTTCATATTCAGACAAACTATCCAAAACATCACCTAGCATGATTCAAACACCAAGTCCCTCAGTTGTAGTAAATTATCTTTTAAGACTTATACATTAGTGCCCTGAGAATTAATTAATGTTATTTGTAACTATAGTTTTATTACTAATACCTAGCACAATGTGTATAATGTCTCCCCCCTTTCCCCATTGATCCCTCCTCCAAGTATTTTGAGCGCATTACAAAATAAATTTAGATGCTTTTACAATCATAAGCAAAGAATTGTCAAATTTGATATGGATTTTTTTATTTAGGTCCTTTTGTGATAAACTATGAATTATTTTCTATTATCATATTTGAGGCATGGGTATAGGTTCTAATTTTAATCAATAGCTAACTGAAACCATAAAATGAAAACTTAGGGGTTCAAACTTATCTGACATCTTAGTTCAGTCTATAGTGTGTTTGTCTACTGTGCTAAGAGTTCCTGGTTCGATTAGCGGCATGGTCGAAAATTTATGATTGGTGAAATGTGGGTTTACCCTTTCAAAGCAATAAATTAACGGCCGGGGACAGGTTGCTGTGCCTGTCCTAGTCCTAAGTTAGATTATAAGACATGAAACTATGACAGGCCTAGCAAGCCAGTAGAGGAAAATGTATGGCTTGAATAAGATATTTACCCAGACCCCAGGCTGTAAACAGTAATGGATGTTTAAAAAAAGTGGTTCAAACCTATCCACACTGTTTGAACTGTGCACATACTACTATGCAACGATAAAAGCGCTTTTTGGCTTTACTGTATGGTCACTGGAACTAAAGAGTAGACAGACCCATATATCATAGATCTTGGTCAGTGGCAGCTTCAAAAAGGTTACAGGTATTTAGAAACATTAGTAAATACTATTTAATTAAACATGAAATTGCCTGGGATTTAATTATCTGAAAGTCAGATGGCCTAAAATTATTTTGCCTAAAGATGTTTAGCCTGAAAATTAACTTCACAAAGTGATTTAGCCTAAAGTCACTTGGCCTAAGAATCGTTTTACCTAAATTCATTTGTTCTACAAATTAATTTCACCAAAAGTCTTTTGGTCTAAAGTAATTTAGCCTAAAATAAATTTTGATTAAAGAATTGAGGTTTTTAAGTTCACCAGAAGTTGGTTGGTCTAAAATAATTTAGCCTAAAAATTAACTTGGAGAAATGTCAGTTGACCTAAAGTAATTTGGCCTGATGACTTTAGGCCAACTGACATGTACCAACAATTTATACAACTTATGATTAAATAAGTTCATATTATTTTAACATTATGTATTATTTAATGTGTAAAAATCCAACAAACTAAGTTAGTCAATGGCACATAATGTGCTCTGATTTAATGATCTCAAATTTTTTTTCTGATAAGGCAAAATATGACTTTGAGATTAAGAATAAGTCACAGTTTTTAAATTGACTCCTTGGTTTCTAATTTAGTAATATATTCTTATTTTGTATTTTACACTTTATTTTTATAAAAACTTCACCATTGACTACCAACAGGTAGGCGATGAATGCATTGTTGCCCCATTGAGCCTCTTTCAACCTGAGTTGTTGGGTTTGTCTGGCCCAAAGATTTTACAAGTTCAGAAACTTTCTACAGGAGATCCTGAAGACCCTCATGATGACAGTTACCTTAGAGAAACAAGTGTAAGTAATTTAACATTCATTTAATGTCATTTGACAATCAGAATTTGATTGCATAATTTTAACAAGTGCATAATTAATTAGGAGGCAGATGACAGGGTTCATTGGTGGTTTAAGTTCACTGAAAAAAGTAATTGACCTGTCGTAATACAGAAAACTTAATAATAATAATGTAATAAATAATTATAAGCTATAGTTGGTAGCCTGGTGATCTAGGGGTAAGGTTCGCCGGACTTCTGTGCTGTGGTTCCGGGGTTCAATCTTCCATCCCGGCACAGATTTATCTAATTGCCAAACCCTTCCTTCACCTCTGACAAGACGTGTATTAATCACAACTTGTGAATTTGTGGAATGCCAGGCTTCCACTGTGGTTCAGATCCCACGTTAAACTGTAGGTCCTCCATTTCATCTCACAATTACCTTACCATTACAGATTAGCATAAGTGCTTATAGCCCTAACGGGTAGTAAGACGTGGTGCTAATAATAATACATTATTATTATTATTATTATTATAAGCTTATAAATAGTGATTCAATAATTTTAAATCAACACACTTCATGAGTTATAAGCAGTCATACTTGCTATTTTATGCTTTTTGTTTATCATTGTTAAGGCAAAGTAATTAATGTGTGAAGTAGAAATTTAGTATAACCAGACATGCAAAAGAAAAGTACAGAATGAAATACTTGTAATATGTTAAAGACGTATATTTTTAAGTACAAGCCATTTAAAAGTGGTAAAATTAAATTATTTTTAATCGTATATACTGTTCTTTGTTATACCACAATTATTTTTTTATTTCATGTTGTATTGTTGTTATTTAGAATTAATTTGTTTTTCCTTTGTTAATTTTATTAACAGGGCCGAATTGATCATTGCAAAAATAGAGACAAAATGTCTCTTTTATAAAATTTCTTGTTTTGACTGAATCGATTGTAGAAACAACACCTACTAACACACCACAATATTTCTTCTCTTTAGCATTGTATCTAAACAAGCATCTTTATTTGGCTCATGTGTGTTACATATTAACTTGGTGTACAACTGGTTTAGCATACAATATAATGTGGCTGTCCGCCATGACACCATTGACCTTATTTAACAGTGGTGCCAACTTAATGTTAAAACACTTATCACTTATTTAAGACCTCTTGTAAGACACACAAGCTTCAAAATAGATCACTTTGCATAACCATCATATTTCGAGGGGCACTGTATTTATCTTATCTGATCGGATACCATCATCATTTTAATGTTCATTATCAGCACAGTTAGGATTATGATTATTTTGGATACTAATGCATTTAGACCTAGGGGAGCCATCAGCACATTTAGGGCTATAATTATTTTGATCACTAGTGGGTTTGGGCCTAGGTAAGCTTGTGGGTTGATAAGACTTATCATTGTTCTGAAATACCGTACTAGGGCATTGACAGATTTTCTTAAATGTGCTGAATTTCTACGCAGCATATTATTGTTTCTATCTCTAATTATGAATGACCTATGACTTTTATGTTTACTGGTAATTTGTGCAGGATCCCATACATTATGGCACCTTACTCTTCAATAGTCATTAGAATTAAATTTAGTTTTTTATATGTAGCCATAACACATCTTGTTATGAATCATTTTCTTATCAACTAGCTCCTTACCATTTTCCTCTACCATAGGCAACAATAACTGATTACAAATGTGTAACTTAGTTCTGTGGTTTCTGCTCATTAGAATCTGAGCAGAAGTTATATTTTGTCCAAAAATGTAAGCAATGGAAGTCAATGGACTAGTAGGACTAGGCTAGTCCCTAGACATTTTTAGTTTATTTATTTTGAGTTAAATTTTAACGGGAAATAAAAGCATAAAATAAAATCTATCTTAGTCTCAATTTGCGTCACAATACTCAACGATATTCTAGCTATTTGTGCACTGTCCCCAAACCCCCTTCCCTCTCCACAATGACAACACACTAACATCAGAAGCGCTGTCACAATACTCAATGATATTCCCGCTGCTTGTGCGGACCCCTTCCCCTCTCCCAACTAACATCGGAAGCGCTCGAGTCTTACCGGGGAAAGGACTAGTTGAAGCCAGCCTAGTCCGTCTCTATAATAAGATATATGCTAACACTTGGCGTTCTGTCACAGGTAAATGTAATTTTGGTTTGCTTCTTATAAGTGGTAGTGTTGTGGTTGTTAAGCTTATGTAATTGTTCCCATTGATGAAAGAGATCTTGTGAAGTGTTAAAGTGTTCGATTGTCAATTTAGTTTGACAGTGTTTGAAAGTGTGAAATATGGAAGGGGACTCGGATTTGAAAACTGTTCCCTCACAACGAAGCTTGGGGAA
>CABEEJ010000189.1:174717-197987 GCA_901482245.1 Timema douglasi
ACATATAAATTGTGTTGTTTGATATCAACAATACCAGTAAGCACATCCACTGTTGAGCGCACCTTCTCTTGTTTGAAACGTATTAAGACGACTGTGCGTAACACCCAGTGTGAGAATAGGCTCTCCACACTTTCTCTGTTGTCAGTCGAAAAAGGCTTGCTAGATGAACTGCAGTCAAAAATCATTCTACGACGCTGTTATTGACAAATTCATTCAGAAAGGTGACAGAAGGATTGCACTAATATACCAATAAAGGTAAGATTCAACTATTAATTTTTTTATTTAATTGTTTGATTATTTATGTGTTTATTTTTTTCCATGTTTTGGTTTTATTTATTTATGTATTTGTTTGTTTATTCCATGTCTAAATATTGTGAATCGGTTGGAGGGAGATAAATTGCCTACCCTATGACCTGTAAAAGTGTATTTGCTAAGTTAACATATTATACATTATATGGAGAGTATCCCTCTTTAACCCCATAATGAAAGGTGTCTTCAAACCTAGTCCTCTTTGAGAAAAGTCACCGCACGCCACTGAATGGAAGTATTCATATTCTCTAACAATCCTACATAATGAACCTTTTGACTTTGTTTACATTTTTTCAGAAGTCATTAAGCTATTTTACCACCCTTTTATGCTAGCCCATTTGACTTAGGATAACGAGGACTGCTAGTAGATTTGGTAATATCCCATTCTTTTGGAAAACGTTTTCGCTCATAACTTCCAAATGGCATGTTGCCTGCTACTATGACTTTTGGAATACTATGAGTGCTAAAAATAATCCTTAGCTTACCTATTACTTTATGTAATTTCTACAATTTAAAGGTAAGATTTATAACCATTTAGACGGATAATCTACAAGTACCATATAAGATTTATTTACATATTCCAATATATCTAAAGTCACTTTTTCAAATGGTAGGTCAGGAATTTCGTGATTTAGTATAGGGTCTTTTATGTTTTGAGCTTGATAAGTTTCACAAACAGAGCAACTATTAACAATATTTTCACTGTCATTATTGATTCCTGGTGAAGGGGGATGGGGGTGCGGGAAGTCTTGCTCTACCATGGCTCCATAATTCTAATCTCATAAAAAACTAACTCATATTCAACAAATATATCATTTCTGAATTTAAAAGAGGATTTTTCATTCAAAGTAACTACAATTATAGTCTTTCTTTTTGTATCTCCCTGATATTGTCATGAAAAACAGACATTAGAGAATCCAAGTGCCACAAATATGTCTTATTTAATCTATAAAAAAAACTTCAGAATTTTAGGACGACTAGGCAAAGATAAAACAAATGATTGCAAAACTTAATACATTTAAACTATCCTATGTTTTGCTGGAAACAAAGATATCCACCTGGTTTTAGTATGGTACAGTAATTGCTTGTAGTTTACATTGACATATTCTATACTCTTTAAGTTATTCTTTTCTTACAGTGTATATAGAAACATAATTATATATTGTCATGACTATGCACTTCAAATCAACCTTCAGACTGTCAGACCTATTTTGAATTGCATTACGAAGAATATGTGCTTGGTAACCTACACCAATTAAATTTTTGGTCACACATTTCTCGAGTGAAAATATGTTTACCGTCAGCCCTTTTAAGCCCACAAAAATTTGTGTTGGTATTATCACAAGCAACAATACTAAGCCTATTTAGTGTATTGCTTACGAAGGATATTTTATCAGAAGTTTCATTGGAAGTTGTTATTAACTCTACAACTTTAGTTTGGATACCTCCTATTTTATAATCAACATACTGTATTAAAAGTGGAAATATATACAGAGATCCATGATTGCTACCATATGTGCAGACATCAAAACAAGTTATTCCCTGTAACCACTCTATTGTTACATCAACATAATGTGGCCCAAGAATTTTGTTTATTATACCTTCAGCCTTTGTCCTAACATGTCACTCTTGGCACTATCAGAGTCACAATACAGTTCAGCACTTAGTTTGAGCATACACTCCATGTATCTAAATGATGAATCATGCCTAACGGTGCGAAATTTCATAGCTGCCCCTGCTGGATTTACTCATTGCGTAGATTTGTTTGTTTGATTGCAAAAACTTTATATATCTATATATCCAATATTACCGCAACTCTTAGTGTTTTTCTTGTGTTTCTGGGACTAGAGATGAACTTCCAAATCTTGTGCCCCTACAAAGAGTAAACTCAATTCTAGTAAAAATACTCAAGAGATTATTAATAATGACAACAAATTCAATAGTTAATAATAAAATAATAATTGAAATCTTTATTAAATTTTAAAATATATTTGGTCAAAATGAATAAATCACATTGTTCATAGCAAAATGTTTACAAACAAAATACAGTCAACCTGTCTAAAAATAATTTTATTGAAGATGTTATTTAACTGGCTTACCTTTATTAGCTACAGAAACCTATGTTCCTGCAAGACAAATGGGGCACTCCGCTTTATAATCATTTATACCTCGTTTAAATGATTTATATTTGCTATATAAATTATCACTAAACTGGCATTTACCTTTAGGCATTTTTAAACTTAATAGAGAAACATCTACAGACCATGGCACTTTTTAAAAATTACCCCTGGGCACCGGACAGAGGGTTGACATGTAGAACATGTTTGGAAAAAAGAAGGAAATCAGGTCGCCCTGCCTACTTCATTCCATATTAAAATCAAGCCTTGATATCTATAATAATGATACAATATATTAATTTGTTTTAGTGATAACTTGAATTTGTTTTTCAAAGATTATTGATGGTAACTTTTTACACCTTTTAATTTAATTTTATATGACTGATACACTTGGCTTATACTGTGTTTTATTGAATGATCCCCATATCTATCTCAGTGAAAGACCAACATATTATATATCATAACTATTTCAGGGGATATCATAATAGGTGTTAAGGAGAGGTGCTCACACTTTATGAATACTTAAATTTAATACTGCTAATTTTATTGAACTATTGGATTTGGTGTTTTTAATAGTTCAGTGAATATAATAAATAATGCTTGGGAACAGATGAGCTATCCTTAATATAGAATTGTATATTTAAAATATTAAGTAGCCTAGTATTACCACCCAAATTTATATATTTTGAAGATGTGTGATGAGCAAGGTGAAAGAAGTAGCACCATTATTTTACAGGGTAGAGATTGGCAAAATCACCCAAAATTCAACTGTCTTCTTTTTAACTAAATCCTGACCCCTTTGATTATAGTTTAGCAAACCAGTTTTGTTATTTAAAATATATTTGATATATTAAATCACCACTATATAAGAACAAAAGTAAAATATTACATCTTAAATAAGTAAAACCCATATAGAGCATTAAATGGTCTGAGGCATCACTCTCACAATATACCGAACTGCTGATGATGGGGAGATTAGGGTTCCAATTCCACTTAGATGTATAAAGGGGAGTTTTTCCTAAATGGTGTTTTATTAAAAATGGGAGGCTTGATGACTTAGATCGGTATTAACATTAATTTGGAATGCATAAGTTTCATGTGTGTCCACACACACACACCTGAATGAGTGTAAGGTAAATATTATTGTTCAAGCTATTAAATACAGTCTGATTTTCATAGGAAAACTGGAAATTGATGTTTCCACAATGGCGGGGAAAAAACAAAACAATTGTATTAACATTCTTAGTCCATTTAGTATTAATGATGTTAAGAGAAATTTTACAGTAATCCATAAGGAAGTATTATTGGAATATTTTGATAATTTTTTAAAATTAACTTTATCACTTATTAATCAAAAAGATTTATTTCTGTACTATCAAATTTTAGTGACTTTCAATCAATGTTGTTGGTCTAAAGTGGGCTTCCTAAATAAACCAAGGTTTATTAAGTAGTTTTCAGCACAAATAGGTAATTTAATCAAACATAATGTTAAATGTCATGAAAACAAATACAAAGTAGATTTCAAACATATATCTATGTTATGCTACTAAATTATAGTACGCTAGCTAGGATGGAAACATACATGGTCATCTATGATTTTATAGACTTGCATAAAGTACCCTTCTATTCTGTTTTCCACAATATGAACTTGTTTGTTTTTATTGGTGCAGCGTCGTGCTGTGAAAGAATCTCTGGAACCCCTATCTGGTGTTTTTGCTGGTGTAGACCTAGATGGGCTTATCCCAGATGTTCTTGGACTTGTTGGGGGAGAAGAAGACATTGTTGTGGATGCAATTGAATCTGGAGTTCTGGGTGTTGGGCTACGAGATCTTGAAGCTCGAGAATTTGTTGTGGGACCTGACCAACTTTTGGGACTGGACCAAGCTGTCTTGCAGAGTATCGACAGATGCCGTAAGCTATCTATTATATATATATATATATATATTTATATTATAACTTAAAATATATTGCCATGAGAGAAAATGCATTAAAATGCTGCTGGTTTATGTGTTTATTTATTAAATATTTGTAGATTCCTAGTGACTGCAAAATAAATCTTATCTTCAATTATTGAATATGTAAATCATCACCATAATCTGTTTCCAGGCTCTGGCCGGATCAGTTTAGTAAAATGCCTCTATCTACCTCCTTTCTTCCACCTTTATTTGCTTCCATTCTTCAACTCTCACTCACAGTCTTGCTATTATCTCCTTTTCTCATAATTTATTTTTTATCTCTTGCAGTATTTTTCCTACATACTTCATCTCCATCAAATGGGGTAGTGAAGTACAATTTAAGAAGCCTACCTAATGGGTCCCACTTAACCTTCCCTACTCAAACCTGCTTTCTCCTTTATGTGGTGTGAGGCCTGAGTAAGTGGAAGCTATGTCAGACGCAAATGAGAGACGAGAGGCTGGTCAGAGCCTAAATCAACAAGCTTGGAAAAGGGCCTGATAAGTTGCGTCTCAGTACGATGGGCAGGGAGCCTAGGATTGGTGGCGGCTATGTCAATTAGACGAATGCGGTAGCACAACAGCTTCAGTTAGCATAACGTACCACTGTCAAAACAATCATACTTAGGGATCGATAGTTGGTTGCCCTATAACCCAGATGTAAGCCATGACAGACCTAGTAAGTCGATGGCTGAAGTAAAAAAACTGGAGACAAAACAAGTAAAAGCCAGATTGATGAAATATTTAAATGATATTGGTCAATATAGTTTATTAAGTTACACCAAATTGGTCAACGAAAATTCATAATATTTTCCTGGAAGTTAAAGTGCAGGTATAATTTTCTAAGCCTACATTTTATACTTGTGTATCATGCTTATTTACTTTAGGGAATCTGGGTAAATACAAGCAAAAATCCTGCTAATCATGGCCAGGCTAAGACATAGGTGTGTGTATATCATTATGGGCCACATTCTCGCGTAAAGAAAAGGGAGATAGCTGATGAACAAAAGTTCATAATTTAATTATAATTATTCATTCATGTCAGTCAAATTTTACAGACTAATATTGAAATCCTAATTCATCAAGTCTACTCTTCAGTTAATAACACTGGTACCACTTTAGTTAGTAGTTTCACATATACTGAATATTATACAAATACTTCCTGTTTTAAAGTTCACTTTTTATTGGATTGAATACAAAAGGATTTTATATATTCCTATACATTGTGAAGCATAATGTCTTTTTTATTTTAACTTTTGAAATGTTTAAAAACCCTACATTTCAATTAATTAATGAAATGATTCTAAACTACAAAAGGGAAGATGTGTAAGTAGACAGGAATTTTATTAGACATTCGGAATGATTAGGGACATAGTTTTAAGTTACAAAAGAAAATATAAAACTTTATCTTTCAAATATGTTCATTGAAAGGTGAAATTAAAGTTCTCATTTGTTTTTGTTTTTCTTATATTTTCCCCGGTTTCTTCAATGGAGCTAGAGCAAACAAAAAACACTTCCTTCATCATTTGATTTTCACCCATCTCTCTTCCTCCATCCAAATTTTTTATCCCTTCTGTTTCAATACTCCCCTTACTTTATAAATCACTTACACTTATATATATATAAAAAAAAAATTTCTTCTTTTTTTCTCTTTTTACTCCTTTCCCCTTTATTGTATATCCTATATTTTTCCACTCTTCTTTACTAGATTTTTTTAAAACTTCATTGCATTTACTTCTGTGTATGTACATGTGGCAATATTTTAACATAATATATTCAATATTATTCTTTGTTTAGCCACAGAAGAACTAAAAAGGAAGATGTATGGTTGTATACTAGTGATCGGGGGAGGAATGAAATTTACAGGAATTGGTACTTGGCTGCAAAACAGAATTTCTCTACAGATACCATACATGTATCGTGCAGGTAATTTCATCCAAACAAAACCATTAGCATTAATACATTGTTGTGAAATGTCGAGTAAAGAGTTGGAAAAACTTCGGTTGCTATACATTCTCAGAAATTTTTCATCCTCATCTCAATTAATTCCTAATTTACATTTCTTCTTAATCCTTTTCAAACTATTTAATGGCATATGGTGGGTGAATTAAAATTAAACTACGCACATATTTTTACAAATCTATTTTTCAATATATTTTTGAGGAGGATCTAAAAGACAACCTGACTTTTTTGCCATTGGAGCCAGAGCACCTACAAAATCAGAAATACACCCTGCATTATTACCCTCAAGACTTTTAAATTACTTTACTGGAAAAGTAGTAAAACGAGGTTCAAAAAATAAATTCATCTGTTACCTCTATGGTCTCATGTTCATGTTGTCAAAACAATTTAATTAAATGATTGCTATATCATATATTTCTGGCTGGCACACATTCCGGATGTTGCTATTTAAAACTCAAAAGAGACTGGATCGTTAGTGATGAAGACATTGGGGTTTGAAACCTAATAGAAGCAGGGCGTGACCATGCCACTAGATACATATGACTATATAGGTGGTATCAGCACTATGTTTAAGATTATATCAATGTTGACCTTAATACTTTATTTTGTAATAAAAGTTTTTATCTTAAATGGGTTTTATTTTAAAGTGGTCTCCATTTCACTTGATTTCAGAATAGATTGCCCTCCTTTTTCATTTTGGAATCAGATAACCCTAACTGAAGGTATTTGGCCGCTATGCAAGAACAAAGATGATTGGTCTATTGATGTGAATGGAATGGTTAGGGCTTTGATTTAATTGCCAAGCACAGTAATTTAAACTAAGAAGTGATGTCATAATGCGAGTAGAGCAGAAGGGCAATCCTGAGCACACTGCCATGACACTACTGGCTCACTCACTTTTTTTTGTACTACTAATTCATTCATACTAGTGTGAAACTAAGACCTCACTCACACTACTGACCCATTTAGCTTAGTTCTTGTATACTGGCCTTTTTCTTTATTGGTGTTCCACTTTCCCTCAATGCAAATTGGGCTACATTTCCTTTAAATTCTAGATTTCTAATAGCTAGCGCCTTAGAGTTGATACATGAATTCGCCTGGATAGAAAGTAAAACATGGTGCACAAAAAATACGAGTATATATTTAAAAATGCCAAAATTGAAAACGATGTTTGTTGAAAATTATATAATTACTTTGCAGGCTAGATAGCATTTTGTTTACTTTAAGCTATAATTTACACTTTCTTTAAACAATATTTTGGCAGGAACAAACTATGTATTTTACTTTTCTGATTTAAAATATTGTATAGTATAGTTAGTTCTATAGTTCAATACTTTATACATGACTAGACTTTAACGACAAAATTTAACTAATATTTGTTAGGTTATATTAGTTAAAGATAATACAGGTTGGTTAAGAATAGTTTTGAATATTTGCAAACTCCCCTAATGTGACAGGAGCTATGAGTTAAATTAAGAAGGAACATGCCAGCATTTACCTGTAGAACAGCTAGAAAATCATACCTTAGTGACACCACTCTCAATGCACGATACCGATATTTGACTGACAGGTTGGCTAAAATTAGTACCATATAGTATAGTTAGCTCTACTGATAATTGAGGTAAGTTAAAATTATATTGTTAAAATGATAGAGGATGAGCCTTTTTTAGCTTTCGAAATTTTGAGGGGAACGTTAAGTCATTCACTGCGGTTTGGGGTGGTCCTTACACCTACCTGACTAATTTAAATCTTCCACCACACCGATAACTTTTATTCTTCTAGTTTTGGAAATTTTGAAACCCCCTCATTTCATCATACCCCAATTATAAAGATAATTTTTTTTTACTAATTTTTTATTGTGTTCCCTCTACATTTCAGGCAAATTTGAATTTCAATTTTCCCTAACCAGTTTTTCTACATCTTCTGGAGCGCCACTTAAAAATTCAAAATATTCAGATCTGTATGTTTATTTGAAATATTCCCTAAACCCACTTGCTAAATTTCAATACTCTACTATACACTTTCATAGTTTTTTTTATTGGTTTTGGAAATTTTTACCCCTCCATCTCACCCTTTCATTTCTCCAATACCTCTATATTTTTCTTATTATCTGGAGAGTTCTTACCTGTTTGTCAAATTTAAATTTTCCATCATGCTTAAAACTCATTTTATAAAACCCACCCCATACATTTCCTGGAGTTCTATTTTAAAATTGTCAGACTTTTATAGTCAATTGGAGTGGTATCTTTCTTTCCTTTCCTGTTGAATCTCAGTTTTCTACTACATTGATAAGTAGTTGTAGTATTGTGAATCTTTTACCTCCTTTCTTCCCAAGTTTTTTTAAAACTTGCATTGAGAAATTTGAAATTCTAAAATTCATTTGGTTATCTGGAGTCTCTCTGCCAAATTTTAGTTTTCCTCCTTATTTCAAAAGTATTTTCTAATTATAGCCTTTCCTCATAAATTTCCCAGAGTTCTATTAAAAAAATAATTTAAGCTTTAATGTTTATTTGGAGTGGTGCCTATATTTGCTTAAATGATTTTATTTCTATACCTGGAGAAGTAACTGAAGTTGGAAATTTGTAGTTCCATCCTCCTGCCAGTTCTTAAACTCCCACTTAAAAATTTAAAATTAAAAGATTTAATTGAATATCCTCAAGGGTCCTTATATTGGCTTGCCAAATTTAAATTTTCTATTACACCTAAAAGTTTTTCATTTCTATATCCTCCCCCCTATTTCCTGGGGTTCTATTTACATTCTTAAATGTTGAGACTCTTATGGCTATTTGGTGTGGTCCCTTTAGTTCTTTGCTGAATTTAAGATTTCCAACACACTTGGAAGTAGTTTATTCTATTAATTTTGGAAATATTAAACCTCTCACTACCACACCCATTTTTCAAACTACCATTTAGAAATTTCAATTTTTAATACTTGATCTGACTTTATTTGAGTTGACCTCAAAATTTAAATTTTCTACCACATCCAAAATATTTGTTTCTTTTTATACTCTCCCTTGCCTGGGGTCTCACTTAAAAATTTAAAGTTTACATTTTTTTTATAACTTCTCAGAGTGGTCCCTTTAGCTGACTGCTATATTGAAATTCTCTGCCCCTCTGATAAATGGTTATTTCTATTAGTTTTTCTGGTTTTGAACCTCTCCCACCTCACACTTTTTTTTTAAACTCACTCTTAGAAAATAAAGATTTAATGATTTTTTTTGGTTATCTGAAGTTGTATTTTTACATGTTTACCAAATTTTAATTTTATTCCTTATCTTTAAAGTTTTTTCTAATTACATGCCCCCCCTCCCCTTTCCTTTTCCTAAATCCCCATTTTGGAATTGCTATTTTTTAGATTTTTCTGGTTATATGAGATGATCACTCTACCTTGCCTCAAAATTTCAGTTCTTCGGCTTATCTATTAGTGCTTTATCTTTTTTTGGACAAACACACACACTTTCTTGCACTTGCACACTTTCTGTTATCTGCTCCTCCTCTTTCTTTGTGGCCTCCCTTGTAGTATTTTTCCTACATACTTCATTTCCAACATTTTCTTTGGCATCCTCCCTTTTTAATCCTCATTACATGTGACGAGTTGTAATGCCATTTGATAGGGGAACTTGTTTTATGGACTGAATAATTTTCTTTATGACGTGTTCATCGCATACTTGTCCACTTTATTAAGTTCACACTCTTTAACAATTTCCGAGTCAAAGAAAGGTTTCTTATGCTTTTGAAGTAAGCACGCAACCTTCATAGGAGCAAAATGACTGTTTGCTGAGAAGCAGCTTTGTGCATTACAAAAGTTGATTTTGAATAACTTGCACATAAATAAGATATTCTAGTCTTCCAGTTGTCAGATCTAGGAGGATATCTTTGATTAAAGGTCACGTGCTTAGTATTAAATGGCGGCTCATATTGTATTCTTTGCAAACAGACACTGTTTCTTTGCACACTAGACATACAGGAATGCTTGCTCCTTTTCTCTGTTGTAAAATAAAAAAATATTTGTATATCCAGTCACTATTGAATTCCCGATTTTCACTATCAACTTTTCTCTTTAGTGATATGTTACACTTGGGCTGGTTACCATTATACTGAATCACGCTGGCGCGACTGTTTGCCTTTTGAATTATCTTATCCCTCTTGTAATGACCTTTACCTTCCCTTCTCCCATCACACCTAGCACAGGGCTGTCAGACGTGCGATGTAAAACAATGTGTTAGGTTATATATACTGTATATATATAAGTTTAATTATTTACCGCGGGCCTCTTATTGATAACCACTGCCTTAGACCATTAGATTATGTATAAGATTTTGATTTTGGCACATCTACTCAGTGTCTGTCAAAATTATATAAGTGAATAAAATAGGGGACATCAGGCCAAGGACCTGGCACACCCATCGTCAAAATGTAGCAATATATATCTTATCAGAACCAAACTTATGGCAAGCTCTCCTTTCCTCTTTCTTCCCCCATTGCAATAAATAAGAAACACATTTTAAAGTTTATTTTTACATTGTATGTTCTTGCCATTTGATATTTGATATTTGATAATTATTTACAGAACAACTTGATATTATAACAAATACAAAAGAAATAGATCAAGAAATGACTGCATGGAAAGGAGCAGCCATCATGTCTTGTTTGGAGTCTGCACCTGAGCTTTGGATCTACACTTCTGAATGGGAGAAGAATGGAGTTAAATTGCTAAGAGAACGTGCACCTTTCATGTGGTGATAGCCACAAATCCTTAAATATGTTAAATAATTTATGTGAAGATTTTTTTCTTTTCTCTTTTATTAAATATTGGTTGTCAATTTAATTCAAATATTTATCATGTACATATTATGATAAAATAAAATGCTTTCTTACTCTAGAACAGTACAATTTAGTGGACTGAGGTAGCTGGTGATTATTATAGATTGCTATACATGTTAAACATCAAAATGGGGATAAAAGGCAAGGCCTACACACTAACCAGAAAACTTTAGGCCTCAAAGTTCACAATTAAAACGCAATAAAACACATAATTATGTAATTTGGGGGGTATATCAGTCCCCTTCTTCAGCATAAAAGACTAAAACAAAGACTGGACAATGGCAGCATGGTTATAGGTAGGTCATGGTCACTTAGGCATTGTTGTTGCCTGTTTCTTGGTTCACAAAAAAAGTCTAAGCTTGACTTTTTAGGCCTTGCCCTCCTATCCTCCTTTCAATGTTTAATTTAATACAGCCATTTAATACAATTTTTCCTTTGTTTATATTTGACTACAAAAAACATGGTACACTTGGGGAAGTTTGGGTCCAAGTGGCTATATTTATTAATAGCAATTACAACTCTCTTAGCTAATTGTCACTTTATTACAAATGAAACAATTAAAAATCTTTGAAGTATGGGTAGTACCATTAAGGTGCTTTACCTTACTGCATTGACTAACTACTCCTGGAGACATTTTTGACTTAGATCCAAGCTGTATCCAAGTTTCTTAGTTCTTTAAAGTTGTGGAAGAAGGAGGTTATTATTGAGTTGTTTGGCGTTTACTACAAGTTCAAGGTTTTAGGTTTTTCTTATACTTATAATTTTTTCCATGTTAAAAGGCTTTAAAATACAAAGTACTCAAGAATTACCAAAGGGAGTGAGAAGGACCTCATCGGATACTGAAGAAATCCTCATATTAGTTGCCATGGGGTACATGTTTAATAAGAATTTTGAATACTTTAGAGCGGTTTTGACACTGCTCCTATCATCGTGCTCAAATTTGGGATCCTTAGTGAACACCCTTTTAGTCCTTGACCTTGGAAGTCGATTTCCATTGGTGTATTTTCTTTTGATGATCCAAGTCAACCCTCCCCCGTGGTGGTAACATCCTTTCCCTATCTAACCAGGAACGCCCCATAATACCACCACAGCAAGTGTGTTGCACAGATTTATGAATACACGAGTTAATCATCAAGGATTTTTAATGATCACTGCCCTACCTAACCAAACCCACGTGACTGGACCTACCCATTTAACAACATAAGGAAATAAGTGTTCATGTTAATTAAAGTCCTGGCATTAAGCAAAACCATGAATAGTATTAATATTGGCCTCTCGGCTAGTTTATTTATAACAGGTAAAAATATAAATTTATAATAACACAAGATGTATTAAGACTGCAATTTCTACGCAATATATTTGGCATATAAACAATATATGAATAACTCTCCAATTTACGAAAATTATAATTAATTTTGAAATTATTAAACTCAGGGGCAAGTGCCATTATCAAATGACAACATAGAAATATTACAATAATAAAACTAGGGATTATGCCTGTAATATACAACATGATAATAGGAATTCTATAAGAAATATATAAGTGTTATATCCAATTCAAATATCTAACGACTGACTCGTATAAATTGCATATGGAAAAAGAGTTATTGTAATCAAGGTTATTCCTTTCCTTCAACACTAACATCATACCACCTTAATCGTGGCCAATCCCTAGTTCATATCTAAAAATAAATTTAGTGGCATGCTAGTGCGTTAAGACCTAACCCTCTGACCAAAACTATAACAACAAACTCTAACATGATCGGAAGGATCAAAGGTCATTTATTTATATAATCTAAAAAAAAAAAATTAGCCGTAATAAACATTTATTATTAAAACTATTTACGCAACAGATTATCAACTCAGAAATCATAATATTCAAGCGCGAAAGACATTATA
The DNA here is from genome assembly GCA_901482245.1 of Timema douglasi. Lineage (NCBI taxonomy): Eukaryota > Metazoa > Arthropoda > Insecta > Phasmatodea > Timematidae > Timema > Timema douglasi. The sequence goes on from CABEEJ010000189.1 coordinate 187,781, forward strand.
TAATCAAAGTTAACTTCCTTGAAACGCATTGAGAGACAGCTACATATTGTTCGTTCACGGTAGGAGTTTACCTGGAAAAGGACTTTTTTCCCTACCAGAAATCTATTATATAGTAGGATATCGGTAAGAAAAAAGACCTTTCAGAGGTAAACTCCTCCCGTGAATGAAGTATATTTATAGTTAAAGGCAACATTATCACTATTTACATCCTAATATGTTCCTTGGAACTATTGGCATTAAAGAGTAAAGGAGATTGCTAGGTACTTGCTTATATTCAGATTGTAACAGCGAGGGAAATATGGAAGGAAGGTATGAAATAAGGGTGATGTCATTCACAGCCAATGAGTTCTCAGATTACCTCATCGGCGCCTACGCACAACGCCGATAGGTACCAGACAAAGATTGGGGGGTGGGCACACTTTGCACTTCAACACCAACAACATTCTTAAGGCCGCGTTTGCGCATTAAGGCTGCATTAAGATGGGACTGTTGGGCTGAGAAAAGAACAAAAATAACACTTACTTTGGTACATTTTTCCGGGATTATGAAATATCGCAGGAGTACGTGGTATTTTTTATTTTGTAGTTCAAATATATTTCTATTGTCTATAGAAAGATATTATAAACAATCCTATTGATTAATTTATTAAATTGATGCAAAATTTTGCATTTCTATGTTGTGAGTGGGGTCAAATTTTTTTCTATATAAACAATAAATTATCTCAAAGGTACGTATTTTTTTTCAAATTAAAATACCACATAGAACTTACGTAATTTTGTGCCAAAGTTTGTTTAAATTAGTTCAGCGATGTCCTGCAAGGAACTCTGCTATCACTTATGTAGCCTGCTTACCCCTTCCACAAAACCCAACCCTCAAATATTTGCCAACCTTCCCCTCCAACCCTTTCAAGGTCGGTCTTGGGTCATTTACCAGCTCTATGCTGGCCAACCCATCTTGGAAGTTTTGAGCATGCCCTTTCAAATACATTGAAGAACAAATATATTTTGGTTTGGTTGTCTCTCATAGAGTAATTAACTTTTCTAGCCTTTATCAAATAATGATCATCTTAGTGTTTTGTTTTAAACTGTCAAACATTTTAACAGTAGATAGCTCTTTTGTAGATTTTGTTCCTTTTTTAAATGTTTTATCAGTATTGTTTGTGTTTTCGAGATTGAACACTTACTCTACATCACACAATTAGGAGCGTCGGGCTATTATGTGTCTGGACGCTGTCAGTGGGATCGTCCAGCGTCTTCTATGATACAATTCTACTTGCCATGAGGAAAGCGAAGCTTATGACTTTCCAATCATGAGTTAAAAAAACTAATGTACAATTCCGAATGAATCAACTTAAATTATGTGGCTGTCTATAGAAGAAACACTGTACTAGAATAGCATCTAAGAGCTATAAACGTTACTTAAATTATTATCATGTGTCCATACGTCATGTGATCTAAAGCTGTAACTTTTGATAGATATTATCAATAACTATCAACTTATACTAATAAATATAGTTGAACATTTCAATGTTTACCACAAAAATATGTTTGTATTTTTTAAAAGTTCCTTCCTAGTGTTCTTACTGTACCCAAAAACGTGTAGAGACTACATTAAAATTTTACCACAGTGCGTGTGTACCACAGTTTAAGTTAAAAATAATATAATATAAAACGGATTATTTCTTTATTTCAGAATAAGGCTCCTGCCAATGACTGCAAAATACTAAAAATGAAAATGTACCTATATAATATGTTACGGTTTGTCCATAAGAGTCATTTAAAGAAACACTGTGAATCTGGACAATGTACTATGCCAAATTTAAGGCATGTTTATAGAACCAAAGTTTAGTTTTCATTCAAATATAACTAAAAACCATCAACTATACGCGGAAATCGAGCCGGGGAGCTAGCCAAAACTGACCATACAGATCATTGTTGGAAATAACAGATATCCTTCACCCTGCAAGATGCGGTCACACATTAGTCTCAGGTTGGTTATTTATAGTTTCTTGCAAGTACCTATCTAGATTCCTCTCACATTTTCACCCTCTTATAACAACTTATATCTCAATAATGGTTCATGCTATTGGTATATAATTTTGATTGTTTTTATCCATATCAGTGTGTTCGGAAAAAACTGTGAACTTGTGTTGCCAGAATTAGTAAACGCTAATAATCCAAATATCTTCAATCAATTTTCACACATGTGTGTATGGCTTTGCGTTTATTTTGTACTTTACGGGTGACTTTGTCTGAAAGCGAAAGATAGTTCAGCCGGCTAAGTAACCAGGTGAAAACTTGACAAAGAGCTTCAACAGCACAATAAAGACTTACTCGCTGGCCCTCCTTTGTAGTGAAAACGAGCTTGCATCTTCGCTAAACTACGACAATATTATTCACAAGTTTGCCATGCAGAGAGCATGGAAAGCAAAATTATAATGTGTTAGGTAAATTTTTTATTAGTGATGGCTACTTTTGAAATTAAAGAGTATTTCAGTTTTGATTTACTTAATTCAAAATATAATTTGGTTGATTGTTAAAGTCTTAAAAAAGGGGAGAGTCTAAATCGAGTCAAATATCCCAAAAAGATCCAGAGTTTGAGTATATATATTGGGATATTTGTCTCGATTTAGACTTAAATGGAAAAAAAACAATCTTGCAGATCTACATCTCAAACCAAAGCTTTCGGTTTCTTTAGTTAAAAATTCTATAGATATTATAAAACATGTCCCATGTATTTATCTACCTACAGAATGCCTCATAATAGCTGGCCAATATTGACAGGACTGCTTCTACACAATGAACTGAGTCAAAATTAAAGGGATCAAATAAGGAAGGTCATGCTGTTTTGTTATGTCAGCATACAAATAAAATAAATTTGACATTTACAAGCCAAATATATATTTAATTCACTAAATCAACATAGTGAAATGTCCTTTAATTGTTAAAAAAACCCAACCTCCAAGCATTTTTACTGCCCGTTGCCAACAACCATATTCACAACATCCAATATTCAACATCACCAGTAGCTCTAGCATACAGATGGCAATGTGCAAGAAAATACTTCCCAAACAGTGTTGCCATAACATGAGTTTGACCATTGCATTTACTTAAGGCCAGAAGAATATCTTTGTACTCGGAGCTAAAATACAAATATGACAGGTACCATTTTCATACTCGTCAAACAACTGTCACATCCATATTACTACCGAGCTTCTTACTTCAATAATAAATCAAACTGAACTGCACATCACTAGAAATTTGAGTCAGTTCAGTCTTATTAAACAATTTTTCGCCTACTATTTTGTAAGCCTACACTCATTCAATCATATGGGGATCATGAACCCTCTAGATCATGTCTCAACCTCACCAGCTTACCTCCACAATATCCCATCCGTCACCACCTCCTTCCATCTGTTCTCTTCTTCTGCCAACTCCTTCATATCATTCCTCATCTCATCCCACCATCTGATTTTTGGTCGACCCAGAGATCTCCAGTCATCTGGTGTTTCTTCCAGAAATGCTCTTTGTTGAATTAAACAGCATCGAAAGCACAGAGAAGTAGTATATTAACCTATAGAAATGAGTATCTATGCTAGTGACACAAAAATAATGAGACGACTGAATCATGTCCATTCTGGATTGTCTCTATTCAGACATTTCTTAAACAAGCACCACAAATAAAAAGTCTGATTTGTATCAATTTTCATTATATCTACTAAATCCTGAATTGAATCCATTCTGAATGGTCTCCATGGTCAACATCTTAACGTGTACAATTCCATTCCCGAGGAAACTAACACTCATCTGTTTAGGAACGGACCTTGCGATCGTTTAAAGTCGCGCACGGGACTGAAGTATTTAAGCATCATTAAACCTACGTTTCCTGAGGATAAGCTTGAAAGAGAAGGGCTATACAATACAGAGAGGAAGAGGGGTCGATTACACCAGTTGGGATGATCATATATAATTGGTCGATTGATTAAGACTCTTGTACTCATCGAGCAGAGGAAATATTTTGTCGTATAATAATGAGATTGTTTCGATAATCGAAGAATTAAGTGAGGCTGGGATACTACAAAGTATTTATCATGTCTGGTTAATTAGTCCACAAACATGTCCATCGTCAAGGAGGAGTTTGCATGTGAACTTCGTCGTCCTACAATACGAAGTTTTGCTAGAAGAAATGTCATAGTCTGTGGGTCGAACGAGTTAGTACAGGCTGATCTGGTAGATATCAATATCTATTCCAAAAGCTCTTGGGTTGTACCCATCAAGGCTAAGAAAGGGAGGAACAATACCACAGCTATGGTACATGTTCTTCGACAACTGACCGCAAACTGTTTCCAATCCGTACTTCAAATGGGACTAAGTTTTGTAATGCAGATCTCAAAACTTTCATGTCAAGACAGAGGATACATCACTATTTGTCTAACCTCAATGTTAAGGCCAGTGTTGTGGAACGACTCAATCGAACTCTTAAGAACATGAAATGAACAAGATTAACTGTTAAAGAATCGTATCGATTTATTGATGTGATAATGTAGCCACCTTAACGAACCAGGAAGCGATATTAAAACTAACAAGAGTTCGAAGTTGAAGACTTCGATTTAAATATATTTTCCCTGCGTATTAAGCGGAAGACGTTAATACAGACATATTTCCATCTTTAAAGCCAAAATAGACTAAGGTTTAACGTGAGCAATTTTATGTAAACACATCATTCAAAGAAAATTTACATGACTCTAGAGAAAAGACATTAATACCGAACATGGCGTGCCTACAAACACATATCAGTCACCCAACTACCTATGGTCATGATAAATGACGAGACGGCGCCAATATACAAAGCTATAGGGTAACTAAAAGATGAGGAAATTAATATAACACCAAAACATTACAATATTAAAGATATATATATATATATATATATATATATATATATATATATATATATATATATTTGCCTCAGAGAACACTAACGTAAATACTATCATATATACCGAGCCCGCCAATAACGGCGTAATGTCCCAAACGTAAGTAATGAGTTTATAAAAGCTTGCCAGCTTCCCGAGCTAACGACCTGACAAACAGCGCACAAGAGCCGTGAGAAATACAATATGACAAAAAAGGAATGTCTTACAACCCCAACCAAACTAGCCTGTATCTTACAATAAACAAAGTTAGAGTTAAGGTTAGGCACCCCGTCTAGGCATGGCGCCCAAAGAGGTGACTACTCCCAAAATCTATACAAATTTACAATGGCCATCTCCCTTTGTACCGCTGAAGGAGACGAGGGTACCCATATTTACGTACAAGTTTAGTTCCCAATATAATAAAGCATAAAGAATGCAGCCAAGGCTGGTCTTCCAGAAAAATATCCATCTGCACAAGTTGCAAACGATATAACAAAAGGTGGCAAGAGCGCGACTCTAAATTTGTCGACTGGCGACGAGAAAACAAAGTTCGCCCATCAAAATAGATTTGGTTCCCCAAACAATCAAACCATAATAAATCGTGGCAAGAAATATATTCCACGGCCACAGCCCAAAGGAACCCATCCTAAAATAAACAATCAAATTTAATCCGCTAAAACCAATAATTTAGAAAAGATTTCCCCATTCTAAGCCGAAACTGAGTTTAGAATAATGTAAATAAGTCGAAGCTTAATCCGGTGCTCTCACCTTAGCAGGTCAGTGATACAATGAGTAGCCATGTAAAAGATATATCGCAATATATAGTTGATACAAATACCAGACATGCCCACAGAGAGAAGGAAAGAGGGAGGGAGAAAATGGAGTGGAAGAGGGGAAACAAGCAGCGCTTAGGAGGGATAGTGAGTGACTCTAGGAGCTGCAAAAAAAATCCGAGAACCATTTAGGCGGCTGAACCGGAAACTGCATTGGTCAAGTTGTTGTCTCACTTTGTTTATGGGTGGGGCTTCTATCACGAGCGGATCGTTGGGCGGTATCTCCATTTAGTCCGTGGGATTGAGTTGTAGGGAGAGGATGTCGCGGCACGTGTGCTCCAGTGCTTATGTTCAGCAAGGCAGATGGTGAGTGTACTCCCATTAGACTGAGCTAGTTGTTCTTTTTGTAACATCGTCTTCTAGACGAGTACAAACCAACAGTACACTCGTCTATCGACGTTCCATAACAATAGATCCTACACCTAACAAGTCTAAAGTTGGCGATACCGTTCTTATCAGTAAGCATAAAGATGATTTCGTAAAGGGAAATACAGTCAACTGGTCTGTAGAATTGTTCAAGATTAATAAGGGTGTCATGTCAAATCCTAGGACCTTCCTGTTCGAATATATTCAGAGTAAACCTATGTATTTAATTTTGTTAGAGCCATAAGTGAGACTGAGACATATTAATGAGAGTAACAACTTTCTCTATCCCATTCCAGAAGGTATAGTGCTTTATAAACACTATATCTGACCTATCATGGGAAGAGTTTACGCTAAGGAGCTCAGAAAAACTTAGTATTTTGATATATACCTTGTAATGAATATTATTAGACGTGATGGAGATGGAGATAGGGTTTATAAATGGTTAGCGTTTGACGCTATACATAATCCCCGGATGGATACAGATAACACCATCTAGCAAGAATGAATTTCCCTTCCTGGAGGGGAGGGACACGCATTTGTATAAAAGCGAGCGAGAAGTTCCGCAGGCTAGGGTACAGTTTGGTGGAGCTGAGCAATGTGGCGCTCAGACGGGGATATTTAAGATACAGCATAGCAGAATATGAAAAAAAAAAAAAAAAAAACTTNCTTCACGGAAACGCGTGATTCAACAATCCACAGGCTAGGTTTTCATAACTCTGGTACGTGGGATCCTAGAAGACTATGGTGGGCTGTGACGAAAAGTGCGTGGTTTAAAGGAGGGCGGTCAGTCTGAGATCCAACACAAACCAGCCGTCGGCGAGAAGAAAGAATCGCTTGAATCACCTGATCCGAGTCCTGATCCTAACGACGTGTTAACAGCAGTCGAACTCTGACCAGTGAAGGATCCAATCCTCAAGTTCCAGTATGACGATGGCTGGGATTTCGCCATGATGACGGCAAAATTTTGAATATGGGCTAGTTATTCTATGTTTTATTAGACTCAATATATTACCCTAAAAGAATCCCCTTTATTTCACTCTAATCCTTTTTTACTTTATAACTTTTATCATTAATATTTTGCTCATAAAACAGATATAGTCTGGATGGAGCATGGCGTACTAGGGTAGGTGGGCATAGTCCTGATAGACAAGGAGAAAGGGAATGGCCTGGATGGATTAAGAAGAAGAGTGGAGGATTAAGTGTATGGTCTGGATGGAGGAGGGAAGGGAAGGAAGTACAAAACTGAAGCAAGCTCCCTTATGTGGGCATTCATATGCACATGCACAAGAACAATCTAAGCAGATGATATAATAAAATGCTTTATGATTAAGAGTTAGGAGGTACAGATCACAATGTAACAGAAATGAGAAGAACTGGGATTGAGATCAATGGAGTTGGAAAGGAAAGGGGCAGATCATTCACATCAGGCAGGCTCCAACGAATCGTGATAGGGTCTGATTAATTTCGTCACTTATTGTAACAGTAGCTGGCTAATCTTAATACTAATTGGGTCATATGCAAATGGGCCATCTGAAATTAGGTTATTAGCAATTTGGTCATATGGAATCAGGTCATAATAGTTTGGTAATCTGAAATTAGGCTATCAGCAATTTGGTCATTTGAAATTAGGTCAACATAATTTGGTCATCTGAAATAAGATTATCAACAATTTGGTAATCTGCAATGGGTTCATCAGCAATTGAGTAATTTGCACTGTCGTCTGCAATTGGGTAATCACCAAATGGGTCATAGAAATTTGGGTCACCAACAACTTTCCCTAATTCAAGATGATAAGGTTGGCAAATACACTAATATTAGTTTTGAAAAAGAATTGGAAAAACAGAATAAATATCAAATGTGGTAAATAACCCCTAACACATACATATGGGGTTTGATCTCTGACCTCAATGTTAAAAAAATCAAGTACAATGCGAGTCAAATGGCTAGTTTGAATATGAACCTTATAATTGGGGCTTGACTTGATCGGATATATGTAAACTATAATGTTCACATTTGTTCAATTTATTTGGAAGATATTATTACATAATTAAAATCGATCATTATAATAACAAAATCCTAACCATATTGCTGGCCCGATGCCTTATATCAGTTGGTAGTAAGTCCACCCAGGAACGATTCCCGGAATGACCAAAATATTTTGCATTGGTTAGATTGGCGCTCTTTTCACTGTGATAAATTAAAAATCAAGGGGGTTGGGTATTTTATAAATTCTAGAATTAAGTTAGTTTGTAAGCCGCATCTTGATTGTAATCAGTCGGTTTTGATAGTGAACGTCTAATACCCCAAATAATGGTTATAATAAAACAACATAGTTAATATCATCATGTACCAGCAGAGAAGACAAAATCCATTTTATCTTAATTTGTCATTTAGTTCCTCAGATTTCTCACAAAATACAAACTGTGTTAATTTGTGAATTTATTTTGAATCTGTACTAACTTAATATAAAATATCGATGCTTGGCAAATTTAATGATTTATCATTTATTTTTAAAAAAAAGGAAACCATTTTGGTCTACATTCAATTTGAAGCTATGTATAGCTCATTCAAACAACAAGAAAACTTAAAATTTAGCAGATTAGGTCTATCAACCTCTTTGTTTCCATAGCTATACGCGCATCAATCCAAGTAGGTTGTGTTGTCTGACGTCTTTTTATCTCTCCTAGCATCATTTCTTTTCCTCTTTACCCTGATAAAACAAAATAAAGTGATTTTAAAATGTTTGTGCAGAGTCCTGAAGTTTTCTACAAAGGAAAGGTAAAAGAGAAGTTCTGTGGAGTCTCACATTTTACAATTTTCTTCCAGTTAGCTACACACAGAAATTACTTTGTTGGTCGTACCGAAGGCAATGCAAGGCGAGCCAACCTTACATAACCTGCCCCCTCATCCCTCCTCTCCCTTGGCTTGGTCCAGCCTGTGAACAGTATTACAGTTTCTCCTCTATTTCTTATACATTATGGATGATTCTTGGTCGGCTGGGCCAAAGTGAATTCGAGTTTCGTGTTGTTTCACGTTTATTGCTTTTACGTGATACTTTGCTGTTGCCTTTTCACGGTAAGATAAATAATTGTAGTTGCAACCTGAGCAACAACATTCCATGTTTTTTGTCCACTGTCATAGATCAGTAGTATTCAACCTTATTTTTTATTTTTCATGGACCCTCAGATATAATTTCTCTTCAGCCTCGTTCTTCTCAAAGTTGTTGGTGTATAATGCAAGTTATACATATTCTATAGTCTACATCTAGAAGCGAGAGGATTTGAGAGAGAGAAAACTGGCACTCCCAGATAGCATGTTCCAGGGCTCCTAAGGATAACCCTAAATCTGGCCCTGACTATTCAATGTTTTCAATGAAATTATTATAAAATTATATAAATCTTACGTAGGTACCCCCTAAGATGTCTTTTACGTACCCTCGGGGCTACGTGTACCCCAGGCTGAATACCATTGGTAGACTGTTATGAAAACTGATTTTTTTTTCTCTTTCACACACAGAGAAAGTAGCTATTGTAATTGGGAACATTTTCAACCTCGAATTTATGATGGATCTGTAGTACCTTCGAATAAAAAAATAATTTTAAAATTTTGTCAGTTTTTTCCTTTGTCTGCCTGTAACTACAGACGAAACAGTTTAATTGACTTGGTTTTAACTTGATATATTTAGAGGTTGTATAGTCTTAACTAGAACTGAAATTGTGACTTTTCTAGTTCAGCAATTAGGGGATTAATCTTTGAAAATTTGGAATATTTCTAAAGTGGCTCTATTGATTTTGTTTTTTTCAAAATTAGTGTCTACATGGAATTTTTCATGATAAATTACACTGTATTATTGTTTTTATGAGATACATTAATTTCGAGTAGCTTACTGATAAACAGATCCTAAAGATGAAATGACGTAAAAATTTTCAAATATGAATTTAAATTGACCTCAAAATATACATAAAAACTCGTAATGAATGCACACGACTAAATCAAGCATGCACTTTACAAATGGAAACTAGGGTATATATATATATATATACCTTATATATATACCTTATATATATATATATATATACCTTATATATATATA
>CABEEJ010000189.1:198017-215475 GCA_901482245.1 Timema douglasi
TATATATATATATATATATATATATATATATATATAATATATGCGATGCTTTTAACAACGAGATTCGCTCATCCTGATAAATATAATATTGGTCTCAGTGGCGATGGAACTTTATTTGTGTGTGTGTCGGGGGGGAGGGGGGGTCGTGAACAAAAAAGTTTATGTTTAGAGACTTGCCTTCAATCCCACCACCCCACAAACCTCCTACCCGATAGATGTTTGAAAAATGGATACCCCTAAAAGCTATTTGGATTAGTCCTACCAAATTTTGGAAAGTTAGATTATTTTTAAAAACTATTTGGAGTAGTCTTATCTAAAAAAATTTTGAAGTTTGAAATATTCTAGAAGTCATTTTGAGTTGTCATCACTTTGATTTAAAAAAAAGTTATATTCCTCTAGAAGCTATTTACAGTAGAGTGGTCCTCCCTTGGAAATTTTTGAAATTTGGATGCCCCTCGAAGATATTTAGAGTGATTCTCACCTTAATTTTTTACGACAATTTGATGCAATTTGATGCCTCTAGAAGCTATTTGAAGTGTTCTTCTCCAGCAATTAGAAAAAAGTAATTAGAAGCTATTTAGAATGGTCCTCACCTAGATATTTTTAGAAGCTATTTGGAGTTGTCAACTGTACTTATATGTATGCTTCTAGAATCTGTTCGGAATGCCCATAAATATTTTGAAAATTGGATTTATCTCAAATCTATTTGGAATGACCGTATTTTGGATTTAAAAAACATATATGCCTCCAGAAGATGTTTAGAGTGCTCCTCGCCTGATTTTTTCTAGAAGTTATTTAAGGTAATCTCCAACAAATTTTTGAAAATTAAATGCATCTCGAAGTCATTTGGAGTTTGATTTCATCTTTATATTCGATAATATCAGATAATTTGAAATACATTTAAGGAGTAGGGGGGGAAGATATTTTCCAGGAGAGAAATGGTCCCCGGTTTCACCACCACTAATTTATCTACAAATATCTGATTTAAAAGTAATAGCTGTCCCTTCCCAACGCACCCCTTCCAGCTTAGTTACAGTGTCTCACCCGGAATGTGTATTTTCAAAACATACAAGCAAAGAGAATACAAAGATCGTACATACATTATCTTATCATGCTGATAATTGTGCGTTGAAAAATGTTTTAGTATTGTTTCATTTATAAAATATCAAAAGTATTAAAAAAAACTTCATGGTGTGAGCCTGCAAGCGAGCAATGCCGACTGAGCGGCCGCCACCTCAAGCGATGATAGTGCCAACATTTGCGGGTAGATGGTGTCATGTGGTCAGCACATCGTGCCCTTCGGACGTTAATCTCAGTTTTCTAAACCATAGCTTCTGCTTCTTTATTCGAGTAGCTCCTCATTTTTACTCACTAGGCTGAGCTTGGCCCCGTTTCAGATGCACTGCTTCACAAGTAAATTTTAAAAGCACCGGAGATCAAACCCGGGACCTCTAGAGCTGTATTAAAGAGCTTTGGCCACTATACCACAGAGTATTAAAAATATACTTATTCAAGATAAATGCCTAAACATTAGTATGCTCAACAATGCTTAAATATTTCTCAAACATGACGCAAACCAGGAAAATATGACCTAAAAACCTAAAACGACAAAAAATGCCCAAAAAATTGTTTTCACGATCGTTAAATAATGAACAGAATTTATATGGACATAATAATTGTCTCTGATGTACTATAAAACTAAGGATGACATGTCATCAAAATCCGGGCTCTGCTGATAGTCAATTTTTGAAAATTGAGTTCCGGACTTATTATAGCATTGTATCATTTATTTAAATGATGGTAAGATCAAGACTTTAGTTTAGATACAGAATTTTATTTAAAACATAATAGTAAAGTGTGAGAATTCAAAACTTAAACTACCGTTTCTTGGTTGTTTATTATTAAATGTTGTTGCTTTAAGTTGTTTGATTGTAAGTCGTAAGCTAATTTGTGTTACCCTAGTTGTTCAGCTGGCCTGAAATACTCGTATGAAACTCTTCCCTCACTTTAAAAATTATTGATTAAATATCATTATGGCTGAATATATAACTTTATTTTTTGAATTTTTAAAATTACAAATGAAAAATTATTGTGTAAGGACTATGTTTGTACGCGTATTTGAACTTTGTAAATTTTGAATTAACCTAACTGACGGATTTCAATCAAAGTTGTTATTCACATAGGCATCATCAGGATCTTTGATTCACATACACACAGTATTTTCCACCTTACTCATGTCTTACAAGTTTGCAACAAGGTTATCAAATAAAAATAATAAAAAATATCACGAACATAATGGCACTCAAAAATTAACATTAATAGACTATAACCCGCCTCGGTGGCGTAGTTGGCTAACGCGCTTGTCGTGTTGAAGCTCGACTGCTGAGGACAGGTAGATCGAAGTTTGAATCTCGGTCGGGTGAACTGGGGGTGGTTTTTCCTAAATGGTTTTACACTCTCCCTCCACGCAAATGCGGGTTAACTTCCTCTAATTGAACCCTCCCAAGTCCTAATCCATTAGAGTAATAAGTACTTAAAGCGTATAACCCGAACGGGTAGTAAGACGCGGTGCCAAATATAATAATAGACTATAAACCCATTTCAAAGCTGGTACTACTTTATTAGGAATGAAACGTATATATGTATAGGCCTATACTTATATATACACGTTTCATTGCGAATAAATTAGTACCAGCTTTGAAATGGGTGTATAGCATATTAATTATATATATATACAGGTTTTTTTCCACGTATATTACTATCCGTTTGGACTATCCACATTATAAAGTAATAATAAAAATATTAAAGTCATGTTATTTTTGTTTGTTTTTAGCACCGCGTCTTAATACCTGTTCAGGCTATACGCATAAGTAATAATTATGCTTATGAGATAGGGATGATGAAGGTTAAATTTAGAGGAAGTGTACCCGCATTCGTATGGATAAAAGAGTAGAAAACCATTTTGTAAAACCACCCTCAGTACACTCAACCGGGATTCAATCTCCAATTAATATCATGTTAAAATGTTTTAAATATAGAAAAATAATTAAAATGTGCGAGAAAAACATAAAACATTTAAAAAAATAATATAGCTTGTTTTAGTGTGAGGTTACTTAAATTCATACAATTTATTATATATTTATTTAATCCCTGAAGCCTAGATTAATGGGTCCAAATGTTATTTTTTCAGCACTGCGTCTTACTACCCATTCGGGATGTACGCTTAAGTACTTATTACGCTAATGTGTTAGTAATAAGGAGTGTTGCACATAGAAGAAATTTATCCGTATTTGCATAAAGGGAGAGTGAAAAATCGTTTAGAAAAATATTACTCTTAGTAAACCCAACCAGGATTCTAACCCTGATTTCCCTATCATCGATACTCCAGTTTATTGCGAGTGTGACACATAAGACCAATAGGCCCACAAAGCCGGTAAAAACCATGTTAGACGGTCTAAATTTTACATACGTTAATATCACATGTCTTATAAAAATTAAAATATTTATGAAATAGGTGCCAAGAAATTAAAATATAAGATTTACATTTGTATAAAATATATTAATGTGTATTTAAAATAGATCTTTATTAAAAACAAGTAATTAATAAACAATAAAACTCTTATACACTCATACTTATCACTCACATTTACTCACATTTATTTTGATGCTTTTTATTTTCGCTGGAAAAAATACTCACTGTATTAAGTAAAAGTATCACGTGCGTGTGTTTTGTATATGTGTGCCACTATTTTTTTTAACGAAAAATTTATTTGACGACTTTTGAACGAACTTATTCACACAAGGGTCTGGAAGAAAGTATTTCAACACATCATTTTAAGGCTTTATATGTCCAATTTGTTGCGTTCAAAATCAATGAAGTAACAATTAATACCTTCTTCAAATATCGAAGCGTTATGCTCTAGTCACGTGATTTATGATGTGATAACTTTCCTTGTAGCTTGGAATTGTGTATTTTGTAGGCTGAAGGTGGCTGAACCATTAAAACCACTTTAGTTTTTACTTGAATTTATGTCTTTAAGAATTAAAAGTATGGCATGCAATATGGTCAGACACAGTGTTTCACCTCTAAATCATGAAGTTTTGATTTTGTAAATTCAGAATTTCGGAAAGGTATATTCAAAGTTTATTGCTAACCAATCATGAGAAAATGTTTTCCTGTGATTGTTTATAGTTTGCAAGAGCTAGCAGATAAGATGCCTTCAGTCATTGACTATGATTGCTGTGTTTCAGGATAACTTACAGTTTTTCAACATGTCTTGAAAATATATAAAATCGGCTTGTAATGTTGTAATAATATTGACGTGGTGTTGATATTTTATAATCTCCACATAATTACATCCATGTACTATAAAGATGGCATAGGGTATTTTTTTTCAACCCGTACAGCTATACGTATAAATTTCATTATGCTAATGTGATAGGGTTGGGGAAGGTAGAATTTAGAGGAAATATACCCTACAAATTTTTTTAGCACCGTGTCTTACTACCCATTTGTGTTATAAGCTCATATACTAGTTACACTAATGTGTTAATGATTAATAGGATTGGATTTAGAGGAAGTGTAATCGAATTTGCGTGGAGGGAGAGGTAAAAACAATTTTAAGTAAAACAGCCCTCACTACACACGACCAGGATTGAGCTCCAATTTCCCCGTCTTCATCAGTCTGATCTATTGCAAGGGTAGCGTCTTAGAACATGCGGCCAACGAATCTACTCCCTAATTGTCGTGTAGGGATAGTCGAACCTTAAGGAAAATACTTCCTTCAGTACACCCAGCCAAGATTCAAACCAAGACCTCCTCGTGAAAGACAAAAAAAAAGAGCTTGATATTAAAATTCTACGTTCCCATTGACGTGCGTGACTATTTTGCTGCGTCATGCTTCATTACCCACAAAAAATATTGTCTTTTAGTCTACATTCTAACAATAGCCTTATCTATTACGCTCTACTAAAACTGACATCTCACTCTTCTCTAGACATTTCATTTGAAAATTGTATTTTTTATACTTTAAGTGAAATATATGTATTTTTTTCTAAGAAAAATAGTTTTGGTTTTTAGGAATTTATCATTTCCTGAGTATACATAGAAGATATAATGCTATTCCTCCTCAGAGAGTTGAACAAATAACCTAATACCATTCAATTTTATTATTCAAACATTTATTTGAGAAAATTGGAAAAAAAAACACTTTTTTTTTCATATTTTTCTTGGCTAGAGTGTGATGGCTGTGATGGGTCTCCAATGTCCTATTACTGACCGGTGGGCAAGCTATTTCATCAGAGGTGGGTAGGTAGTACACGAGGGTCGGAAACAAAGCGTATTAAAGAACATATATTTATAGATAAATAATAGTAATATGAAACTTGCCCAGGGTTTTTAAGTAAATTAACGTTTCGACAACGCATTTTGAATGAGTCAGTGCTACTAATCTATAGACAATGAAAATTGAAATTAAATTACTTAGCTATTCACTCATTTTTTTTATCTAATTGAGATCAAGGGATTCAGACTACAAGGTTAAAGGAAGCTAAATGAATCCCAGTAGAACCTAAAAGAGTTTATTTTTGTAACAGTTCGTTTTATTATAAACATATTCAAATTCTAATCGTTGGGGCTGAGTGTATTAGTGCTACTGCTGTTGCACAAGGTTAAACTAGTTCGTAAGAACAGTTCTGATAAATCAAGTGTTTAAAAATTGAGATTTTAATATTTCAATAAAAAAAAGTAGATTCATTTAGTGTAGAACTTAGCCTAACCTAATTTTTGAGATTACTATGTTAAAAATAAAATATGGATGACCTTTTTTTTCTAACATATCTACTAATTAATCTTTTATTACAAGCACCAAAACAATATTTTTACCACCCACCATGTGACGTCACACACTGATTCCTTGACCATATTCCACGCCCACTTTACCCCCACCCCCGCCCCCTTCTTTCCTAAACACATATGCTAAAGTAGTGCTTTGGTAGGGTGAACAGTATTTTACTGTTACAAAAGTTACTAAAAATACTTTCATATATCTTCATACAAGTCATGTGATCAGAAGTGGTAACTTTTGACAGATAGTAGGAATACCAATAATAGGGAGTAAAATACTATCAATGGCAAAATCAATGGCCATTGCATTTTTGGGGGGTATTTCAAACACCTTTCCCTACCAGATTCCATATGTAGTGTCATTCTTCTTAGTTATATTCTTAACAATGCTTCATAATGTTTTACTTTTGTATTTGCAGAAAAGGTGGATGAATATATATATAAATTATAGCACCGCGTCTTACTACCTGGTCGGGTTATACACTTAAGTACTAATTACGCTAATGGGATAGGAATTGGGAAGGTTAATTTAGAAGAAGTGAACCCACATTTTTTTGAAGGGAGAGTGGAAAACCATTTAGAAAAACCCTCAGTTCACCCGACCTAGGTTAGAACCCCGATCTCCCCCTCCTCGTGAGCTTAGCTCAACACAAAACTAGCGCATTAGTTAACTACACCATAGAGATGGGTATATATATATATATATATATATATATATATATATATATAAATATATGTTAATGATGGTTTTATATACATATTGATATGAATAAAATGCAAAGTTTGTTAAGAGTATTACGCGATATCTACCACACACAAAGGTCTTAATTTTAAATATTATTCCACTTCGGTGGCCGCATGGTATAGGACGCTACTCTCGCAGCAGACTATACCAACAATGACCGGGAGGTCGAGGTTAAAATCTCGGTCGGGTTTCCTGAGGATGGTTATTCCAAAATGGTTTTCCACTCTCCCTCTGTACTAATGTGGGTACACTTCCTATAAATATAACCTTCATAATCCCTAAGACCATTAGCGTAATTACTACAAAGGCGTAGGCCTATGGCCCGAACGGGTAGTAAGACGTCGTGCTAAAAGAACATTACAAGTTATTAGCGCCTGTTCACGAACATGTACAGTACATACACCTCGAAGCAGGAATTTAAAAATTAGGATTAGCTTTATTTAAATTATTTAAAAACCTGTTCAAAGCCCGGAAAACGTGGGGATTAAAGACACTAACCTTAAAGTTACCTTCCACGTACAAGCATTGGACTAAAACATTTCTCCCGGGAATCGCCGGGTACTTAAGTTAGTTATTAATAAATCATTTATCGTTGAAAAGTGCACGTTTAATACCAAAAACAGTAAAATATATAATTGTGGAATGGGTTAAGCACTAGCCTATGTTTGTGGTTAACCATCTCCTTTTATCGCCGGGGGGGGGGGGGNGGGGGGGGGGCGGAAACCCGCCTACCACTACCCCCTGTTCGCCCTTTGGGTTCGCGTGGCTCACACTCTGCTTTCTATAAACAAAACCCTAGCGTAAAAATAACAACAGGCGAGCCGTATTTAATTCGACCGATATTTTTGTAGTTCTGCACCAATGGTTTCCACACCCTGCGTTTTTCCCATTGGAGGGATAACAGTCCTCTTTCTTTGGTGATTATATCTGGGTGGAGGGAACAGGCGATTCGTATGTCAATTGAAAACTGATGGTTAGGAATATGATGCCTCATTTATCGGATTAGAAACATGAAACTGTTAAAACTAAGATTTAAATAAGATACGCCATAGCACAATATTAGGATATGTTCCTCCCATAATCTGCGTGCTCTAGCTTTTACTATAATTAATTTGTGGATTCGGTTTATTATCACCTCACATTTCCAGGAACATGAGATTTTTATATATAGTTTTCACCCGCCTCGGTAGCGTAGTTGGCTAACGCGTTAGTCGTGTTGAGCTTGGCTGTTGAGGACGGGGAGATCGAGGCTCGAATCTCGGTCGGTGAACTGTGGGTGGTTTTTCCTAAATGGTTTTCCACTCTCCCTCCACGCAAATGCGGGTTCACTCCCTCTAATCCATCCTTCCCAAATCTTAATCCATTAGCGTAATTAGTACTTAAAGCGTATAACCCGAACTGGTAGTAAGACGTGGTGCTAAATAATAATAATAATAATAACTATATATAGTTTTCAATTGGAATTTTAGTTAGGTCAGGGGGAGTTCAAGCAATACGTAGATACCTGTGTGGAGGGGGGTTTGAGTTTGGTTTATTTTTGCTGACATGGGGGAAAGTGGGGTTAGAACAATTCTTATATAAGACAGAGAGGGATGAGCAAGAATGGCAGAGGGAGCCAGCCACCCAAAATGGAGACGTAATAATTCAAAATATCTAGAAGTAGATTCAAGGAACTTTGTTATCAGATTAAAAGTAGTTTTTATAACTATAATAATTCATGTATTCACTAATAATACTTTTATATAATGTCAATTAATTTTTTTTATATAATTTTATAGCGTTTTAATTTCTGTTTAGTATAATAAATTTAAATTCATTTTACAACATTGTTTGTTGGTAAATATCTCGAACCATTATTTACCCCTCTACGTTAATAATTCCCAGCAATTTCTAAATGGCATAAAAAATAATGATTATTCCTATGAACGTCCCATTACTAACAGTCTGTTCAAGGACGTCTAGTGTTTTTATTTCGGAGGGTTCTGACACCTTAATTCCGTCTGCCTGCTGAACTAAGGATCACACATTGCAGCTTCCCTGTTCAAAGTGATGTATTAAGGGCTGGTGGACACAGTGTTTTTTCCGCTATAGAATTGAGCTGGTTTTCAAGTGGTGTGCTGATATATTCGGTTCACAAAGTGCACTTTAAATATCTTTAATAAAGGAGGCTAAGCTAGTCCTAAATCTATATAGTGTAGTAACTAATACCAGTCTGCCTTTAAAGTAGTCTGACACTAACCTGGCATTTTTATGTATCTACTATAAAATAATTCAACTATAAAACCTAATTATGGCAGATGTTACGATAAGATGTGGAGTGCTTAATTATAAAATGTATTTAAAAAAGATTGTAATACAGTATACTCGCGGTTAACCGAGGCCATCGGGACTGAGACTAGCTTGGATACGAAAAGATTCGAATGATACGAAGCGTGTAGGTTTTATATATTAAAAATCACTAGAACGTACTGACTTTGTGTACATTGTAAGTTTCAAATTATTATTTTATTAAAACGCATTACATTACTAAGTATTACGTTTACTGTATTATACAGTCAAGCTCTATTTAAATATTTAACTATTGCCACTGAAATTGATCATGGCAGCTAGTGTAGTGGTATATGTTAGCCACAGCAAGATTTTCGGGCCATTCGAAACTATATGGTGACGTGCGAGGATAATGAACTGTTGCTTCTTCTTCTTCTTTTGAGAAAGAAGAAGCGCAGGAGAAACCGAACAATGCGTGTTCATCATTTGTTGATTGGAAGATCATCAAAAGGAATTTACCAAAATGTTATACGAAGATTTTAGACAAGATGATTAAATGTTTTTTCTGTACTTTAAAATGTCTATTGTGAACTTGTTTGATGAACTTTTCAAAAATGTTAAGTGAAGAACGACACTACTACACTATTGGCCCTTGTGATGGTGATAACAGCTACACATTACTTGACAGTCTGATTTAAAATAAAATGCCGGTTGTCAATGGCCGATGAATTTGGCTCCTTATAAACGCACCAATGCAAAACAATGGTCTGCCAGTAGTGGCTCGATATCGTCAAGGAGTCACCGGTAGCGTGGGTGAGCTTCTGCCCAGCTACAGTAGCCCCATGGCTTCTTTGGTGCTGATTGATAGCTCACAGCTGACTTCTGAGAGTCAAAATTTAGAAATATGCCTAAATTTTGACTGTCAGAAGTGACAGCTGCTAAACACATGTTTTTGCAGATCATTTGGTTCGGTGTAGGGATACATAATTTGGTCTGGTAACTTTTCAAAGCCGTCAGCTGTTAGCTGTGAGCTGTCAGTCAGCACCAAAGAAGCCATGGGGTTACTGTAGTCACCTACCCTTGCCATTGCTGTAGCCCCTTTTGAAAGCACCATTTTGATCCTATGTATACGTACAAGTCGTCAGTGGCTATAGCACGCGTCAACCACTAAAAGTGGCTCCGTTTGGTGACGCTCTTAATTTCAATTTTACCCTGATTGTGAGATTTTTTTATCTTTTAAGGTGATACATTTTTCGGCAGGATTTTTGTGATTAAGTTTCTGGTTATGTAAGTGTAAGCAAGTATCTTTACTTTGCTATCTTATGCTAGTTTGTATCGTTTATAAATATATCCTTTCTTGCAGGTCGTATCGCCACGTAGTTTGTACCATCTCATTTCCATGGTGGTCTGCCTTTTCAAAGATATTTTGGTTTAGTTCTTTATATATTTCCTTTAATATCTTGGATTTGGTGATTTCGTGGAGAGCCGTTATTTCTGCCCTTGTGTCTAGTCCCTTTATGGCTCTTAATACTTTATTTTGTGTAATTTGGAGGTTGTTTGATTAACTCCGATCCCTCCATAATTCTCCGCTCCAGTAGTGAGCCTTCGTAGTCCAGTGGTCAGAGTTCCTGGCTACATATCCAGACGTCCTGGGTTTGAGTTCGGGAGTTCCCGAAATTTATCTGTGAGGCAGTAGGTGTGGAACAAGGTCAAAATCAACCTTGTGAGGAAAAATGAGGAGCTACTTCAATAAAAAAAGTCGTGGATTCGTTCTAGAAAACTGAGATTAATGGATGTTGAGGTCATTGTGCTGGCCACATGCCACCTTCTATCCACAAAAGATGGCACTATATTCGACAACGTGCGGTGGCCACTTGGTCGGTATAGCTCGCTTGCTGGCTAACGACAAGGAAGAGGGAGAAAGAAAGGCGTGTCCATATTATATAATTTGATACATGCATTTCCTAAACAAAATTATCGTTTGAAAAGCTCAATACTTTAAACATATCGAGATTTATCAAGTAGGATCACACCTTATCATTTAATATATAAATGATTTTACTGCCTAACAGCAAGTAACTTTATTGCAATACAATAGGTCGCTAAACATATTTTTACTTATATACTTATACTAATAAAATATTATCTCTCCTTAATTAAACAAAACGATTTAGAATAAATACTGTATATAAGATAAATATTTATGTATTTGATCGTAGCCCTTATTTATGGCATTGCAATAACTAATATAAACACTCACGGAAAATATCTGGGGAAAAACTTAGGGTAATAAAATATAGTTTACGACCAACGGAGGTTTAAGGAACTGCCACATCGAAGACAACTCGCCAATATACGATGATGAAACGAGGTCACGAAATAGCATTGATTACATATTTCTTAACGCACACGTTACCTAACGCTTACTTTTTTCTGCATGAACCAGACTTTTATTTATGCATGTAACTATCTTGTTTTTTCCTAGTCACAGCTTTTCAATACCCATTTGGGTTACAGGTATATGGCGGGGAAGGAGAAAGGTGGAATTTAGAGGGAGTAAACCCACATTTGCATGAAGTGTAATACCATTTAGGGAAAACCACCCTCAGTACACCCGACCCGGATTCAAACCCCGATTTTACCATCATTGGCAATGCAATACAGTCTAATGCGAGAGCGATCACATTGATATGTTGAACTGGTGGCCTGCGGGCCACATGCGGCCCGTTACATTACTCTGCGTGGTCCACAGAACTAACGATAAACTGACACGCAATGCAGCCATATTATTTTTTATTAATAACATAGAAATACAACATTAAGGAATGTTATCCCTTGATACATCTGATTAAATAAATTCTATAATATTTTACAGATGTACAATTTATTTAAAGAATGCCCGATCGATAACTACAAGAATTTCTGGATTGAAATAAATAATATTATTATTATTAGCACCGCGTCTTACTAACCGTCCGTGTTATACGCACTTACGCTAATGTGTTATGGTAGGCTGATTGTGAGATGCAATTGAGGACCTACAGTTTAACGTGGAATCCGAACCACGGTGGAGGCCTGGCATTCCCCACATTCACAAGATGTCTTGTCAGAGGTAGAAGGAAGGGTTTAGTAATCAGATAAATCTATGCCGGAACCAAGGATTGAACCCTGGCCGCCAGCACAGAAGTCTGACACCTTACCCTTAGACCGCCAGGTCACCTAAATTATTCAATGAAAATTGATTATAAAATATATTCAGTTGAAGCTTTTAAAAAAAATTTAAGCTGCTGCCAATGTTGCATATTTTGAAATGAGGCCCCTTTAGTATCTTCAATATTCAGTGTGGCCCTTATGACCAAACGAGTTTGACACTACTACCTTACACCATTCAACCTCTAAAGCTGGTAATTTCTTTGTTACCAGTACCACAAAGAAAAATACATTATTGACTCGGAATAAATTCTTAAATTACATCTAAATGGTATATTCACAATAATATTAACAACTTGACTTAATTTCTTTTAGAATACCTACCTAAGTCACCGAACATCACTTTATTTTACCGTTTGTCTGTTTTACCATATCCCAAACTCCTTTCCATTTAGGTATATTTATTCATCTCCCAAAACGTTGTCTACTATTGCTCTTAAATCTCATAAATTATCAGTTTTGAGTTCAACAAATCAAGTTGTTTTGCTCTTGAGGCCGATTCTCCCACCAACAATCTTGAGTGTGGGAAATACGCAAGATGGTCTCCTTTGTTGCCCTCGTCCTCCTGCCTCTCTGACGTGATCAGCTCAACCGTCTGAAGCCTGGCTTGCTTTTTGTTCGCTCCGTTTATTACCAGGTCTGCTTAGTTTACTTTATCCAGCTGGTTGAATCATGTGCTAGGTTGGAGTTGAAGTAGGACCTCGGGGAACGTTTTGGAGTTGGAGCCTATCGAAATAAGGTTTGTTTAAATACAAAATACATTAGTAGAACTTTTTTTTTAGAAACTTTCCCCGTGAAACTTGTTATTGTTCTAGTAAGTTATTCTTGATGATTAACGTAAATAAACCATGACTATAGTGCCATCCATCTAAGATGTACTATACAAGTACATATTTGTCGATAAGACAAATTATTACTAGGAGAATGCTGTTTTTGACTTATTCTTGGACTATTGACCCTGTTTCAGACCCGGAAGGTCACCACAACCGGATGCAATGAGGGCATTCTTTTAGCTGAAGGTAGTTTACTATATTCACTCTAGATGAATAAATATACATTTATAGGTCCGGTCATAGTTTTAAGCGATGTTCAAGTAAACGAATGCGCACAAATGATAATAGTATTATTAAGTTAGCAAAGTGAACAGTAATTACACCGATTCTGTGGCCGCATAGTCTAAGGCGTCACTATTGTAATATACTAGACTGCAGATGAAAGAGAGATCAGGTTTAGATTCCCGGTTGGGTGTACTGAGGGTGGTTTTTCCTAAATGGTTTTCCACTCTTCGAAAATGTGGGTATACTTCATCTAAATTCAACCTTCCTCATCCCCAACTCATAAGCTTAATTAGTATATATGCGTACAATCTGAACAGTTAGTAAAACGTGGTGCTAAAAATAAGAACAATTTATTTGTTTTTAAAATAAATGTAAAATAAATATCTTTGCTTAGAATAACCGTTTGAAGGGAGTGGTTTTAATTAAATATATTTTTAGACATAATTCATAATTCAATTAAAATTCCAGGTTATTTTATTAGAGTAATATTATTTTTGCTAGTTACATTCAAAGCTACCTTACAATACATCCTCTTCTAACAAACATGTCCTTTTTATGAAAAGTAAAATATATTAACGGGCTGTTTTCTTTCAAAGGCAAAAACGTCTGGGTTATTAACCAACGGAAAAAAATAGAGCACTGATTAAATACTATTTAAGATTATAGTTCTCTTAGGTTTAGTCAGGTTGAATGCGTATAGCCCGGACGGGTAGTAAGATGCACAACACAATATTTCAAGGGCTGATATAGAAAAAGGTATGTTTGTTTTAAGTGTTCTTAATACAGATTTAATCGTTCATCCAACTGATTTTTTCTCTTTCCTAACTCCTTCTCTCTAAGAAAGAATGGTATTCCCGTACTTTAATTTTTTTTCTTTGAACATTTGGTCTTTTTTGCTCAAATTAAGAATTCCCAAAATCAAGCTGAACACAATTAATATGTGAATCTAAGCCATATTTTAATAAGTAGCTACTTCACAAGTTATTTCTTGATATTTGCCTTAGTTATTTCATTACATTATTCTTGACTGAATAAAGTACAAAAACATCGCCCGTTTTTTGGAGGATTTAGTGGTTTTGAAGTTTAGGGATTGGCATTCCCATAAGGAATACATTAGTGAGAGGATGGTTTCCCGAAAGTAAGGGTAAGCAGCACACTCACAAGTGGTCAGGTCATCCATTTTAGAGGAATGGCTAGTCGCCTGTTAACAAGTAGAGTATAAGAAATACTCCAAAGTGAAGATAGTTTCCTACAAGAGATCTAGAGTACATCCATTTCAGAGGAATGGCTAGTCGCCTGTTAACAAGTAGAGTATAAGAAATACTCCAAAGTGAGGATAGTTTCCTACAAGAGATCTAGAGTACATCCATTTCAGAGGAATGGCTAGTCGCCTGTTAACAAGTAGAGTATAAGAAATACTCCAAAGTGAGGATAGTTCCCTACAAGAGATCTAGAGTACATCCATTTCAGAGGAATAGCTAGTCGCCTGTTAATAAGATAGTGTCCTCACTAAGTAGAGTATCCATGATGGGTCTGAACCTCACGTCCCAAAGGGACTACACGGAAATGTTGTAAGCGTAGAGAGTAGAGACACCTTCTCACCTCACGTGGTGCCGGCAAGCATCGCCAAGCCCTTTAATCAGTTGACAAACAGCAGAAATAATCCAGCAAAGTATAACGAGTGAGAGAGAGAAAGGGTGGGGGTTGTGAGTGCAAGTGGTTAGGGATGTGCAGGAGTTTGGGGCCTGACGGACGGGTTGGTTGATGTTTATTCATGAAGGCGCCTGGTTGCTCGCAGCTCTCTGGTACAACCTTGTTAACACCCCACTCTCCACCGTGCACTGCCTCCCCCCCATTCCCCCTCCCCAAACCCCTCCTACAACCCCTACCAGGGAAACCCAGCCTGTTTGTTAATTATGCACAAATCCTCTATATCACCAAGTACCGACATACTTTGTGTGGGCACCACGAAAATCATCTCTAAGGGAATTTGGTATGGTTGGCTAAATGTGGTGATATGTTTGTGTGTATGTGTATGTGTGTATTTGTGTGTGCTAACGTGGGGTAGTTCAAGATGAGGCATTGCGGTTGTGTGTATTATTACACCTGTCTGTGTGTGTGTGTGCGTGTGTGTATGTGTATGGGAGGGAGACTATGTTTATTTGGAAGAGAAAGAGAGCAGGGAACGACAATTTTAGTTTGATTTGACCAAGTGAATAGAAATTTTGAGAATTTTTTTGTGGTAAGAATCGCAAGAGTTTTTTAACCATACTATTTTCAAATTATGCTTAATTACTCTATGGCATTAGGAGCTCGAAAGTTCATTGCAACACATACAAAAGTACACCACCTATCCCTATCTTGAGCTAGTTCTATCCAGTCCACCTCATTACACCCTATTTATTACAGGCCTATTATAATTTTATCCTTTCTTATGCAACTAGGACTTCCCAATCGTCTCTACCATCGGGCTTACCAATAAATACCTTCAACACAGTTCTTGATCCTTCAATTCACACTGCATTTACTGTCCACCGTAATCAGCGAGATTTGTTTTTCCTAACAATGTCTTGTGACGACTACAAGGTATGTAGCTCATCATTATGGAACCTTCTTCTCTCCCCATAATCTTCATCTTTTTTAGGACCAAATATCTTCCTAAGCATCTTGTTTTTTGAAAATTCTAAGTATTTTTTGGTAATGTGATGTAAGAGACTACGTTTCACACCCATAGATAACAAACGGTTAACTCGCCTCGGCGGCGTAATTGGTTAACACGCTAGATCATGTAGAGCCAGACTGCCGAGGACGGGGCGATCGAGGTTCGAATCTCGGTGGGCTGATCTGGGAGTGATTTTTCCTAAATGATTTTCCACTCTCCTTCCACGCAAATGAGGGTTCACTTCCTCTAAATTCAATTCAATTCCCAATTCCTAATCCCTTAGCGTAATTAGTACTGAAGTGTATAACCCAAATGGGTAGTAAGAGACGGTGCTAAATATTATTATTAGCATCGCGTCTTACTACCCGTTCGGGTTATACGCACTTACGCTAATGTGTAGTGGTAGGGTGATTGTGAGATGAAATGGAGGACCTACAATTTTACGTGGAATCCGAACCACGGTGGAGGCCTGGCATTTCCCACATTTACAAGCTGTGATTAATACACGTTTTGTCAGAGGTGAAGGAAGGATTTGGTAATCAGGGTGCTAAATAAAATAGGATTAAAAAAATACGGTAAAATCATTGGTTGGTATATTATTCCTTCACAGCAGGCGAGATGTCAACAACTTACAAACCGAGTATATAATAGCATTCATATTCTATTTTTGTATGCATATTTTCATATTAAATCTATTAAATATATATATTATTATGCAAGTTATTTTTTTTTTCAATAGAGCATTAGTTTATGTAACACATACTAGTACTAGCTTAATCTGGTTGGGAACCAGGGTATGTGCACAAGGGAAAGTGCCCTTCCAAAATAATGTTATTTAAAAACAAATTATTTTATAACAATATTTTGTAACGCATCAGTTGTTGCAATTACAACTACTACACACATTATGTTTTAAATTGGGTGTTGGCGTTCGGATACTTGCTAATCAACTGTGTTTGAGCTCAACATCAGATCCTGGGTTCGAGGGGGAGTCTAATGAAAGGGGAAATTGGCCGCGTGAGGCAGTTTATATTGGTGCGCATCGAATGCGCACAAGGGGTAAAAACATAATATCAAAAGCTCACAAAGATATGAATCAAAAATGCAACTAGACTTTGTTTCAAAAGTGCAAAGGGGGAAAAACAACTGCATAAAGTGGCAAAATGGCAAACATGTATTGTAAACAACTCCACTACTCTTTACAATAATGACTATACTCGATTAGGTTAGGCTAGGATTAGTCAGCAGGTTTTGATAGCCCAATATGACCTTGAACAAGATTGTAAACATCCTTGTCAATTAGTGACGAGAGTTGTAAACATCGTTGTGGTTCAACATATAGACCGTATTTGTGTATGAAGGGTAATATTTGAGTATGAAAAAGTTAATAGTCCAAGAATGTGGAACCCCGCTTCCGTTCAACGGATCAAAACCCTAGAACCTCTACCAACCTCCCGGTCACCTTCAGCCCCCCAGACATGATGATTGATGATTGCTAATAAATTGTCGATGCACGGCTCTGTTTCTAGCGTACACCTTGAAGACATATCAATTATTGATGATTAATTGTCGATTATCGATGATTGAGAAGGTTTATAACACAGATATTACAAATATAAATATATATTTATTATACACTTGAGCGGCATTTGTGTGGTGGAAAACCATCC
>CABEEJ010000189.1:215500-233750 GCA_901482245.1 Timema douglasi
GGGGGGAGGGCATGTTGGTATACCCCCTCCCCCTTGATTATTAATAATATTTAATTGGTAATTGATCATCGATTATGAGTACGAGGTGCTCGGGAATAAAACACAGATATTAAAAATATATATGCTAATTGTTGATTAATTACAACCCCTAATTCATGTTGAGTTGCGGGGACTATAGAGTCATAGAGCATCAGCCTTGGCGGGGAGTATAGAATATGTTATCTTGAAACAGCACTAGCTACTATAATGACGAATTCGATTTGTTATTGTTTAGCAGTCATATCCGGGTGGTTTTCCCACAGGGCATTAATGATTGTCTCCCTCGGTTAGGGTTGTAAACATCGTTGTGCTTCAACATATATACCATATTTGTGTATGAAGGGTAATATCTGAGTATGAAAAAGTTATAGTACATTTTCGGTATGAATGGATAAGTGGTGTTGGAACCCCGCATTCCGCTCAAAACCATAATCATACCACCAGCCCCGACACCTTCAGCCCCCGATTATCAGTGCACGGCTCTGTTTCTAGCGTAGGCAGTGAATATTACTCCGACAGAGAGATTCGGAACCCCCGGTTCCCTCATGTTTACATGTGTCCTGGTCTGAACGGGATGTCAAACAAGGTCCTCGCACAGCGTATTACTACCCGATAGGGTTATACGCACTGAAATGGATGACCTACAGTTTTTTATTTAGCGTTGAATCCTAATAAAGGCGGAGGCGTCATTTGTTAATGAGTTAGAAAATAAACTTGGGGAATAACAAATTGAACGAGTATATATAGACCTCAAAATAATTACAGTCGATCATTATAGTCTGTGATTGAACATGATAAACAACAAAATGTGTTTTGACGAGCTAGAAAACTGGTTCAATTTCGGGAAGTTTTAAAATTATTATTATTAGCACCGCGTCTTACTACCCGTTCGGGTTATACACACTTACGCTAATGTGTAATGGTAGGGTGATAGTGAGATGAAATGGAGGACTTACAGTTTAACGTGGAATCCGAACCACGGTGGAGGCCTGGCACTCCCCACATTCACAAGATGTCTTGTCAGAGGTGAAGGAAGGATTTGGTAATCAGATAAATCTGTGCCGGGACCGAGGATCGAACCCCGGACCCCAAGTTTTAAAACGCTTTGTATGTTTTTAATGGTCACTAATTTACTTACTTTGCTGTACAGAGGTAATTGCTCTTTTTTTTTTAGAAGATGCACCCTCGGCGCCCGATAGTCCGGACTCTTTGACACAATTTACAGAGGAGGGGGTATGCTTGGCAGAAAACGACTTGTCTATGGGTAAGCCCTCGATATGTTTTGGCAGTGTTTAAAATTTTTTTGAGCCCCCGCACACTGTGATAGTAGTTATTATGTATTTATTTAATTTCAGATTTTTGGAACGTGCCATCGCCCCCGGAGGCCGAGGGGTCGTCTGACAGTGTGCGAGCACTGCCCCCGGAGATCGACGACTTGTTCGGGTCTCAAACCGACGACATGTCAGTCATCCCCCCGGAAGAGATCGAGAGGCTAGATCGTCTACTTGATACTCAGGATGGTGTGCAGGCACCGCCACCCCCAAATACAGACGCCTTACTTGGGGCTCCAGTGGCCGCCATCTCTGAGGGCTATAGCGATGTTTTGAATGAGCTCCAGCCGCTAGATCAACTCTTATGTAAGTCTCGACTATTCTTGTAAATCGTCTGTCTAGAGGTAAAACTCATTAAGCTCATTTTTGCTTGAATGAGTTTATATGTGTGTGTATGTTAAAATTTCAAGATCTATAAGGAGAGAAAGTCATTAAGTGTGTAAACTTATATTTTATCTATTTTTTAAATACAACATTGAAAAATTCTTTGCCAGGTAAAAGTCATCATTATATTATACACTCATTTCAAGCAAAAATGCACTTAATGAATTTTACCTCTAAGCCGACGAAATATAAAGCTTAATCACTTCTTCACTACAACATTTCAACCGAGAGGAAAAAAAAAAGAGTGTTATAAACTGAACTCGTTCGATAGCATTTCTATTGGTACCGGGTTCAATTATCAATCAGCGTCAGGGTTTGTGGTTAATGGGTCGCTTGTACCTGTCTCAATTCCCGACGATGTCAAAAATGTTGTTTTAATAAATTATAAGCCATTGCACAGTGTTTATTATTATATATCGCATGGCTTGGCGTATGTTTGAACAGGGAATCGAACCTAGGTTTCTTCACAACCCTCTCTGGCTTGACGTATGAATGAATATGTGACGGGCGTAATCTTACAAATTAGTTCTGATAGTTCTTACTATCTGTTCAGGTTATACGCATATGTACTAATTAGAGGAAGTGTGCCAACAGTTGCGTGGAGGGAGAGTGAAAAACCACACTCAGTACACCCAACTGGGATTCGAACCACAATCGCCATGTCATCAGCAGTCTAGAGTGACGTGGTCATAGAAGCTGATCTCTAACGCGTACTAAGAAGGTTATGTATTTAATATTACCCATCTGAGTAACTGCTTGTTTTTAGAATGTCTACTTGCATTTTAGAGGAGATAAAATTACCCAGCTGGGTTTCAAACCCCAATCAGGGTAAGGTGATCTTAGAGTTATATCAGCTGGTCGGGTTTGAACGTTGACCTCCCAAGTAGTTCAGGAACACTACTCACTCATACCAGTTACAGGAAATGCATGTCGCAATGCACCCTTTAGGTGGTTGTAGAGTCTGAGGCGTCACTCTCGCTATACAAACGCTATACAAAGACGGGGAGTTCGAATCCCCACAACACTAGCGTTGTACACGTACATTCTAACTGCTACAGTGTCTTGTGCAGGAATAATGTGTCTACGTGGTTCTCACCGCACGATTCCTACAAGAAGCTGTGACTAAGAGTAAACATGTTGTTCCACACAAGGTTGCAAAGGAAATATAGACCGTTTTCAATGTTATCTACATACAATTTTCGATAGGAAGGGATAATGAGGTTGTGGAAGAAGGGCTGAAAGTGTTTGTGGTTGCCTGTTCGCTTGTATCGGTTTCAATTCCCTATGCGGTCAAAAATGTTGGTTTGATAAATAGTTAGAATCCCGTATTCATACGTCAAGTCAGGGAGGGTTGTGAAGGATCTAGGGCTCGATTCTCAGGCATAGGTGAAAATTCACCCCCATGATGTTTGGGGTGAATTGGACGAGATAGACAGGTAACTATAATTCATTCATGAGTTAAGTTTACCTGGACGACAGCTTGAAATGTTAGTAGAAGTAGTCCCTAATATATCACTACGCCAACAGCTGACATCTATCACTTTGAATGACTGTAATATATTAATGTGATAGTTAACCACGGTAATTTAGGCCAATATTTGAGGATGGACACAAAATTTATTTATAATTTTATTTCACTTAAAAAATAATCACACCACTTTCACAAAAAAAAAACTTCTAATGAACATTGCTTCAAAATGGCGACCGACGAATCTAAACCATACGGTTGAACATAACGGTAAACAAGTTTTTTACAATATTTTATTCAGTTAAATATGATATAATAATCATAAAATCATTTATTGTATGTAAAAAAAAATTACAAGAATTTTCTCTTTTCCAAGTAAATACGATACCTGCACTATATTAAACATAATCAACAACGTTCCAAAACGAAAAATAAGTACTTTTAATTATGTTTAAAATATTGTTTCGAGTTGGATGAAATAGTATGAGAAAACTTAAGTTTACGTTATTTTAAATGTAATATATAACAGGTAATTAAAGATCTTTACATTTATAACAAAACTGTGATCTTTTACAAGTGTTGACAACCCAAAACCTAAACATATGATTTTCGAACTGTCATNAAACTTAAGTTTACGTTATTTTAAATGTAATATATAACAGGTAATTAAAGATCTTTACATTTATAACAAAACTGTGATCTTTTACAAGTGTTGACAATAAAAAAAAAATCGAACTCCCATCCAGGTAAAAACATATCGTGAATGGAATATATACTATTGTAACTAGTTTGTGTGTGCTCTCCTTCTCCCAAATCACCTTTATTTCGCCAACCTACCAAAACATCTTGTCAGTTGTTCGTTTCGAGAAGGATGTCATGTGTTGTAAACATGTTCACTTTCGGCGTACAACTTAGAGCAGGGAAATATATATATATATACACATGCATTATAAATAACAGGGGAACTATAGTGTTGCTTTAACCTATTAATAAAAAAAGAGAGAAAAATCCTACCTAATTTAGCGAAGCGTCTTACTACCCGTTAGATGTATACGCTTAAAAACCCTACTGAGCCACTGGTGGAGTCCCGGGTTCGATTCCCCGGCATAGGTGAAAATGAGAATATAAACTTTCATGCGATGTATTTTGTACATGTTCTATGGATCACATTTTGTGAAGGATCCACGGTTCGATTCCCCGGCATAGGTGAAAATGTGGGTTTAACGTTTCATGCAATACAAATAATTCCAGGAGAGCTTACTGTAAGAGCTTATTGTAAGGCTTTCTTTAACAACTTGATTAATATGATATACAGCTAATATTCTAAACAGGCAGAGTCACATATTCATACGTCAAGCCATGTGATCAGCAATACAAATAAAAGTTCTGCCAGAATCCCGTAGAGGGTTGTGACGATCCAGGGTTCGATTCCCAGACATAGGTGAAAATGTGGATATAAACTTTCATGGGCTGTATTTTGTACATGTTCTATGGATCACAATTTGTGAAGGATCCAGGGTTCGATTCCCAGACATAGGTTAAAATGTGGATATAACCTTTCACTGGCTGTATTTTGTACATGTTCTATGGATCAAGTGTATTTATTACACACATGTTATATTTTGTGGTATCAATTTAACGCGTATGTTATAGTAGAAATGGATGGTGAAAAGGGCAGCACCATTCCCCTCACACCGCCAGCTATGAGACCCCTCCAACCCATCGTGCCCGCATCGCCTCCACACAAGGGAGATGATGTTCGAGCCCTGAGGGAGATGGGATGCACGCAACCCGTGGCCGGCCCGTCTTCGGCACAGAGTAGTGGCCCTGTAAATCAGGTAGGAGGAGCGTTGCCACAAGGTGTCCCTCTTCGGATCGTCGAAGAGAGAATTAAGCAATTAAAGCGTTTTTTTTATGTAGAGCGTGAATTGATCATACAATTAGGGACGCCAGAGAGTGATCGTAACGCTCAAACCTGGCTCGAGGAGCAAATCAATGCTTTGCTAGGACGTCTCCAGGATCATGGAGTTAGTGCCGAGGATCACGTAGGTCTAATATTAGTCAACACAGACTCCGCGTCAAGACCTGTATTTGTTTAATTTAGACGGGCAGATCAGATTGACACTCAGGCTGTGCTCTTTAATATAGAACGAGTGTTACAAAGCAATGCTTCGTTCCTCACTTCGTCCCACTTGTATATCAAGTTACACCATTTTAAGGAGCCTTGAGGGAGTGCACGTTATTGTGATAAACTCTCCACCGCTAGGACATATAGCCGTAATAATAAAGGAATCATTACGATTCAAAATGGCGACGATACACTTTGCCTTGCCCGTGCATTGGTCGTCGCCAGGGCTATATGTGACGTTAAAAGAGAACCAGGCTGTATGGACGTGAACACCTTTAAACAGATTAAACTGGGTCGTCAAATTCAAAAATACAAAGCAGAAGATTTATGCCGTGATGCCCGTGTGAATCTTTTGAAAGGTGGTGGGCTAATTGAACTGAAACAATTTCAAACATAACTCTCCGAATATAATATCACGGTGTTCAGGGAGCGTCGGGGGAGACAAGTCCTATTATGAGGGACCTACCCCTCCCGAACCGTCCTTTAAGGGCCACCTTGATTTGTATTTTCACGACGATAAGCAAAATCATTTTGACGTCATAACATCCTTGACAGCGGAATTTAAGTGTGTGTAATTTTGCCGCGATTGCCGTGTGCCGTTCAACACAAAGAACGAGCACAAGTGCGAATCCGCGTGCAAAAGGTGCTAAACTAAAACGGTTTGTAGCAGAGGCCAATCTGTGACCTGTAAAGACTGCGGGCGTTGGTTCACAAACCAGATGTGTTTTGATAACCATAAACGTCCCGGTTTTTGCAGAGGTCACATGTCGATCTGTGATGTCAAAAAGGTTTGCGAGGTATGCGAGCAATTTTTCAGTTTGGAAAGATCAGACTATTCACACAGGTGTTATGAGACTTTTTGTAGAGTATGCGAGACCCATCGTCCTTTTGGCCATTTCTGTTATATGAAGAAGGCCCCATCAAAGCCGTCACTGGAAAAGAGTAATTTCATGTTTGTATTCTATTATTTTGAAAGCAGACAAGAAACGCTTCTTCAAGGTGCGGTCGGCACGTATTTGTACGAACCTAACCTACGTGTCGTACAGACGTGTTGCAAGGCCTGCGTTCATATAGATGCAAATGACCATCATTGCACCGAATGCGGGGGCGATAGGACTCGCATATTCAGGGGTGATACCACAATGGCCCAATTTTTTGGATTTCTTGAGTAGATTAAAGCGTCAAAATTTAAATATATCACCCTCCTAGGCCACAATGCAAAATCCTATGATGGGAATTTTATTTTAAAATACAGGATGGAGGTGAAAAAATGAGCTCCAGATCTAATAATGAACGGTGGAAAAATCATGTCCATGCGTTACGGCCCGCTCCACTTTATTGACTCTCTGAACTTTCTCCCCATGTCGTTGTCCAAGTTGCCAAAAACTTTCGGCTTGGACGAGTCTTTGTCCAAGGGACATTTCCTCCATTTTTTCAATAAAAAAGAAAACGGTGGGTATAGGGGTCCCTTGCCGCCAAAGGAGGACTACGGCGTCGGTGAGATGTCTGCATAGGGAAAGGAGCACTTTGAGAAATGGTATGACGCGTTGGTCAAAGATAATTATGTCTTTGATTTTTAAACGCGAGTTGGAGCTGTATTGTATGAAAGACGTAGAGATCCTGCGGAAGGCCTGCCTGAAGTTTAGAGACATGGTCGGGGAGAAAGCCAAGGTGGATCCTTTCAGAGAGGCGTATACGATAGCAGGAGCAGCCATGTTGGTTTACCGCCGAAGTCACCTTAAGGAGAATACCGTCGGTATTATCCCTATCGGTGGCTATCAGTGCGCAGACCAACAGTCGCAAGTCGCCGTACAATGGCTCTGCTGGGAGGCCCATCAACGCGGTGTCTCTATCCTTCTTGCGGGTAACGGCCATGAGGAATATGTGTTAGGGCGACGTGTAGACGGCGTTGTTAAAGCTGGAGATACCACCACCATCTTTCAGTTCTGGGGCTGTTATTGGCACGGGTGGCCTCTCTGCTACCCTGACAGGACCACCCCTATCAAAAACAGCTGCCACGAGACCATGGAGACGCGCTATGAAGCGACCATGGCTTGTTTGGAAAAATTTAAGAACGCCGGCTACACGGTCGTAGAGATGTGGGAGTGTACGTTTAATGCGATGAAACGCACAGACAAGGACTTGAAGCGATTTTTACTCCGGCACGAGGTGTATACCAAGGAGCCTATCAACCCCAGGGATGCATTCTTTGGCGGGCGTACAAATTGCATCAAACTCTTCCCCGAAGCAGACCTTGAATAGATCAAGTACTTGGATGTGTGTTTGTTATATCCTTATGTTTGCAAGTATAAAAAATACCCCGTCGGCCACCCCAAAATTCACTTGGAACCAAATTTTCCGCTTATAGATAAAGTAGAAGGCATAGCCAAAGTTACAGTGACGTCTCCGCGGGATTTATTCATGCCCGTATTGCTTACACGGATGCACGACAAGTTAATGTTCATCTTGTGCAGGAAATGCCGGGAGGAGAAAAACCAAGGCTCGTGTCGACACAACGACAAAAAAAGATCGCTGGTTGACAGGCGTCTGGGTGATTGACGAGATCCGGAAAGCTGTTGAGAAAGGCTACACTGTTGAAGCCGTACACGGAGTGTGGGAGTACAATGTATCTGTTTACGATCGTCAGACATGTTCTGGCGGTCTGTTTCACGGGTACATTGATACTTTTTTGAAAATCAATATGGAAGCCAGCGGATGGCCAGAGTGGTGCACCTCAAAAGTGGAAAATTTAGCATATATTCAAAATTATGAGGAAAGGGAGGGGGTAAAACTCGATTTCGGCTTGTAACAATACAATGCTTCGTATTGTACAATTACTACCCCACCCAACCTGATATTACACGTTCAGTCGCTTAAAGCGTACTACCCGCTCCCCAAAATAACCTCGACGAAACCTACAATAGTAAAACTTCACTATTGTAGCCCAATGTAGCCCCAACAATCATACAACAAATTAGCGTTCTTAAATATTCACTATCAACTGTCTACTTAATAAACTGTTCCTGACGTACCTTCTGATCTTCAAGCTGGGCTCGCTACGATACTGCCAAGTCAAAACCGCCAATGTAGAAGAGTGGGGTGACAACGACTTGAGAAGTCCGTATTCGACGATCTACCCGGCCCGATAATTACGTTAACACTAGACGGTGTTTTGCAAGAGTCCAGTCACCAAATCAACAAACCCTGTACTACCTCCTAGCGGAGGGATAAGGAAACCCTCGCCAAACATCGGATGTTTCTACATAGGTCAAAGAGATGGATTATCGTAACAACTGCATTGCGACGATAGACATCCAATCAGCGACCAGGAAAACTTGTGAAATTACATCATGATGACGAAATGAACTGTTGCTGCGTGATTGACTAGTATGTGTAAAACCCCCCCTTTTTTCATGTTTTCTAGACTCAATATATAGAGGAATGTAAATTGTATTATATAGAGCATTAAGAAGGAACGTTTGATGTAGAGCAATAGAGCATTAAGAAGGAACGTTTGATGTAGAGCATTAGAGCAATAGAGCATAGAGCAATATGAAAGAACGTTTGATAGAGAGCTGACGATATGTTGAGGTCATGGAGGAGGGACAGGAGAAACTTTACGTTTAAAATAATTTAATATATGTTTGTAAAACAGTTTTTATATTGGGGTCATGGAAGAGGGACCAATAGTAAATTTGTTAAATGTTTAAATCAACGCCATTGGGAAATCGCGTCTGACTTTATATATTTTATTTCATATAGCTAACTTTGTAACTTTGTGTTGGAGTCACTTTGATCAAACTTTAATGTAAATAGTTAAATGATTGAATTAACGTAAATGGAGATATTTTGTTGATATGTAAATATAATATGTATAACTAACTTTGTATTAGCGTCTTGTGAGATAGACCTGTTTTCTCTTAATTGTAAATAGCCATAACCCAATTTAATGAAAGACCTTAAGTCCAGTTTTTTGTCAATGTTCAGCGCGTATAATGCAATGTTTTCTTTTATAGTAGTGGCTATTGGAAGTTTTTGAATTAAGGCCAACGCTTTCCATTGTTTGTTTTTTGCTTTGAGCAAATTAAAGTATTCTTTATTTAAAATCTCTGCTCTTTTTCTGTTGTAATTTATATTTGTACGTTACATCCTTCCTATCCTATAGTTTTAGGGGCCTTACCTATAGGATCGGCGGAGGGTGTAATAGGCTCAGTTTGTAAAAACCCCGCTCTCCGCACGCTGGATAAGCTTTTTTTAAATTCGCTATGGGGAAAGTTTGGGCAAAGACCCGATTTACCACACGTAGCCATTGTCAACGACTATCAGGGCATCCACAAGTACCTGACGGATCGGTACATAACCGTGGACAGCGTCATAGACGTTAATTACGAGGTTATGTTCCTCAATTACAAGGATGCGCGTGACGCGTTGCGCCCTAACCCTAACATGAGTGTGGTGGTAGCATGCCACATGACTGCTATGGCTAGGTTGCACCTATACATCATTCTTGAATAATTGGGGGAGCGCGTTTTGTATCACGATACAGATAGCGTTCTATTCACTGAACGCCCCGGCGATTAGAGCCCACCGACTGGAGACTTTTTAGGTGACCTCACCACCGAACTTCAGGATTACGGTCCGGGAAGCTAATTAGCGCCTTTGTATCTGGCGGTCCCAAGAATTACGCGTACCTAGTTTGTGTCGGTGGCGACGCTGCCAAAACAAAAACGGTGTGCAAGGTTCGCGGGATCACCATAAACTACGGCAACCGGAACGACGTTAATTTTGAAGTTTTGAAAGCGATGGTCACCGAACAGGCTGCGGAACAATACATACAGATACCGCACAAAATTCTAAGAAAAGGTCTCGCGACTGTATGTACCGTTTCGCAGAGTAAAATCTACAGGCCGGTGTACACCAAACGTCGGATAATTGATGATTATAACACTTTGTCGTTTGGGTATCAGATTCCTTGTAAACGCGCTCGCCACGACTAAAAAGGTGATCATTTAGACGGGCTGAGTAATCACCTTTTACTCTATACAGTTCCACCATTTTTCAAAGATTTACTTTATGCAACCGTGAATTTATTTTTAGCTGCCAGTGCCATCCTCCACCTACCTGAATATTTATTTTATTGTACATATTATTATAGAGGCCACTATGTAAATATATACATTTTTTATTGTAAAATCTGTTATGTTTGTGTTTTAACGTCTACACCCTCTCTCTCTCCTGCTCCGTCTCAACAATGTTGCCAGCCCCATGAAAGTTTCACAGTACCTAAGCAAGGCACTGCCTGTATAGTTGTTTGAACACCAACTCTCCCTCCATGCAGATGCGGGTACGCTATCATGCAACTGTTTAGATGAACTAGACACCTTATAGATAGATAGCTGATAGGTTGGAGTTCGAACACTGGCTGAGGCTATTTTCCGGCTCACCCTCCAGAATACAGTGTGGCAATCTACAGTTCTGAGAGGAGCATGTGACTATACTCTAACTCCACTTCTTTTGTATTAAACACCTTCCTGGTTGGCGGAGATCTGGATTCAAACTTTTCCACCGCCAAAAGGCTGAACATATTCTAGGCTATTTATTTAAATCATCAATTAGCAATCAACATGCCCGGGGGACATCATCAGCGGCGCTTGTCGACATTATCCGTCACAGGGATTCGAACCCCTGCCATCTATCACCTGTTATGTTCTGTGCTCCAGAGTCAAACATAGATTCTCTCACCTAAACGCCAGATATCATAAGGTGTGCTGAACAGTGTAGTAGTTAACAGAGTTTATATTCTTAGACACTTAGGAGCTAGTAACTCTTGTTGCCAACTTTTCATCTCCTAGATACGTTAATGTTGATTGCGGTCAGTATCTATTACCTGCATCACTGGTAGCGTAGTCTAAGGCGTCACAGGGAGGTCGCGGGTTTGATTCAGAACATTCTAGGTGTCGAAGGTGGGGTGAAAATGCGGGTACATTTTCCTTTCTCATACCTGGAATACCGTGTGGCTTAGAAGTAGACACCTTATAGGCGTATATATAGATAGCTGTTGACAATTTTTTTTAAACTAGATAGGTTGGAGTTCGAACACCGGGGATATTTTCCAACTCTCCCTCCAGAATACCGTGTGTGAACTTGTCACCTTACAAGCAGCAATATTATTTAGGTGTTTGTCACGATCAGTGGGGGGAGGAGGTTGAAATCGAATTCATGCCAGATAGGGGGTTCAAACATTTCCACCGCCAAAGGCTGAACATATTCTAGGCTATTTTCAACTCTGACTCCATGCAAATACTGGTACACTATCACAAGATATTGAATAACATTATTACTAGTTTTTTATTTACAATCAGCAAATAATTTACAAGCAGTAATATTATTTAGGTATTTGAGTACTCTAGACAGACGCCTCTGGCGATGGTTACTCTGGTGAAGGCGTCGTGAAGGGTGTTGGCGGGTGGTGCAAGGGTGGTGTTGTAGGCCTGGGCGACACTGCCACAACGCCCCCTTTGCGGAAATTATACACAACACATTCCATATCACACAGGTAGATCTCTTCGATTCTCTCGTAGGATAGTACTTCAGTCGCTCTTATCGTGTGAAAGGTAGAGTCGCAAAACTCTATGTAGCCTCGATCCTGTGGTACACCTCGGTCGTGGTTCACTACTTTGTATATTACATGTCTGTCGCTCACATCCACACTGTGAATATTTTCTGCCGTCATATAAGCACACCCCGCAATAGTATGACCCACAAACGTTAAATTAATATAGCCGGCTCTAAGCATGGTTAGCGTAACTGACCTCTAAACGTGCTGGATGATTTGAAGGGTCTACTGTGCAATACGTTGCCGATACCCGACTGCTTGACTTTTAAACGCGTTCAAAGTTCACAACGGTGGGTGAACTGGGTTTTACTCCTGCGCAGGTTAATAAAAGTTTTTCCTTATTAAGCTCACACACGTCTTCATCTGAGTACCGAAATGACAGGGTAAAAATACACAAAACTCACCATCTAGATAGGCTATTAGGCGTCTCCCGAACTTTGTAATGACCACTTTTAATCTATCCACCAAGTACTTTTGGTCGACGATTAGATCACTCAATTTTTAAGGTCTGCACGGCGTGAACAATATTTATCAACTGCTGTAACTTGTCCATCTTGATCCGAACTACAAACGCTTATAAATAGCTGACCAAGCGTGGTGCCCCACCCTTTTATATCCCGGATCGATGTGAAATCGATGATTAATTGTCGATTATCGATTCCTCAATAACAACTACAGAGGGCAGGGTTTGATTTACTGTAAAACGCCTCCTAATCGACAGAAATGGTCATGTTCAAGGTCATGCCCTGGGGAAAAACCAACAGGACAAGTCAACATCTCATCTCAGTACTATTATATATTTATATTCACTGTCTACGCCGTGCACCGATAATCAATCATCGATAATCAACAATTAATCATCAATCATCAATCAACATGTCTGGGGAGAGGCAGGGGAACTGGGGGTTTCCAAAGCCCCGTGGAGCGAACAGAGCTTGTTTACAACCCACAAGTGTTTAAACCCGTTAGCGGAAGAGGGAAAGTGTTTTGAACCGTTAGCGGGAGGGGGTTGGAAGTCTCGGACGTGGCGGGAAGGTTTAGGGGCAGAGCTTGCCTGCCCACACACACTCTCAATCATCAATAATCAACAATTAATCATCAATAATTGATATGTTTTCAAGGTGTACGCTAGAAACAGTGCCGTGCATTGACAATTAATTAGCAATCATCAATCATCATGTCTGGGGGGCTGAAGGTGACCGGGAGGGTGGTAGAGGTTCTAGGGTTTTGATCTGTTGAGTTGAAGTGGGGTTCCACATTCATGGACTATAACTTTTTCATACTCAGATATTACCCTTTATACACAAATACGGTCTATATGTTGAACCACAACGATGTTTACAACTCTCGTCACTAATCGACAAGGATGTTTACAATCTTGTTCAAGGTCATAATGGGCTATCAAAACCTGCTGACTACTGCTAGGTTTTATTTAGCACTGCGTCTTACTACTCATTTGGGTTATCCACCTAGGCACTAATTACTTTAATGTGTTAAGGATTAGTAAGGTTGAATTCATAGGAAGTGTACCCACATTTGCGTGGATGTAATGCGGAAAAACCATCCTCAATGCACCCGATTGGGATTAAAACCTCGATCTTTCCGTCATCGGCAGTCTAGTCAATTCCGTGAGTGATGCCTTAGAGTTTAGACGATGCGGCCACCAAAGAGTTTTTTAAATAATTACTATTACTAAATATTAAAGTTTTAATAGAAGCTAGAAAATGTAAATGCGCTGCAACATAAACTTTTGGTGAACTTAATTTATTAAAGTTTTTTATAATCATCTAGTAGCAGTTTGGGAACTAATGCTGGATTAGGAGCTATCCGTTTCTAGTTTGGAGACACGTCGGGATACGTCATACCTGAAATAGTGGTCTACGACATCAGGCTCGCAATAGACTGGATTGCCAGTCACAAGGAGGTAAAGGTTGGGTTATCAGTTGTGTTTACTGAGTATAAAGGGCGCAGAAAGCTAATTTTTAGGAGAGGAGGGTTTGCTAGCAAATTTTATTAGGGGCTTATACTTTTGGCCCATGGAAGATTTTATACGTATTATATGACCCACCCTCCCCCCACGGGAGGTACATCAAATTCCAGGGGGATCCAGATACCCGACTAACAACAGCAAAGTGCAGCTTAAATAAAATAACATCTGACAGTTGTTATTTTATTTAAGCTGCACTTTGCTGTTGTTAGTTCCTCAAGTAAGATCTTACAGGTGATAGAAAAAATGTTTGCCTACTTTTCTTAGACCTGACTTACTCGGCTCATTTAAAGAAACGTCCTGTGTTTTCCAATACAATATTGAATATAGGGAAATAAAGACATTTGAAATGTTGACAAAACTAATTTTACAATCAGATGTTTATAAGGTGAATATTATAATATTAGATAAATAGATAGTGTTTGGTTGATGACATCTACAATTAAAACTGTAGTAAAAGGAAAAACTATGAAATTAAGTTTTTATATGTATGTTTAACATATTCCAGGTGGGTCCGGACCCCCCGGACACCCTATTTCTACGCCCTTGCTGAGGACGGTTAAAATAAAGACCTGTACATTTTTATCTATTTTGGGGTGACCTGGCGGTTTAGGGGTAAGGTGTCGGACTTCTGTGCTGGCGGCCGGGGTTCAATCCTAGGTCCCGGTACAGATCTATCTGATTACCAAACCCTTCCTTCACCTCTGACAAGACATCTTGTGAATGTGGGGAATGCCAGGCACCCTACCATTACACATTAGCGTAAGTGCGTATAACCCGAACGGGTAGTAAGATGCGGTGCTAATAATAATGATAATAATAATAATTTATTATGACCCCTTATTCCAAAACAAGTGCCACTCAATATTTCAAGAATGTCACATATTAAATTCCACAGTAACAAAATATTTCGCTACATTTACTTACTATTGTGGTATCGATACATTGTCTATTAATCCATGAGTTCAAATAGAAAACATACATACACATTACGGGGTAGGCAAGAAACTCTGCATATAGCTCAAAAAAACAACTCCGTACTTAGTTCATCCTCACTAACTTTCTCCACACTTCCATAGGCTTGCATACTCCCTTATCTTCAACAACATCCATACACCTAGTTATGAATGCTTTTTTATTCTTGAAACTCTTAATGTTTATATTTTTCATACATTCGTCTACAACACTTGAACACGTCTTACATGGTCTAGCTCTTCCCTTTGATCCACACACTCTACTTTCATACTTCTTCACTCGATCAACGTATAAGACGCTTCTTTCCCATTGACATATTGGATTCCCTTTCAAACCGCACTCCATCAGCCTTCATTCATTACTGACTCTGTCCATTCGAGTTTTTCAACGTACGTGTCTTGGATATCTCACTCCAACCGCAATCACCTTGCTCTGTTGTCAAACTCGATGTTAGGTTACACTTTAAATACATTATTTAGTTAAAAACAACTGAACTCGATATGCCTAGTTAGTACTTTCTTTGTGAAAGCAATAATTTTGTTTTATCAAATGTTCAAACTTACACAAAACTAAGAGTTCATATAGGCCTATGCTTGATTCTAAATATTAAATCCCAACGGAATAAGAAATAATCCCTTGGTTTAAACATTGTTGGATAATTATTTATACTATCAATACATTCAAAATATTTAATATGGTTGGAAGATATTCATATGAAAAAAGTTTTTATTTTATGGCGTGTCGTCTAACTTTGTAGTAGTCGCCCACTCGACGGAAATAAACTTTGTTATTGGACTTAATTTTTTCTAGAATATGGCTTCTTCAAGGTTAGTAAATTTTGAATTAAAAACCTACATAATCAAACCACACCCGTGAATAGCTTTCCACTCGACATCGACAGAGAAAATCATTGCACACAAATTTTTAAAATATATAGCAATATTTTAAACAACTACATACCTCAAATTTATGTATGCTTGACTATAACCATTATAGTAACATAATATTAATATAATATTTAGCACCGCGTCTTACTACCCGTTCGGGTTATACGCTTTAAGTACTAATTACTCTAATGGATTAGGACTTGGGAAGGTTGAATCTGAGGAAGTGAACCCGCATTTGCGTGGAGGGAGAGTGGGAAACCATTTAGGAAAAACCACCCCCAGTTCACCCAACCGAGATTTGAACCTCGATCTCCCCGTCCTCAGCAGTCGAGCTTCAACACGACAAGCGCGTTAGCCAACTACGCCACCGAGGCGGGTATTATAGTAACACCTTTTTAACTTACTTTATTTATAGCTCTATTTAGATCACTATATTTAATTGACAAATTTCATGGAGGGAGAGGCATTTTCGTATGTTGTAACATATATTATCCATGTCTTTTTTTTGGGGCTGTTTTATATTGAAAATATGTCAATGATCGTTAAGAACTTGTATAAACTTGGTAGTTGAAAAAACTTTGTATACATGAATAAGAGTAAAAATGTAAATCTTCTTATCACTATGTTTAAATATATCACATAATACATAGTATATAAGTTTACTAAGGAATACATTTGAAAGAATGTGACATTCACAGATATCCTATACCTTGCACCAATATTTAGGTTGTGTGTGTGTGTGTGTGTGTGTGTGTGTGTGTGTGTGTGTGTGTGCAGACACAGTTCGGCAAACAGAGGGAGCTTCTTCAATCATTTTAAAACCACGTTACCTCGAACAAGCAAGCAACCAAACCACCGCTTCCTTTTTTCCCTGAACGAATGTGGGTGTTGCATAAAGTCATGAGTTTTCTTAGCTTGATTGAAATCCCT
Source organism: Timema douglasi (assembly GCA_901482245.1). Classification (NCBI taxonomy): domain Eukaryota; kingdom Metazoa; phylum Arthropoda; class Insecta; order Phasmatodea; family Timematidae; genus Timema; species Timema douglasi. Next base: position 232,246 of record CABEEJ010000189.1, read on the forward strand.
TTTCTTTTCTTTTTCCCTGCTTACCAAATCCTCCATCTCCTTCCTACCCTTGGTGTATCTGTCCGTTTTCATCTAGTTCTCTATAACCTCTTCTCAACAAATTACGTTTACGATTAAATTTGATTCCTAAAGGTTGAATTTTTTTTTAGCTTTCCATTGCTCTTGTTTTCATTATACTTAACATAAGTTATTAGTATGACTAAGTTAAAAAGACGTAATGACACAAATTCAGCTGTAAGCGCTGCGTAAGCTAAGTGTAAGAGAAGACGGTGGCCCTAACTTTGCCCAAATAAAGACGATATTATTTTTATTATTATTACATAGGTTATTATTATGGCCTCAGATATGGACTTCATTAATATATGACTGGGAATAATATTTTTCCTTTTATTTTCCCGATCTCTCTCCAATATAATTTATATTTAACAATTCGAAACAAATGAAAGTATAACCCGAAAGTGTAGTAAGATGCGATGCTAAAAAAAACACGAGTGACTTCTGATTTGTTACCACATTCAATAATTGTATAAATATATTTTCAGTATTTTTAAATTATATTTGAAAATACATTCCTATTCTATTTCTAGGCGAATGCTGCTTTGTAATCTTTCAAAGTTCAAAGTTCAAAATCGTAAGCCAGCTAATAATAGAACACCGTGTATACAAAGTACCATAACTATTACGCTTGTATCTTAACCTATAAGCCAGAGTTTGACCGTAGAATGTATATATAAACCAAGAAGTAGCCATCCTAGTGAATACAACTGATGATTTTTAATTATTAATGAATGTCTGTCCACCAAGATCGCTAGTGTTTTCTCTATCACTAAACTGATCCTTTTAGCTTTAACTCCCCTACACAGCGGAGCTTGAAGGAAAGAAGGCAAATAATAAAGTGTGACCATGTACAGCACCTCTTCAGTCAAACCATCCTATAATAGTGTGGGTTTTTTTTGGTGGGGGGCAAGGGGGGGGGGTGAGATTTGATACTAATTTTTAAATTTCAACTAACTGTATAGAACATTTGTTATCATGTTCTTTGAGTATATACATTTTGCTCTATGATTAATCAGTCAGCCATAAAGGTTAGGTTTATCATGGCAAGACATTTTTTTAACTTTCTCGTATAAAGAAAATATTATACTAATGATATTTTTAACCTAGTCATTATGATGTATTAGAGAGAAAATTAAAAAAAAATAATACAGTCGGTAAATGCATGTTATTACTCGATAAGTAAGTTGTTAACATCTCACCTGCTGTCAAAGAATATAAAACTCAGAATATAAAAAAACAAACAATAGTTGGCAAGAGACCATTGGCAAGACATAGACGCAGATGTGAGGGTAACATTAGAATTGAGCTGAAAGAGATAGGGTTTAATGAGGTGGACTGATAAAAATAGCTCAAAATAGGCAGTGAACTTTCAAGTTTTTAATGTCTTCGAGTAAGTAAATAGATGTATATATATATATATATATATATATATATATATATATATATAT
>CABEEJ010000189.1:233799-266289 GCA_901482245.1 Timema douglasi
TATATATATATATATATATATATATATATATATATATATATATTTCGCGTTTGGGCTAAATAATTTGTAGCTCAATAGTGGAAATATTAGCCAGTACTAATTTACCGTTACCCAAGGATCATCTGAATGTACTAATCTTACATCTTTCCGTGGAGGCTCTTTCCATGTCCCGATGAGACGAGGTGATGGTGATAGTGTGAGGGTTTGGTACAATTAGAAACATTTAAACCTAGCTCTTGTTAGTTTGGAACCGCGATAAATATGTCTCTTATTATAACTATGAAAATAGTTTTTCGTCATCTTGCCAGTCAATACCTTAGTGGAGTCATTAGCATATATATATCACCAGAAAGGTGCCGGACCCTGATCTGGGAGGCTTGAGCTCAATCATCTTAATACATTTTTTTATCACGGCATCTTCCTACCTGTTCAGGTTATACACATACAAGATAATTACTCTAATTGGGTAGCGTTGAGGAAGGAACCATTTTAGAGGTAATCTACCTGCATCTGCTTGGAAGGTTAGTGGGAGACCACGTAGGATAAATATACCGTCAGTAGACCCGACTGGGGTTAGATATCAACCCGTCATCACCAGGCTAGTCTAGCATACATAAATTACCTTTCTTCTCACAGGATAATCCTTCTCAGATTCACAACTGAGACAGTAGCCTTACCCTCACACACAGGGCAACCCACCACTGAGCCACTATGATGGCAACTAACTGCCTTTCTTATGCCCGCGAGACACTTCCTCACAGATGCAATATAAAGACAGTTGCTTTTCTTATACCCACAGGGAACTCCATAAAATATCCAATATGGAGACAGATGCCTTTATTCTTCCCACTGAACACTTCCTCGCAGATCCACCAACGAGACAATTGCATTACTTTCGTTCACAGGCCATTTAGTCTCAGATCCGACCCTGAGGCAGTTTCCTTCTTTTCGCCCTAGATGAACTTTGTCTCAGATCAACCACTGATATAGGTTACTTCTTTTCGTCCTAGAGGAACTTGGTCTCAGATCAATCACTTAGGTTGTTACCTTCGTTTCGCCCTAAAGGAACTTTGTCTCAAATCCACCCCTGAGGTAGTTTCCTTCTTTTCGCCCTAGATGAACTTTGTCTCAGATCAACAGCTGATATAGGTTCCTTCATTAGCTCTAAAGGAACTTTGTCTCAGATCCACTCCTGAGGTAGTTTCCTTCTTTTCGCCCTAGAGAAACATTGTCTCAGATCCACCACTGAGGTAGTTTCCTTCTTTTCGCCCTAGATAGACTTTGTCTCAGATCCACCACTGAGGCAGTTTCCTTCTTTTCGCCGTAGAGGAACTTTGTCTCAGATCAACAGCTGATATAGGTTCCTTCATTAGCTCTAAAGGAACTTTGTCTCAGATCCACTACTGAGGCAGTTTCCTTCTTTTCGCCCTAGAGAAACATTGTCTCAGATCCACCACTGAGGTAGTTTCCTTCTTTTCGCCCTAGATAGACTTTGTCTCAGATCCACCACTGAGGCAGTTTCCTTCTTTTCGCCGTAGAGGAACTTTGTCTCAGATCAACAGCTGATATAGGTTCCTTCATTAGCTCTAAAGGAACTTTGTCTCAGATCCACTACTGAGGCAGTTTCCTTCTTTTCGCCCTAGAGAAACATTGTCTCAGATCCACCACTGAGGTAGTTTCCTTCTTTTCGCCCTAGATAGACTTTTTCTCAGATCCACCACTGAGGCAGTTTCCTTCTTTTCGCCGTAGAGGAACTTTGTCTCAGATCAACAGCTGATATAGGTTCCTTCATTAGCTCTAAAGGAACTTTGTCTCAGATCCACTACTGAGGCAGTTTCCTTCTTTTCGCCCTAGAGAAACTTTGTCTCACATCCCTGTTCCCTTCATGTTATTATCATTACTACACTCTTAAGATTTCTATTTTGATTTGAAGTTAAAGTATTTACTATAACTTCTACTTGGATTTGAAGTAGATATTTTTCCTTGGTAACCAAGCTAGACAAGAAATAATTTAATACTGTACTATATTCAATAGTGCGTTGTATTAACGGAGAATAAATGTGATTAACGTGTGTTAAGATATCAATCTCGTAATATATGTCAAAATTAAAAGTAACACACCATAGTTACTCGATTGATTGATTAGAATTATAAATTCAAGTCATTTTAGTTGAGCTATAAAGGTGGGGATTTAGGGGACATGAGAAACGGCTAGTGTTTTGTTGTTTTTGTAGAAAAGCATATTTTGGCCAAAATAAAGCAAATAATGCTTCAGTATAAATATAGATTTTTTTTCATATGTTAATATCAACAGTTGTTTAATATCTATCATAAGCATAGCGGTAACAGATGACAAACCTTTTAAATGAAGATAAAAAGTTGTCATAAAATTTCAGGACACCGTTGACACATATTCAAGGAATGTTGATATCACTATGTGAAGAAATTTAAATTCTGTTTGTACTGTAGCATAATTTTTGTTTAATTTGGACCAAAAAAGTTTTGATATAAAAATTGCAAAAATACTTAACTTTTCTCACCTTCCCTACATCCCCACCTCAAACATTTTGAGCGGCCACTGTCTTAAAACGGATAAAAGGAACTAAAAACCATGTACAGGTACTTAAGCAAGCCCGGATTTACACTTTTAGGTGAACTATGCCAAGTAGAACTTAGGTCTCTTAGAAGTTAGTTCCCAAATGAATAATTATGAATCTTACATGGATAATTTTATTTAGAGACAATCTTTTTTTTTTTTTGCAAACGCTAAGAATTCATCGGGAGAACCATGAGTGTTGTTGTTATTATCATATTGATTAATGATACAATAGTAAGTATTAAACTTTACAGTCTATTTTATACTGAATGGATTATAATACTGTAAATTAATGGTTAATAATATAATAATGCTGGACATTATATAATATACTATTTCAGTGTAATTGCATTTTATGTAGTCCATTGTCTGCAGATAAAATAGTAATCGTATCAGAATTGTAAATATAATTTTACTATTTAAAATACTTTTTTTGTTGCGTTTTTATCACGTTGCATTTAGTTAATTCTTCAATAGTAATGAATTTATTGTTTTACCTCAGAAATTATTGTCAATAGAAAATTAATGTTTATTTTTCTGTCAAAAGTCAACGGTACCGTCAGCGGATATGTAATCTAATATTTCCGGCTAGACCAAAGCAAAGGTTGCATTAATTTCTAAGCACGGACTGCCAAACTCCAAGTTTTATCAAGCTACCAGCGCCCTTATATAAGGGCATTTCTAGATTAATTTGGGGTAACTCTTCACGAAAAAACATAAAAATATTGAAATATAATATTAACACAAAATAAATATGACAAGTCAAAGTGATTTATTTTCCAGGCAGGCGAGGGCTCCTAACCTCTGGAGGCCCTGTGCGTGGCACACTTGCACATGCCTGAATCCGGGTCTGTACTTAAATTATCATGACTAGGTTCAAAGATTATCTCTTCCAAGTTTAGTTAAAATTGGTCAACGCATTTGACAATAACAACTATCTGGACATAGACAGACAAACAAAATGCCAAATGGCAATGTTAAAATAGAATTTCGCTACGGTAGGTCAATAAATATTATTCTATGTAATAATCTAACTCATATAAAGTCATTTATTTAGTTAACAACATGAATTGTAATATGGCTATTTTATTTTCAAAGTATTTTTTTTAACACTGTGTCTTACTACCCGTTTGGGTTGTACGCTTATGTTCTAATTACACTAGTGGTTTTAGAGATTAGTGAGGTTATATGGTTTTGAAGTGTACCTGCATTTGCGTGGAGGGAGAGTGGAAAACCACATTGGAGAAACCAACCTCAGTAGACCCAACCGAGAATCGAACCTGGATCTCCCAGTCATCGGCAGTCTAGTCTACTGAGAGTAGTGCGTTAGACCACACGGCCACTGAAGTGGACAGGGAATTATTTAATAAACCTGTTTTTTATTAATTTTATTTGCAGGCTCAATATAATGGTAATTTATGGCTTAATTTAGATGTTAGAAATTCAGAAAGTAGCTTTGAGGATCCACATAAGTATGAAGAGGGATTGGGAAACTACATTAAAACCAATGGTTGAAAACCAACTTCAGCACATTGTGCTGTGAATCAAACCCCCATCTGCCTATCAACAGTACTCAAGTGCAAACAAGTGTGTATAAAGCCTTATATCAACTGTTTATAAACAATTAATAATTCGAATAAACTATTTCTTAAGTAACAACATTTTATAAGTGTAATTATTACTTATAGGCTGTACTGTACTTGTATGTTTTAAATTGATTTTATTTTACTTTAATAGTTATTACATATATAGATAGACTCAATACTTGAATATATGTGAATGTATCAGGGTATTAAATTAATTAACATGGCTTAGTGGAAGAAAATTGCTGCACAAAGCCAAAGGTTTTTAGTTTTATTCCCATACTTAAGCTGTCATATTATCCAAAATTTAATCAATTTCTATCTTATACATATAATGAGTTGCATACACACAAATACACATAGGCTTACTCATACACGCATATTTATATTATGTAAAATATATAATAATATATAAATATATTATTCATTTTCATATATATCTGGTGTGGCAAGTAAAAATTTAAAACTTTGAAAATAGATTGTTATTAACATTTGCAATTTGTTTTATAACTGTGTGATATTTATTTTTAGCATCTAGTTTTACTACCCACTCGGGCTATACGCTACCTGTGTAGTATATGGTTTTAGTTACCGCGGGAGAAATCGGCTCTATCTGAATAATATATTTCTTACATATTAAATTGTTCATTTTTTGTTTGTAGTCGTTGTTTTCTAATCATTTGAAGCAAACATTTGGGCCAGATAAAACTATGCTGAGAATAGAGATGGAGACCCCAGCCTTACACTACTCAACAACAACAGTTTGTGATAAACATACACTTTTCAAAGAATCAAATTAAATGGTAAATTTTAAAATAAATCCATCCATGTAAAATCTACAAGATTTAAAGCTCATATAGTTGTTCAACTGGTGAAGCTCAAACTGCGTTATTTCCAACATTTAGTCATATTATTTTGTTGTTTCTCTCAAATGAACAATAAAACTAGTATTATGAACACATACAAAAGTAGCAAATTATTGGAAATCCCTGTTACAATCCTTTCATTTAGTTTTATTTTGCCACCAACAAAATAGACCATATTGTTTGCGAAACCTTCTAATATGGTTGAAATTGAATCTAAATCATCTGGTTCAATGTTCACTCACTATGAATCACTGTGCATTAATTGACGTCACTGCCTCAGTTACTGGCTAAAGCCTCTTTTTGTTTAAATTTACACCTAAATGTCACAACAGTTCCATCAAGCTATTGTTTTAAAATATCATATACAAATTAATTCGTTATTTTGGTTTTGAAATTTGCAAATATTGAAAAAAAAATCTTGGGAATTCATATTAGGTTTTCCAAGTGTGAAAACCTTATGTAATTAACTACTATATTTTTCTTATAAATTGCTCAATTATTTTTACATTTAATTTATTTGAGGTATTTAACGTGCCCTTTCTGAACTGACTGATTATATCAACAAACTTAAATCTAGAACAGACACAACAACCAGCGCTCAGCCGTTAATTTATCACTGATAAATGGTAAACCCTCATTTTACCAATCATAAATTTTTCGGTCATTCCGGGAATCGAACATGGGACCCTCAATTCAGCAGACAAACTCTCTACCAACTTAAATAAGGTGTTTATAATCAAAATTAAATCGCTTTAGAAACGTTTTACATTTACTGCCCTTGGTATGTACACACGCGCAGAAGTGATATAATTAGTTTTTTACATTAGCAAGTCCTTGTATTTAAAACAAAAGAAAAAGGAAATATCTTTGTTAAAAAAAGGTTTTTAAGGAAGTAGCTTGGATAGATCTATTTGATAGATTTTTTAAATATGCCTAATTATTTTAAAATCTGCACAAAAGTTTTAATTTATATGTACTCAAACCATTTAATAAAAGTATTTTTTTGGTAACATTAACTATTTTCATAACAAGCGCGAAAACAATGTTCGTGTGAATGTGTGGCGTTTATCCGTAGTAGGTAATTAGTTGGTTATTTTGTGATAGCTTCAATAGTGGTTTCAGTACAAGTATCTCTACTGAATTAAGTACAAAAACATCACCTGTGTGTATGTGGGATAAGAAAGTAATCTAACGTCAGCTGCGGAAACTGTAGGCACCAGTCTGTTGTTTCGGGGTTCGAAAGGATGAAGGGGGACAAACCTTATTCAGATTCTATGAAACAGTGCAGAAGTTAGATTTATCGCTTTTCGTGAGGTTTGATTTTGGAATAGATCGATATAACTTGGTTGCACATTGCTTCATTTGTGGAGGGATGAGGTTTTCATAAAAAAAAACTAAATTTTTTTATTTTTTGTTTTATAAAGCTGTCTCACAACGCCAACTAAATAACAAGATTGCAAACTTTATTTTTTGCGAGTTTATGAATGGTTTCTATTATTTATTTAAAATTCAAGTTTTAATAATAGTTTTGCTCTACATAAATATTTATCTTAGGAAACAATGTAAATAACAGTGCATTGTGACAGTCATTGGAATGTAATGTATCACGATCTCCTCAAATAAATATATAATAACAAACCATATAGGTTTAAATGTAATAATAACAAATATATACTCTGGTGATATATGATAATATATATATATATATATATAATGACTATTGGCGAGAATTTAGTGCTAACAATTAGTTTTATTATAATATTTGGTAACAATACCACTAGTTAAAAAAACCTGTATCGGTGATTTAAAAGTTTACTTTTATTTTAATCTTCAAATACAAGCTTAAGATTGCATAAACATTAAATAAACAAATTTAAAGATAGGTTAAGGTATCATAGGGAACATCACACTATTGAGCATTGCATTGATGTTCCATCTCCAAAGTTTAAAACTTATATTCGTCTTTTAAAGCCGTGTCCAGACTATAACGGAACAACGCACCGAGCAGTGTCGATGAATTTTTGAATATTTCTCTGTAAAAATATTAATTTGTCCGATGTTCTGTTCGGCCCCGATTCACCAGTTGTTGGTATTTGCCGATCACATCAGAGTGTGTTCGTGGTCGGGCTAGGATTAGTTTGGTCTCGGCGAGCTTTTCCCTGAACATCCAGTTATTGGTGAAACAACAGTTAAGTCACACTTAAATTTTGTTTTATTGCAAGTAAATAAATAAATATATATATATATATGGATATTTAATTGCAATATATATATTCAATTAGCAGCTGATGATACTTGTATATGTGTACTCATCGTACTACCGATATTAAAGCACAACTGAGATAAATGTATAAAATTATGAGGCTATTATAGGAATTTTTTTATAAATAAGCATGCGAACATGTTTCGTTCATGTTTGTACACTACGGCCACAATGAACAGAAAAACGAACACGTTCTGTTCGGAGTTCTGTTCTAGTATGGACACGGCCTAAGTTGATCTCACCAACAGTAGGGGCGTATTATGTAGTTATACAACGCTTGCAATTGCTGTAGTACACATACAGTTGATGACAACACTCTCTCCAATATACTTACTTACTCTATTGCCTTAAGAACTCGAAATTGTATTGCCGTACTTAAAAAGTACGCCACCTATATCTATCTTGAGCTAGTTCTATCCAGTCCGCCTCATTACACCATATCTCTATCTTGAGCTAGCTATAACCAGTCCCTCTCATTACCTCTATTCTTATCTTGAACTAGTTCTATCTAATCCCCCTCACACCCTATCCCTATATTCAGCTAGCTATATCCAGTCCTCCTCATTACACCCTATCCTTATTTTAAAATATTTCTACCCAGTCCCCCTAATTACACCCTATCCTTATATTGAGCTAGTTCTATTCAGTTTACCTCTTTACACCCTATACCTATCTTGAGATAGTTCTATCCAGTTTACCTCGTTACACCCTATCTCTATATTGAGCTAGTTCTATCCAGCTTACCTCGTTACACCCTATCTCTATATTGAGCTAGTTCTATCCAGTTTACCTCGTTACACCCTATCTCTATATTGAGCTAGTTCTATCCAGTTTACCTCGTTACACCCTATCCCTATCTTGAGCTAGTTCTCTTTAGTACCCTTCATTACACCTTATCCCTATCTTGAGATAGTTCTATCCAGTACCATTACACCCTATCTCTATATTGAGCTAGTTCCATCAATTTCCCCTCACTACACCCTATCTTTTTCAGGTCCATTCTAGTGCTATCCTCCCATCTGCTTCTAGGTCTTCCCAATATTCTCTTCCCATTGAGTTTGTCCTCTCCACTATAAAAGCACTTATGTATAATTATATTTACACTTAGTACCACGTCTTACAACCCATCAGGGCAATACTCATAAGTATTAATTAAGCTAATGTGCTAGGGATGAGGAAGGTTGAATTTATAGGGAGTCTACCAGCATTTGCGTGGAGGGAGAGTGGAAACACATTCAGGAAAAACCACCCTCAGTACATCTGACCGGGATTTGAATCTTGATCTCCCCGTAATTGCCAATTTAATCTATTACGAGAAATACGCCTTAGATCTGAAACGGCCAACAAAACAGGTAGAAAGTATATTATATGGTTCGAAAGTTATTTATACCACAGATCACGTTGAAAATTTATGTTGATGTTAAGGAGCTTACCAATAACTAAAACTATTTGTTTAGTTTTTATATTTATATTTACCACAACATTCATTTGCTGTAATTAGGTTCCCAAACAAATTAATTATTGGCTGCAATAACCACTGTTTCCCAGGAAAAATGATTTTAGATTTAATTTTATGGCTGAACATTTCTGAAGGAATTGATAGAAAACTACTTTTCTAAATATACACACTTACAAATAATTTTTTATAAGTTGTATTATTAGTTACTTTTATACCAGTTAAATTTCCCATTAATTGAAGACTTCAAATAAATGACACTGCGTGATTTCAGGAATCATACAAACACTACAGACTGTCAATGAAGTCTCTACTGTTGCCGGTTCTTTGAAAACAAGTGAACTTCAGACCACTCCATATTTATAAAAGTAAGTTTCCTAGAATTATTATTTTTTTGTCTAGAGTTAAAAGTTTGGTCTCAACATACTAGCTGGTATTAATATTACGCTTATACGTATGGACATGGTTGCTCTTGTTTACTTTTCAATAGACCGTTCTACACGCCGTTTATTGTGACACACTTCAAATTAAGTTTCCTTGATTTATTTTGGGGTCCGTTTTCGTAATTTGCTTTTTGCCTTGCTGCTTTATACCTGTTTCCTCTCCCGACCAAAGGACAAGGGGAAAATGATCTGGTTATATTCAAGAATTATTGTTTTTACAACTCGCCAACTTGTGTTTACAAACTGACACACCGAGCGAGAGACGTGCTCCTGAGGTCACTATCTAGAAATGTCACATTTTCTCCCCTTCAAAGCACGAGAAAAGTCAGACACAAAGCCATGTTACTGCAAATGTAATCCTATCTGATGAGTCAGTATGCCCGACTTGGACTTTGCTCACTGACATCCTTTCACTGAGTACATTTCTCTATGAAAGTACGTACAGGCTGCATTCAAATTAGTGACACATCATTTAAAAATATTTTCCTTAAGAAAAATATAAAGAGAATAACACGATAAAAGAAAACCCGCAAAATATATAATCTTATGTAACATCCTCGAAAATATGTTGAATTGAGTAAAGTATGTAAAAATGTGTAAAATTAAAATTGAAAATACAGCCTCTAACAATTTAATTCACCAAAATTTCACTTCTCTCATTTCTGTAAAGATTAAATTATGTAATTACAGTACATAGAAATCCGGGCTCTACTAATAAGGGAAATCCAAACCATACCCTGCCACGCATATCTATCTAACATACTTCAATTATCTTAACAAAATCTTGGGGTATTCCAAACTTAACTAAAATTTCATATTACAGTAGGGATCCCGTATCTGCTGATGTGGTATCCGCAGTTTACCGCCACCCAATTTTATTTTATTTTAATTAAAGCATTTTTGTTATAAGTAAAAAGGCCCCACTTCATCTCCTCAGCGTGGGCATTGTGCTATCAAATCACCATTATCGTCATCGTCATCATCATCATCATCATCATCATCATCATCATCATGTGGACGTCTCAACAAGAAGAATGGAGAATAGTAAGTACAATGTAGTGTATAGTACTAGTTATAATTATGTACTTTAATTAAGATTGACCCGCCTCGGTCGTGTAGTTGGCTAACGCGCTTGTCGTGTTGAGCTCGACTGCTGAGAACGGGGAGATCAAGGTTCAAATCTCGGTTGGGTGAACTGGGGGTGGTTTTTCCTAAATGGTCTTCCACTCTCCCTCAACGCAAATGCGGGTTCACTTCCTCTAATTCAACCTTCCCAATTCCTAATCCATTAACGTAATTAGTACTTAAAGCGTATAACCCGAACGGGTAGTAAGACGCGGTGCTAAATAATAATAATAATTAACATTGGTAATGTTTTACTGTGAATGATCTATCATATAAAATTTAACGTATACACGTAAGTTACACGAATGTCACGTTATATGATAGTTCGGTACTATCCATGGTTTCACGTAGCTGCGGTAGATATAGAACTTACTACCCGCGGATATGGGGGCCCTACTGTATTTGTTTCTTTTAATTGAATCATAGGCCTTTTTAAAATCTGTATATTTTATATAGAAAATAATTAATCGAGACACGTAGGCTGTGGTAATAGGTGTCAAATGGTGTCAAATGGAGCGTATGGGTGATTACAGGAATGTACTGAAAACAAAATTTTAGTTGTGACAACATGGACAATGGACATGCAAGACCTCTTGGTAGACCAAGACAGAGATGTGAGAATAATGTAAAACTGGATTTGAAGGAAGTTTGGTGACAGGTTAGTGATTGGATGAAGGTGTCTTAGGATAGGGTTTAGTGGCAAACTAACGTCGTTATATCGGCAGTGAACTTTATAGTTCCTTATGGCCAGAGAGCTAGTTAGGTCTTGAAAGTTTATGCACTAGAAAATTGAAATACACGCGCAATTTTTCCACTAAAAATATCAAAAAATACAATAAAAAGTTAAATATGGTCTAGAAATATAGCTATTGCTACCCCCTGCATTGTTTGACAGTCTTGGTTAAGTAGTTTTAATAAAGTATAATTTGTTAAACACTATCTATATATTATAAAATAAATAGTACGACGCGATCGAACAAACATTCTCACATTTTGTATTATAGCTTCGAAGAAAATTAAAAAAATAGGAACACCTAGATATAGATGGGAGGATGACATTAGAATGGACTTGAAGGAGAGAATGAAATGAGGTGTACTGGAAAAAACTAGTTCAAGATAGGAAAAGCTGGCGTAAATGCGGCAATGAACTTCCAAGTGCCTAGTACCATTGAAAGTAAGGTTTCCAGTAAACTACCCTTAAGTAAGTTTTACTCATTAAAACCAACTAATAATCTTTTTAATAACAATAAACATTCTTTAAACAGAAATTTTAAACCAAACTGTTCAAATATTTTTTACAAATTCCAAATTAAAAAAAAGTTATTGGTAAATTAAGCTAAAATTATTATATAATAGTTAAAAATTAAAACGTATTCTCTTTTATCATTAAAAACTATTCCAAGATACCCATTTTGAACTCAATCATCAATTTAAATTTTGAAAAAAGTAAAATTTCCTATCATTTTTCATAAATAAACTACACTTAAACTAATTTATTATATAAAAATAGAGATGATGGATTAAATAGCTAAGCTATTATATTAATTGTTAATTATGGTTATAGCCGCATCTAAATACCACATTATTTTAATTTGAAAAATGACACCTGGACACGGGAATCTAACCCAGTACCTTTGGCTTAGTAAGCCAATTATCTAACCACTGATCTATACAGGAAGCATATGATTTCTAGCTGCGGTTTGACCGTAATTATTAAATATAATAGCTTAACTATTTAATCCACCATGATATGCGCATTCGTACAATTGCAATTTGTACCATTGGCAGCAAATTTCAACTACCGAGTCGAAGGTGGCTGCGTTATCTGATGGCTCGTGATCTTGATTGATCACATATTTGTTGCTGACAATATCCACACGTCCACCACAGACTCTACCTTAAAATATTAGCGAAGAATAACCCTGGGCACGGCAAGAGTCCTAGATATCTCAGTGGTTAGAGTATTGGCGTACTAATCCCAATGTCTCGGGTTCGATTCCAGTGTTCAGGTGTCATTTTTAAATTTAAAAGAATGAGAAAGAGATACTTTATTATTGATCATGTAAAATAATACCCCAATAACAATTTTGAACAAAATCGTTAAAGCCATTTAAAAAAATTACAAAAATATACTATCATCACTAAATTACTGTAAATTTTTAAATAAAAACAAATATATAGAGGATGTATCCCCAATGTCCGACCCCCAATTTGTTTTTACTCTATAACTTACTTAATGCTAAGGTTAAAATTTACCTGAGAATATAACATGAAAAGGTAAAAAAAAAATCAGTTTATGTCAAAAAAAAATTCTTTGCTTAGTTTTCTAAGGATTCTTTCTGTCAGAATACATTATAAAATATCTGTATAGAGCATTCTTTGAATTATCAAAATGTTTAAAAAAACGATGTTTTTAAAAATGCATTAAACAAGGACCCTTTTTTTATCCTCAAATTTGGATCCCCAAATGTAAATTATTTTCTAAAGATAAAATTAAGAACAAACTTATGCTATGTAATAGAATGATTTATTTAAACACAAATATGTTTGAGAACTTAAAAATATTCAAAAACTTAGTTTTTGATTCTTATAACAAGAAAACAACTTTTTATATTTTTAAAAAAGAGATTCTTAATTAGAAGAAAGGGTCTTTTCAGTCCAATTTTATTTGCAAAAATCACAAATATATTAATCTTGGCTTGCTCCTGAACATCCCACATGGGCCCAATCAGTGCACTGTAGACTTAACACCCAAAGTTCACCATGACAATTTTATGACCAAATTCCCTCACAAAACATGCAGACGGGATTGTTGTCAGTTGGTTTATCACCAGGAATAATTTTAGTTGTTGATAAACTTGACTTAAACAATATCATGGATTCATCCCCTGACGACTCGTCTTCATTTTATGAAAACTGAAGTGACCTTTTTCCTTTTTTACCTTTGTCTTGTATGTTCCCCCCATCCTCCTCCCCTGTATCTTCCTCATCCTGCAGGTATATTTTTATCTGCTTTATTGATTCCTGTAGATCCTGTTTGTAAGGATATGATGTTTCACAGTGGCAGAGAAGGATTTAGCATCTTTAGTGAATTTATTATTGAGTTTTGGTAGAGGTGGGGTTTGGAAGGGACTTGCTGTTAAGGCTTTAGATCTATCGTACGTAGAAGAGGAGGTAGAAGTTCGGCAGGACAAGGGAAGATTAACTGCTGAAGTAGTAGATGAGGTGAGAGGTTTGCAGAAAAAGGCAGGATTATCTGCTGAGGTAGCAGTTGAGGTAGAAGTATGGGAGTTCAAAGGCTGTAGGCCTACAACTTCCAGAATTTCTGGATTATCAGTTGATTCCCTTAATTCCAAGTCATAATCACTGAGATCGTAGTTTGGCTAGATTTTTCGCTAAGCCCCGGCAATAAACTCGGTATCACCGAACTTATTCCTATCAATTGGATAGAGTCCTGTTGTTTTAAACCAATTGATTGCTGTTTCTGCACTCTGACATTTAATGTGGGCGTTGCCGAATAGTTCCGTTACATCATAGGTACTCAATGGACTCTGCTTTGTTAGCAGCCACTGTCGAACTTGCCCAATCTAGTAAGTTTTAAGTTGTGACATGAATGTTTAGTGTTGTGGTTGCATTTTGTGGGTCGAGTGAGGTGACAGTGCACTTATTTTAGCATGGTTTTCTCATGCTAGTTCAAGTACATCTATGTTCCTTTAATGACTATAGTGACCGTCTATGATAAAGAAGATTGAGGATTCAGTGGAAGACTTTGTTGTTCTCACAAAATCAGTGGCGTGCGGTGACTTTTCTCAAAGAGGACTAGGTTTGAAGAAACCTTTCATTATGGCGTTAAAGAGGAATACTCTCCATATAATGTACAATATGTTAACTTAGCAAATACACTTTTACAGGTCATGCGGTAGGCAATTTATCTCCCTCCAACCGATTCACAATATTTAGACATGGAATAAACAAACAAATACATAAATAAATAAAACCAAAACATGGTAAAAATAAACACATAAATAATAAACCATTAAATAAAAAATTAATAGTTGAATCTTACCTTTATTGGTATATTAGTGCAATCCTTCTGTCACCTTTATGAATGAATTTGTCGATAACAGCGTCGTAGAATGATTTTTGACTCTGCAGTTCATTTAGCAAGCCTTTTTCAACTGACAACAGGGAAAGTGTGGAGAGCCTATTCTCACACTGGGTGTTACGCACAGTCGTCTTAATACGCTTCAAACAAGAGAAGGTGCGCTCAACAGTGGATGTGCTTACTGGTATTGTTGATATCAAACAACACAACTTATATGTTTCTTGGAACGCTTCTTTTGCTAAGTCTGTTTCTTCCAGGAACTTCATAATTTCAGTCACAGTCTTATCTGAAAAGTCTGATAGTCTGTAAACTGACACTAATTCACTCCGAAAATTGCCAAAATTGAAAAGACTACCATAGCTTGACTTAAGTGACAAAAATAAACTTTCAGGAAATCGAGATTTGAAGCTTTGAAATTTTTTTGAATCTAGCAGCTCAATAAATTGCAGCTCATTAAGATCTTGAAACCTCAGCTCCATTTGCCCAACCATGGTGTCAATAATTTCATTATAAAGACGCACATATTTATTTCTTGGATTCAATGAGTCATCTTCTCTACGTCTCTTCTTAGGAGCTTCCACGTTGTCATCATCTTCTAGTTTTCTATACGTCTCTTCAAAGTCGTTTCTAGCATCTTTGAGGTGAGAAATCGTCTCTTTTACTTTATCGATGCAGTATTTCACATCGAAAGTTTTGGTTTGAAGAATTTTGAATAATGTGTCGGTGAGAGAAAAAATGTTGCTGAAAACCTTCAGTAGAAAGGCGAAATCGAAATCTCTCAATGAAGACGCATACCCTTTAGCAGTCACGAAAGCATCAGTATCCCAACTATCTGGATTTTCAGAAATATTCTCAAAAAACTGTATGAGTTCTGTTTTATTTTCATTCACCGTGTTCACAATTCTGGAATTATAATTCCACCTTGTACTGACAACTGTTGGAAACCGCTTCTTTACCTCAGATTGATTAAGAGCGTTAATGCGTTTCGATGAATGTGAAAAGAAATTTGGGATGCCATTCAATGTCTTAAAAAATATCTTGCATTCTGTTATATGATTCACAGACTGTGAAAGAACTAGATTGAGTTTGTGAGCATAACAGTGGATGAAGAGTGCACCTGGGAACCTTTTTTTCACAAGCGTTTGTACACCATTTAAATGTCCAGAAAATGTAGCGGCTCCATCATACGCTTGTGCTACAAGTTTTTGCTCACAATTGAAACGCGAAAGGATTCGAAAAACATGCTCACTTAAAATAATTGCAGTGCGATCACTGCTGACATCTAAAAAACCAATAAATCTTTCATATATTTGGCCATCTTTCACATATCGAAGGACTGTCGAAAGTTGAGAGAGCTTTGCAATGTCCGAAGTTTCATCCAACATTATTGCTATAAAAAATGCATCATTTATTTCCGACTTAATCTTATCCAAAATTACATCACCAGCACATTCAATGATATCGTTTTGAATTTTGTTGGAGGTTCCTTTAAACGCTCCCCTACTCTGGAGATGAAAATCCAATTTACTATCGTATTTAGAAAGTAACTGCATTAGTTCAATGTAGTTTCCCCGGTTAAGGGAATCTTCCCGTTCGTCGTGACCTCTGAATGGCAGCTCTTGCTTAGCCAAAAAACAGCATACATCAATTAATCGTTTCATTAGTTCCCGGTTTGAATCAACCTCTGAATTATGTTTTAAAACGTCTAACCTTTTTTGTTCGCTCAGTTGAAAATCTATTCTGGTTTTCCCGAAAGTTTTTAATTTAGTTATAGCGGATAGGTGTGAGTGAGTCTTTTCATGGCGCATCTTGGCTTTGTGAAAATTGCTGATATCACAAAATCCGTTATTATTCCACACTCCTTGATTTGTTTCGAACAACACACAAGGCCAACAATACAGCCTGTTTCTTGATTTGCATGCAGTTAACCATTTTGAAGAAGTATAATATTCTGTTTTGAAATGACGTGTATAGTCTTTCATTTTTGTTTTAGCAGAAATGTCTGGAGTTGGCCTACCTTTCATTATTACTTGCTGCTTTTCTTCAAAAGTAAGGGCTCCAAACGAAACTGCGAATAATCGGTCGAGAGCACAACATTGAGAAAAGTGATCGGCACTGATACACCCCACTGAACTACCTTCACTAACCCTGCTACTTGTCTCAGGTCCCTTCTCCAAGCTTTGTTGTGAGGGAACAGTTTTCAAATCCGAGTCCCCTTCCATAGTTCACACTTTTAAACACTGTCAAACTAAATTGACAATCGGAAACTTTAACACTTCACAAGATCTCTTTCATCAATGGGAACAATTATATAAGATTAACAACCACAACACTACCACTTATAAGAAGCAAACCAAAATTACATTTACCTGTGAGAGAACGCCAAGTGTTAGCATATATCTTATTATAGAGACGGACCAGGCTGGTTTCACCTAGTCCTTTGCCCGGTAAGAGCCGATAAGACTCGAGCGCTTCCGATGTTAGTTGGGAGAGGGGAAGGGGTCCGCGCAAGCAGCGGGAATATCATTGAGTATTGTGACAGCGCTTCTAATGTTAGTGTGTTGTCATTGTGGAGAGGGAAGGGGGTGTGGGGGCGGCGCACAAATAGCTAGAATATCGTTGAGTATTGTGACGCAAATTGAGACTCAGATAGATTTTATTTTATGCTTTTATTTCCCGTTAAAATTTAACTCAAAATAAATAAACTAAAAATGTTTGGGGACTAGCCTAGTCCTACTAGTCCATTGACGGCACGCCACTGCACAAAATGTTCAAACCATCTAATGAACAGGCCCATTTGAATCCACCCAGATAGAGGAACACCAAATATGTTTCCTGGAAGAGAACCTTTGGTTGATTGTGGATTCATATATTTCCTTCGGAAGACGACCATAGGAGGGACAAAACCTCGCTCACACTTATAGAAACAACGATGGTTATCGGTGCTCTTCGCTCTGCCGAATTAAGTGATCCAATTTGTTTTTTCCCTCGAAGACCAATGACCCGTCCCACTTCACTTTGGACTATGGTCAGTCCACTTTCATCTATGTTGAAGATTAGGTTTGGTGGATAGTTTTTATTCTAAAATGCTAACACAAGAAGATCAAAGATTTTTTTCAAAACATTTTCTTGATTGCTCTAACTGCTCTATAAAATGACGTTTCGGTTGGCCGATGAACAGAAAGGAATTTCTAGTACATTTTGGGGAACAGAGTAAGCCATTTTCTGCCAGCCATGTTGTCTTTGAAAAAAAAGGTCAATGTTGTTATGTTCAGCTAGGTGGTATGCCATGCGTCATAAATACACGCGCTTAAGGCAAAAAATTTAGAATCTACTGCTAAACAGTATTTTACAAGCTCCTTCTCGATCTCTGGGCTAAGAACAGTCAGATGACCCATCTTTGTTTTCGATGCTTCTTTAGGATCCTCATATTTTTGTTTGGACAAGTATATCAAAGTTTTTTAGAGACACCATTCATTTGAACAGCTTCCTTTCCCCCCGTTTTCTTTGTTCGCAATGCTTCTATCGCTTTTGACCTAAAAATGAACGAACACAATCAGTCAATGTAAGATAATTGGTGCCAAGTGGGGGTCTGAATTTAGAACACATGGGAGTACAGATTTAGAACGCATTGGGGTCCGACTTTAGGAAAAGGGAATACTTTTTAAAACATGGATTCGTCTGTAATAGCTTTTCAGAAACAGCACATGCAATGTTATTTCTACTCTATTTCTACATATCAGTAGTGAGGTACAAACTCTTACCAGCTTAGAAGTAGAACGATGACGACGAAACGAACGCTTGAAGAGTTTCAAGAATATTAAACTTGAAATAAAATGCACCACTCAGGACTGCCAAACTCAAACCGAGTAATGTCGATGCCACTGGTTCATGGCATCATTCTGAAATAGTTGTGCCACTAAAGCTAGTTGGTGCCACTTCCTTAATGAAATAAGCTGGGAGTCTTACATAGGGGGTGATGTCTGACGTTGTTGCACTTACTATATACCATATATACAATTTATAATGTAAACAACTTTACAAATACCAATTTTGAACCAAATCGCTAGAGACTTATTTTTTAAATTTTCAAAATTTAAAAAAATATAGTCTTTAGTTAGCTACCATTAGAAGAATTTTCCCCAATAAAACAAGTATACAGTTTTATTGTTCATGTCAAACAATCTCCAGATACACATTTCAAACAAAATCTTTAAAGCATTTTCAAAAATTACTGAATTTACAAATATCCCTTATCAATAAATTACCTCTAACGAAAGTTAACCCAAAAACCAAGTATACAGCGTTATTTGGGAGGTTACTGTTCTTTAAATATCAATTTTAAGCAACATATTTAAAATCACTTTAAAAAAAATTGTAATTCAAAAGTTCACAATGTTAAAATCATTAAATTACCCTTAATTTGAGGGCTAGGGTCAAAATCAAAAATATCATGAGGTATATCCCTATAAAATCTTGATATTAAGTTTGAATAAAATCCATCAAACCATTATTGATTCGTGGCTAGGGATAGACAGACAGACATACAGACATAATTGCAAAAATCCACTTTTTTGGATTCGGGTTCACATAAACAGTAAAGATTCATCAAAATCTTGAAATCGATTTTTTTCACGATTACACTACTTTCTTTTGATATTAGAATGTAAAATTTATCGATACATTGCAAAAGTCTCTCATAACTAGTCGTTATTACTATTATTACTGTTATTATCATAATAATTATTTAAGGAGCTCTCCTATCATAAATGCATTTTTTAAATATTCTACATTATTTTAATTTATTAAGTTCTGTTTTAATGATGACACTAAGCCTATTTTTTAGTATAGCATCTTTCTACCCTCGGGCTATACGCTTATGTACTAACTACGCTCATTGTTTCAGGGATGAGTACATTTATATTTAGAGAGTGCACCCACATTTGTATGGAGGAGAATGAAAAACCATTCTGAAAATCCCCAGTATGTCAGATCGAGATTCGAACTTCATCTCCCCGTCATCGGCAGTCTAGCCTACTGTGAGAGTAGCGCCTTAGACCATACGGCCATTGAAGCGGGTGAGATCTATTAAATATAGCTTATACCCTCTTTGATGGGCACGAGAAATAAATGTCAGGCTGGTCCAGTCTGTTTTGCTGCTGACAGGTAGGTCGGGGATTAAACCCTATTGCATAAGCGTAGTTAAATATATAATAAGCCTGGCCGTGGTAGGTAACATTATATTTTATTATTATTATTATTATTATTATAAATTCCTAACACTCCTGATGTGGCTTCGTTACTCCGGATATTCCTGGTTTCAGTTTTTGTGATAGGTTAATTTTTGGTGAAGCGGGCTACCGTGCCACCTAACTCTTGGATTTTTCAATACAGCGTGAAAGAGCCTATCAATTATTTCTGTAAAGATACTTTCACAAACCTTCCAGGGTTCTTTTTTCATGCCACAATCGACATGGGGCTGATGGATTTAATTTTTCCTCTGAAGCAAGTTGTGCTACGGATTTTAGTCGACTTCAGCTGGGTTTGAACCTACAACCAACGGATCCTGAGCCGAGTACTTTACCCCAAGATCATCAAGGTTTACAAAAAAAATTAATAATAAAAATCACACGCTTCAATGGCCGCGTGATCTAGCGCACTTGTTGGATTAGACTACCTTGGATGGGGATATCAGAGTTCGAACCCGGTCTGGTGCACTGAGGGTAGTTTTCATAAATGGTTTTACACTCTAACTCCATGAAACTGCATGTGCACTTCCTCTTAATTAAACCTTCCTAATCCCTAACCAATTAGTATAATTAGTACATAGGCATATAACCTAAAAAGGTAGTAGGGTACGGTGCTAGAAAAATAGAAAAATCAAATAAAAATTATTGTGATATTATTTGAAATTTGACACTATTTATTGACAGTGTAATTTTGTCTTCTGACTGCTTTCATACATGGCGCATATCCAACATGAGTCGTTAATGGACCGAGGACCACGGTCGGCACGTGACACGACGACACAACAAATAAAAGATCCCGAAACTGGCGAAGCCATATCAAAAGTTTATTTGGGGGTTGAGGGTCGGGTAATTCTACCGTTCAGATCTCATAAATCATAGCATAGTCCATTTGAAAAGAGACATCAACTTTTTCCAATGTTCACAACCTATTTATCTTCATACTTTCATTTTAGTCACAAATCGATTATTTAAGAGCATTTTTTTTTACTTTATTGAGCTTTAGAGAAAAAGAAAAAAAAGTGTAACTTTTATACATTATTATTATTATAGGTGTTTATTACACACTTTCTGTATTTTTTTATACCGATACGACTTACTACCCGTTCGAGTTATACACCTATGCACTTATTACTATAATGTGTGAGAGATGAGGAAGGTTGAATTTATAGAAAGTGCACCCACTGCTTGGGGGTAGAGAGGAATACCATTTAGTAAAAACACCTTCATTGCACCCGACCGGGATCAAGCCCCAATCTCCCCGTCATTGGCAGACAGTCTATTGTGAGAGTAGCTCCTTAAACCATGCGGCCACTGAAGTGGGTCACTTTCTTTATTGATTGATAATACAAGTACATGAATTACAGACTAATTTATTTCTATAGCAAAGTCAACGACCAGACCCCACCATTACATTTATCATTGTAAAAGGGGAAACCTGATTTTCAACAACGATATATATTTTGGTGATGCTGGGAATCGAAACATGGCTCCTTATCCTGACAGGCAGACACTCTTTGTACTAAGGTGTTGGCATACTTTTATAGCGATGTATGAACCATTGTAATAAAATGGCGCAGTTAATTTTAATGATTTGATCTAAGCATTCATTGTATTTTAAATACATTACTTTATAATGCTCCCAAATAAATAATTGCGTTAGTTTCATCAATTATTATTATTAGCACCACGTCTTACTACCCGTTCCAATTATACGCACTTACGCTTATGTATAATGGTAGGGTGATTGCGAGATGAAATGGAGGACCTACAGTTTGACGTGTAATCCGAACCACTTTGTAGGCATTCCCCACATTCACACTTTGTGATTAATACACTTCTTGTCAGAGGTGAAGGAAGTGTTTGGTAATCAGGTAAATCTGTGCCGGGATCGAGGATTGAACCCCTGACGCCCAACACAGAAGTCCGAAACCTTACCCCTAGACCACCAGGTCGCAGAGTTTCATCAAGAAATTCTTAATCAACTGCTTAATTTATATATAATTAATACGCCATGACCTACTTTGGTAGTCGAATGGGTTGAAGCATCACTACCGCAATATACTGGACTGCTGGTGTTAGAAAGATCAGGGTTCGAATCCCGGTTGGGTGTACTGACAGAATATTTTACAATATAGTTTTTCTTATTTTTCCTCCCCGCAAGGTCAGGCACATCTCCCCTAAATTCAACCTCCTTCATCCCTAACACATTATCGTAATTAGTACATATTCGTATAACCTGAACGAGTATTATTGTTATTATTAATAGCACCGCGTCTTACTACCCGTTCGGGTCATACGCACTTACGCTAATGTGTAGTGGTAGGATGAATGTGAGATGAAATGGAGGACCTACAGTTTAACGTGGAATCCGAACCACGGTGGGGACCTGGCTTTCCTCACATTCACAAGATGTCTTGTCAGAGGTGAAGGAAGGGTTTGGTATTCAGATAAATATTTGCCGGGACCGAGGATTGAACCCCGGCTGCCAGCATAGAAGTCTGACACCTTACCCCTAGACCACCAGGTCACCCTGAACGAGTAGTAAGACAAACTGCTAAAATGAATAGCTTACTTTTATATAATATCACTTTTTATCTGTACCGGTGGGCATATGAAACAAGGTGACGGTTTAATATGGTCTTGTTTACCATAGCTAGGAAGATCCGGCTTTACATCTTTTCTCAGTCATTATCGTGCCTGTCTACTAAGCTAAGGGTTCCAAGTTCGATTTCCGGTATGTCTGGAATATTTATCATTGAGGACATGTGGGCTTACCCTTTCACATTGATAAAGTAATGGTCAGGGAACAGATAATGTGCCTGTCCTAATCTTAAGATAGATTGTAGGGCATATGAAGAAGATACGACAGGCCTAGCCAGCCGGTAGTGGAAAATATAAGGGTTGATTAAAAAACTGACCCATGCCATATGCTGGAAATATTAATGGATGCTAAAAAAGGAAGGTTCGGTTTTGAACACAGCCAGATACAATAAAGTGTTTATGATTAATGGTTTATCAATCCTCTTCCACGAAAATGTAGCGACATTTCTACTAAATTATGCATTATTTATCTCTATTCCATTAGCTTAAATAAATAAATAGCCCAAATGGAGAGTAAGGCCACATTTGATCTCAAGATTTCTTTAAATTAAATAAAAAAATTACCGAAACGGTTTGAAAATCTTGACTAGGGATATATCTTAGTGTGTGCTAGATACATAATTGATGTTATAAATACATAATTGTGATTGTAACATATTTGGAATAAATTGATCAAATTTTAACTTTACCAAATCAAATATTTGGAATAAATTGATCAAATTTTAACTTTACCAAATCAAATATTTGGATGAATGTATAAACACGATTACATCTTAATCTATTTGGAGTCAACATTCTCAACTTCACCTGTTGACGTATGTGAGTTGAGCTACTCTTGAAAAGTCACCAGTTAAGTAAATTTTATATTAAATAAAATAATACCATCGGGACCAAGTTAATAAAATGTTTTGGCTTTTTTTACAAATAAATGGACTAAAGTTCTATTTTATCTAAAAAATCAAAGGAAAGAAAGGACATAGGTTTTCAAGCAACGCGTTAGGGAAGGGTCTGACGATATTCGTTGACGTTCTAGTTCGCATTCAAATTGTGAGGAAACGAATGGAGGAAAGAACGAAAGGCACTCATTAAAACAAATCTGAAAACGAACGTCGCGCAGAGAGCTATGACTTAATGAAGAGACCATGGGTCTGAGAAAATTTCATTTGCTTTCTTATTTAAAGAGACAGAAAGAAAAAAACCCCTAAACTTTCGCGACCTCGTCATTCGTAGTGAACTTCTCTTTCCATTTGCTTCATCAGTTTTCTTCACAAATTTTTGATTTTTTTTTCTTATTTTTTTTCCGGTCCCCTTTAGTTTGTAAAGTACAACGAAACTTTCTTTGTCTTGTCTAAGAAAACACACACGAATTGATTAGACGTACAATCAAGATGAAGCCTTAACAAACCAAATATAATTTAGACGCTTTTATCTTCTTATTGACTCAGAGAAAGAAAACGTTGATTTTAGAACTTGTAAATAACAGAGAGTTCTGCTTATGTAATATTTTAAGCAAACAAATTTACAGACAACAAAGAGCTTCCTTCAATCTTGAACTTTCATAAAAGTTTCTAAAATGCGAAGATATCTCTTTAGGTGTCTTCAACTTTCCTGTTGGTCCTACTTTGACAAGAGTCACTCATGAAACAGTAATAAAAACTAAGTCATGAACACTTTCATTAAGTATCCTTTAGGGAGTTTAATAGGGGTTTAAATTACTCATAGTAACACAATTATTTATTCCTTTCCCGTTTGGTTGTAAAGCTGAGATTTGTCATAAAGGTAACTTTTGGGTCTATATAAAATTTACATAGACTGCCTCTGAAGTTTTATGGTCAAAGTTCCTGACTATGAATACAGATGTTTCGGGTTCGATCCCTGGTGCTTAAAGAATGTTTCCTGTGAAGTAGTGGGTTTGGAAAGGGATCACACTCAGCCCCGTGAGGACAAATGAGTAGCTACTTGAATAAGTATGTAGCGGTCTCGGTCTGGAAAAATGAAATTAACGGCTGGTAGAATCGTTGTGCTGATCACATGACGTCCTCTATCTAAATGTTAGCACTATCATCACTAGTGGTGTCGGCCACTCGGCCGGTATATCTAGATCGCAGGCTCACGCTACGGAGTGTTTTTCCCCTATACAATTTTTTTTGTGAAAAGATTCCTAATGTATCCCTCAAGGGGTTAGTAAAACAAGACGTTTGGTGATCCCTTTACTGATAGGCATGTAGTCTAAATGTCAAGCTCATTTAGTCTGGTTTTCTGGTGACGGGGAGGTCAGGGCTCGAATCCATGTGAGGGTTTTTTTCCTAAATGACTCCCCACTATCCTTCCACACTAATGTTTGTACATTTTCTAAAAATTCTACTGAATTTATGACATTAATATAATTGACATATATGCGTATAGTCCGAACAGGTAGTAAGACATGGTGGAATTTTACTTTTAGTGATATTAGCCCCAGAGAGTAAAAACACGAACGTAGTTTATGAACTATTCACGTAATCATGTAACTGGTTAAAGAACTTTCCTACTTGATGAATTAAAAGTTATTTGTTCAAAATGGGTTGAATATTAAATATACGCACATTAGCACACTAAGCTCTGTACCAATATACTTATATATAAATAGATGGAAGAAAATGAGCAGTTCATCCTGTGAGGCCTCTTGTTTATCTGATGATAAAAATTCTCTCCTTCCGATGACGAGTATTAATACCCAATCTACTATTTGACTTGCATTTCAATTTTTTCTTTTGCACCACGTCTTACTACCTATTTGGATTATACGCTCATGTACTAATTACGCTAATGGGTTAGGAATGAAGTCAGATTAATTTTTAAATGTACCTGTATTTGCGTAGAGAAAGATTGAGAGAGGAAAATCATTTAGAAAAATAAACCTCAGTACACCTGACCGGGATCGACCCACGATCTCCTCATCATTGGCAGTCTAGTCTATTACTAGAATAGCGCCTTAGAACACGCAGCCACTGAAGTTGGTATTTTAAAATTATATCTTTATTATTCCCTATTTTAGTTTAACATGTGCTTCCACATAATTTTTTAATCTACGTACCGCCAATATGATGCCTAGAGGCTATTTTTGTGAATAAACCAAATAACCAGAGTTGTAGATGATTTTAAAAATATAAGTCGACCAAAAAAAAGCTACTTCAAGATCAAAAAATTAGTTCTCTGACAATGTAAGACTATTATTTAATGTCTTTAAAACTCACCAAATAAAACGTAAACATATTAACATCGTAAATCTTATCTTTAATTGCCGCAACGTCACAGATAGGCAACGTAAGCCTTAGGCCTATTAGTTAAATTATCAAGATGTCACTTTGGTCTCTTACCCAGCTTCCTTTCGCCCTTCAGATAAACATGGTATAACAACAAGCATAGCGTACCAACTACCAAGACGCACCCAGTCGAGTCATTTCCAAGAAATTATTAATTTGATCGGGTTTTAATCCATTTGAAGGACGGCTATATGGTTTGGTTTTGTTGATAAATGTATATTTCCCCCCATCGCCTATTGTAAGCCTTAATGGCTTAACACTTTCTTTCCTTTAGCACTGATGAAGAAGGTTTAATTTTAGAGGAAGTGTAGGCCTACCTAATTTGGCTTGGTGGAAAATTATTTAGAAAAAAAAACTCTCAACACCCCCAACCGAGATTCGAACCCCTATCGCACCATCATCAGCAGTCCAGGCTATTGCGAGAGTGACGTCTTAGACCATGCGGCCACAGAAGTGGGTGTGAAACCATATTAACTAGAATAGTATGGTAAGGATGAGGACGGCAAAATTTTGGTGTATTTTATTCAACGTGCACTTTATGAACCGACTGATTGTTTCAGTACACGATAGTTTTTTATGAACGAGAGCGAAAGGGCCTAATAATTTGGCCTGGAAATGTTTTTTCACACACCTTCCAGGCTTCTTTTACATGCCATAATTGACAAGGGACCGACGGCTTTACTTCCCCTCCGAAGGAAGTTGTGATACGGATTGTTATCGTTCAAGAAAAATCTTTCGACCCCAATTGGGTTTGAACCCAAAAGCGTCGGGTCCTGAGAGCACTTAACCGCAACTTACAAAACTAGTTTACATTTAGAACAGACACAAAATTCTTCCCCTGTCCGTTAATTCATTACTGTGAACCATCTAACCAATGGTTCAAGACAGGAATCGAAAACGCGATCCTTAGCTTAGTATGCAGACATGCTACCGACTGAGTCAAGGTATTAGGCCAATATTCATAATTTATGTTTTGACTTATTTATGAAATTAGATATTTATTGGATAGAATATAAAAACTATATTTGATATCTTCTTCAGAGTAAATGTGTTGTAATTGTAGCCTCCTACATATTTTTTCGTTTACAAAGTGTGTTGAAACTACATCGCAATGATCTATACTAATTATTCGAATGCTCCGTTTAGTACCGAGACCTCAATAAAAATATACAGTTTGATGAACTGTATTTACTAGTGTCATTTATCTATGCAAACAACTGTCAGTGTATGTAAACAAAAAAAGAAAAAGGACCCTATAAAAAGATAAAAAAAAAATAACAACCCACAAGCAAACATCATTCCGTAACATGCAGTGTGGAAACCGCAATGGGACCATTGTACACTCAAATGAAGCCAAAATGATACAAAATGAAGCGAAAATGTATGTTGATAATAATAACGGAAAGCATGTAAAACACCAGCCTCAAATGTTCGCACAAAACTACGTCCGCGGTACATCATTCATTTTCCCTGAGGGGCATTAATTTGGTCGACCAAATATTACACATACTCTACCAGAGCGCTTGTTCTGTGGTGAAGTGCGTCGGTTGACGATTTTTTCCCACAATGAATCATCGATAAAAAAAATATAGGTATATATTTAGTGAGACTACAAAATAAAGTATGAAAAATATATCTGGACAAGGAAAACAATCCAATTTCTAAAAGATAAACATTGCCATCAACACTAGCGTTCAAGAGCCGCTCTCAGTTGAGTTTTAGACGACAATGCTTTACATCCATTGATTGTGCCTTGGAAATATAATATTTTGTAAGAGAAAATAGATAGGAAATAAACAATATCCAGGCTCACACCAAGTGTCAGATGGCGTAAACCTCGTGAAGACATGCGGACTAAATATTAGGATTAAATAGTTTGTTTTTTTTACCACCGCGTCTTCCAACCCTTTCTAGTTATTTGCATATGTGCCATTTTTATCACCGTATCTTACTACATGCTCAGAATATAGCCTACGCATATTTGATGATCAATATAATGGTGTAGGTATGAGGAAAGAAGCATTTTAAAGATAGTCTACCCACATTTGCGTGGAAAGAGATTGGAAAACCATTTAGGAAAATACACCCTCAGTAGACCCGACTGAGATTCATACCCCGATCTACACGTCATCGGCAGGCCTGTCTAACATGAGAGTGACCCCTCCCCCCTTTAGAGTTTAAACCCTTAGACCACTGAAGCTGCACATATGTACTGATTACACCAATGTGTTGTTTACGAGGAGGCTGAGGTTAGAATCATGACTGGATGTACTGAGGTAAGTCTTTCCTATATTGTTTTCCACCCTTCCACCTCGTAAATGTGAGTACATTTCTTCCATATTCTACGTTTCCTCATTAGAGTAACTTAAAGGCGCATAGTTCGGGTGGGTATTAAGAGGAGGCGGAGAGAAAAAGTTGGCTAAAGGACTGGATTGTCGTATTGGAAAGTCAAGGTTCGTATCTCGACCAGATAATTTGGGTAATTTGAGTAAGATAGAACTTAAACAAAATAGTATACCCACATTTGCATGGAAGGAGATAGGTAATACATTAGGGAGAGACCACTTTCAGTACACCCATACGAAGTTTGAGCTTGACCTCCCCATCACTGGAAGCTCAGTTTATTGCGTGAGTTACTCCATAGAAATTGCGACCAACGATAAAGAAAATATCTTTTTATAATTTGGCTTATATACACACACACACACATACACACATACACATACACATACACATACACATACACATACACATACACACACATACAAACCCCAAAATGTTTTATAGGTATGTAAATATACCTATGGTTTGTAAAAACACTCTATATATATATGGAGGGGGAGAGAGAGAGAGATATGGATGTCTTAAACCACGTAATCAATGGTTAATCTCTCTGCAATTACTGTACTATTCATTTAGTATTAATTGATTTTCTATCTGACTACCCGCCTCGGTGGCGAAGTTAGCTAACGCGCTATATTCGTGTTGAGCTAGACTGTCGAGGATGGGATCTGGAGGGGTTTTTTCCTGAATGGTTTTCCATTTTCCCTCCAAGCAAATGCGGTTCACTTCTCTATATTCAACCTTCAAAATTCCTAACCCATTATTATAAATTCTACATAAGCGTATAACCTGAACGGGTAGTAAGACGCGGTGCTAAGTGTTATAAAAGTATTAGTATCCATCTAACTTGATCACTAAGGAAAACTAAAAACCTTAAATCCAAAAAGGGAATAACATATACTTCATTCACGGTAGGAGTTTACCTCTGAAAGGTCTTTTTTCCTACCAATATCCTACTATATAATAGATTTCTGATAGGGAAAAAGACCTTTCAGAGGTAAACTCCTACCGTGAACGAACTTTAAGAAATTTCAATCTTAAATCCAAAGATAAAGAATTAGATGTTGGTTTTGTATTTACATCAGTAGGTAGAGTTTTTTATACTAACGGCTTGGACTTCATGGACACCAGTAAGTGTAACTTAATAAACAGGGAACCAAGAAAACGGAAATTTTGATTATGGACAAAAGTAAACCCTCATTATGTAAACCTCGAGCTTGACATTTTAAATCAAAAACGCAGGCATATTTATCTTTATTTTTATATTTATTTCAAATTTAACGTCATGGACCACGTGAACACCTATTTGAAACACTTAAAAAAAAATAATAGGGGAAAATAAAATTAGGCTTAATCCTGCGTACTTAGGGTAAACTTAACCTGGGATCATCGTGCGTATTTTATTTACTTTTACTTACATTCAGGGTTTTACTCCTTAGACCGCTTCACCATCAATGTAAGTGACTCCAAAATAAATAAATCAAAAAATATGAAACTTTGAATTCTTCTTATATAAAACCTAATGGTATACAATTTTATCATTCAATATTTTAGGCCTACCACTCGATAACCGGTTTTTAACTTAAATTTTCCGTAATATTACGTAGGCCTAATAAAGGAATTTCAATGTGTAACTCAGGGGATGTATTCCTGAGTACATACATAGCCATCTAGAATGGTTTTCCTGTTTAACTTTCTAGAAAAAACCACTTAAAATGTTCAAGAAAGCACCAAGGATTCCGTACCCAGGTTTATCACAATGTTGAATTCTACGATGCCTTATTTTAAAATAGGGTTCACACCAAAATAAAGTCGAAATATTTCGACAGGGCTCTTTTTCCTTAACAACCCTATAGCATTAACTATTGATATAAAGACGGTCCCAATGTTATTTATCTACGTAAAAATTTCACCAGTTAGGCATCCTGGGTGATAGAAAGCACTGTACAAAATGCCCTGGGTAAATGACCGAGACAATGTATCAGAGGGAGGAAAAAGGAGGGTACCTAACCTACCAAGAGGGGTGCATAGCGTATCAAAAAGGGTTCATAACCTAATTTGCTGGTACTCATACAAAATCGGATCATTCACAATTTTACAAAACAATAGGTTTTTTATGTAACAAAAGGAGGCTATCTTCAAACTACAGAGCTATCATTTCTCCGCTGGGTTATGGACTCTGTCCACAGCTGCCAGATATTAATATTTTATTGACAAATAAAGGTGTTTCACATTGTTGATAGAGGGCCCTGATTCAGAATACATTATTATCCCGGTGTCTCCAAAATGGATTAAAGGTGACGTCAATACATGTATGTACAAGCAAGGGCCTATTACCAACAGTATGTTACACCAATATGTGTCAGTAGGTGTGGATAAGGTCACAAACGTCTGATGCTATGGTTTGAAGTTGTACAATGTTATAAGACCAACGAGAAACTGTTTATTACTGATGGAAAAGTGTTGAATGTGTAGTTTTTATTCAAATAATAGTTTAAAGGAATTGCCATACAAATATTAATAACTAAGTAATGGTGTTCTCAATTTTAGTTGTGGGTATGAGTCATATTTCCATAAATAGTTTCTGATTTCATAAATCATGATCTATTACTGTGTCGATATGTCGGGCCACCAATTTGTCGCCAGGTTGGAGTCCAGAAATATATTCTGACATCATGAGTATGAGTATGTAAAACCAGTGTAAAACTTACACCTAACTTAGCCATAGTTAACCATACTCTAACGTTTGGGTGATTCCAACTGGGAATCGAACCCAGAGCCCCTAGGCTCGTAGCCAGTTGAACTGACCAATACACCACGGGGCCGGCAACTTTAGCAATGATATTGGATGTAGTCTCTCTTATAACAACTAGCGTGCCGAAAAAAGCATTAAGACCTACCTGTCTATGTATTGACGTACAGGAAGTCACGGTAGTTGCGTTTTATAAAAACATCACGTTATCGAAAAATCGCGTTATGGAAAACATTAGTTAAATGGGGAAAGAAGGGGCTAGGGGGTAGTAAATAATAACCATACCTATGAAAAATCACTTTCCATTTATATTTTGACATACAATTTTATAGCTGGTTTCGGATTTAAATACATTATAATTCTAGATCGTGCTGTTTATAAATAACTATGTTCAAAAATTAAATAATAAGTATCATAATGTAGAAATCATACATAGTTGATTACATAAAGCAAAATAAACTGTAAAGGGGAAAACAGTAATTATTGTGTAGGCTATTTACAATTACAGCACTAGTGGTGGAGAAACAAGGCACTATCGCGGGAAATCACATACACCAACATTTCTCGAATTTGATCTGTGAGGCAGCAGTGGTGACGGGGAGCAAGGCAATTGATGCGGGGAATTACAGTGGCCTGCTTTCTGGAAATGCGTAATAGCCGTCTCGTGATCACGTTATAGGAAAAAAAACTATCTTATTTCGCTGTTCACGTCATATCCAAATCAAGTGGTAAAAACATGCATTATAGGAGTACCAATTGTACTTGTCCCCTTTATTTTATAGAAACAAGCAAATAGTTAAATGGGTTTTTTTTACATGAGTTTGCGCTATTTACTAAACAAAATACAATTACTTAACTATGCGCAGAGTGATTCCAAAATTTCAATACTAAACCACTTATGAACGGTATAGAAATGTACAGTGATAAACCAGTGGAGTGGGCACGCTGATAAACTCGTGTTTAACCTAGAGTTGGCTGATTGCGGATAAATAAGAGTTAAAATCTTGGACCTTGGTTTACATAAGTGTTTTTAATACCGGTTCCCACTAAGCAAATGCGGGTACACTTACACTAAATTATACCTCAGCCTAGTATAACTAATTTTAAATTACAGTTAACAAGCTGATTATATATTCAATACAATACTTTTTTTTAGCGCCGTATCTTACTACCCGTTCGGATTATACGCTTATACAATACTAACAATTAGGTACTGTATCTGGAGAAACATATGAACTGGACACGATACGTTTACAAGGAGTCTGGAAAACTAACCACACTATAGGTTTCGGGATGAAAAAATTAGATAACTTATATTCTTTAAGTATTTTCCACGTCTAAAAATATGTTTCACACCTAAGCCTATCAAAGAATAAAAAATAACAAACAACTGAATATGTCTAATATGTAGAAAACAAATATCTACGTTTCTTTATCCAACTATTTTATATGTGTTAATCAGTTTGTATATTTTTCATTACAATAAATTAAGGCACAAACAGTACTGTAAAAAGGGCAGACCCAAATTGCGCCAAATAATTGACCATTACTAAGGGTTCGAAGAAGGTTCATTAATCCCGAGCCCGAATTGCACAAAGCCGGTGCACACGAATTGCCGAACAATCTGTAATACCATTCAACTGAAAACCTAACCTAACCCAACCTAACCCAACCTCCATTTTCCAATTTGAACATAGTCATTATGAATTTAATTTTTTCTCCGCAGTTCGTATAAGGGTATTACCGAGCTCGGAATAGTTGTTCCGCCATTTTATATATAATAGTATTCTGGTCGGGGGGGGG
>CABEEJ010000189.1:266309-328689 GCA_901482245.1 Timema douglasi
TTACTCATTTGGACCTATTTTTATTCATTTATGTTTGTTTTTCATTTTTAATTTCGATATATATTTTTATTTGTATATGTTTGTTTTACAGTTGTCACAATTCGAGTCTGGTATTGGGAGGTACTTTGGGTCCTTTGCGCAATTAGGGTCCGGTCACTCCCTAAGTCAGGAAGATTGGAGCATTTCAGGGGAGCCCTGTAAAACAATCCTTTTATTTTGGAGAATCTCTTTTTTATGTTTATTTTTATCATTGTATTGCAAATAAAAATATCCTCAGATAATTAATTAGATTGAATAAATATTTTGTGAACACATTTGATCGAACTTAATGGTGCAAAATATGTTGATATTTGTGGTAAGTTTATCATAACAATAAGCTATAAATAAGCTTAATTAAAACAACAAATTCTAGCCGCAAGCCCTTAACTGTATTCCATGAGATGATACATTTATAGATTATAAGAATGAGATAAAAACTACATTAAAGTAATAATAAAAATCACTAATAAGGCTTATGTGTTCAAGCTACAACCAATGATTGGTGAAAACATTTCCCGTCAAACAAAACTTGACATACCTCTCAATTACAATATCCCACACTTGACCTTAATATTATTTAGATAATAAGTATGCCAATGTAACAATCAGAATAATTCAGAATGTCCTTGACAAAGTCGGTTAAAATTGGTCCACACATTTAACATTTATCATGAAACCAGCATATCTATTTTTTGAGTGCCCGTAATCTTAAAATGGATAACCATATTGAAAATTCTTGGACTTACGTTGTTCGGTCTACCTTTCTTTATCAGACACAGGAAACAGAAACATCTAAATAATGGATTCAGTACTGATCTGAGTGTTGTTGCAGCCTTTGAAGGATTTATTTTCTCACCACCCACTATAGCTTTAACCTCTGTACCAT
This sequence comes from Timema douglasi, assembly GCA_901482245.1. Taxonomy (NCBI): domain Eukaryota; kingdom Metazoa; phylum Arthropoda; class Insecta; order Phasmatodea; family Timematidae; genus Timema; species Timema douglasi. The sequence goes on from CABEEJ010000189.1 coordinate 267,235, forward strand.
GGCTACACAATTCTAGCTTGCCTTCAACATCTAACACACTACTGTTTCATTTGAAAGTTTAAGAGAAAAATTTCCTTTATTATCATGTATAAAGGTTCTGTATGGCACTGGCAAGAAAAAAACTAAATTCAGAATGAGAGTGAAGGGGTGGGGGCAAATGAAGGAAGATTAGTATTTCGGAACGTGTTCCTTTATCTATTTGCTTCTTCAATCAGTTTATCTTGTGATTCGTCTCTATATACCTGTACGTATCTCTTTTTTTTCAGGACATTTCTAAACAACGCTTTCTATCGGCCAAGACGCCTAACTAGCGAAAATTTTGCGTAGATAAATAACAATTGGACTTACAGTCTTTATATCATAGTCATGCCTATAGTTTGAGTTTTATTAATAGAAAAAAATTGCGAAAATATATTAGCTCATTTTCAACGACTTTTTTCAACGTATTCGTGGAGCTATGAGACTAGGTTTGATGAAAAAAAGACCCTTGATTTAGCCTTTCTAGAACAAATACAGTAATTTTTTGATAGGCTAACAACAACAAATTTTTAGATATTTGGGAACTAGAAGTAAGCTTTCATCTTTATCTTGAGCTAAGAAGTTTTGTAATTTTATTTACCCTCTCTTTTATTGACATGCCATAGTGGGGTTGTAGGTGAAGGTTGAACGGGAGTACAAGCTTGGACCAAATATATAAGTATTTCCAGAAGACTTCACGGGCATCGTATTTTATGTTGTGTGTTCTGACAGCGATTGACAATTTTTCACTGACTGAGGCGGCCTCCTTAAGACACAAGGCCAGTGGTATAGATAGCTAAAAAAGAAAGAAAACACATACTAAGTGAGAGCTTGGCATATGGGCTTATGGAAACTTGAGAATGTTCACTTTTTTTTAATTAGCTTTAACAGTATCTAGCAAGCTGAATCTTAGCATGGACTTAGGCCCTTCGTCCACCGAGGAGACCAGAACAAAGCGATTAATCACTCACGACCAAGCAACCAATCACCCAGGCAACTTTTACATTTAAACAATGATTCACTCGTCCACAGAGGAGCAGCTACGACTTTAGCACTGGGCGATATATCTTAAGGAGACCAAACATGCTGGTCGCCAGATTATAAGTTGCCTGTTAGTCGTTTACAGCGTTAACTTGCGGAACTGAAGGCAGTGTTTTTTTTAACCATTTGTGAAAGTGCATTTGGGCTTAAGTTTCGATATTTTCACGTTTTCCCCGCAAGTTTTCACTTCTGGGTGTCAAAATGCCACGGACATTGTCAAAAAAAAAGAATAAACGGCTAATGTAAACTTTGTTCTTGAGGTAGAAAATCACCCCAATTTTGAACTTTTTTTAAAAATCCAGATGAACTCAATATGATTCCAGGGCCCTTTTACGAGTTTTTAAATACTGTACTTTTAGCCAACAGCTAGGTCCTTATTAGAAGACGACATTCTAGTGACCGATAGAAAATAGGTTTTATTAGTAGAAGAGAAACGAGGTAAATTATAGTAAGTAACCAGTTGCCCAGGATGTATTGCGTCGCGTTGGTTTTCTCTGTGGACGAAGGAGCTTACATACGTAAGAAACCCTAGGATGTTATCATATCTGCAATATTTTATGTTAATTTTACATATTTTGAGAGGTATATGCCTTAAACCACGTGGTCCCTGGTGTGGGTAGCTTAAATACCAAGAATCATCTTAGGCTTCCTTTTTAATTTGCATCCATTGAAAGCGTGACGCGATTGACATCGTTATCACCGATTTGGACAAGTAAAGAAACATAGAAAGCGGAAGGTTGAAATGGGATACTTAGGATATCCTTAGTTTGTACCCTTACACCTTTTACGAGCATAACGTCTTAAACGAAGTGATCACTGATGTGGGTAACTACAAATCCAAGGAAAACAAAATTGAAACAGTATAATTTCTTATGGATAGGCTACTTACAGATGTGTACCTCGGGCTAGACTGCTTAACTACTGGTTAGATAGCAAAACAAATACACCAAAGAGAAAAGTGAAATTCAAAATGGGTTGATTTTTTAACTTCAAAATGTATACAAGCTTGAAGATTTAAATCATGTCATCACCGGTTTATGATGTTATGAAGGTTTATCATTTTATAACATTGTTCACTATCAGTATGATTGTGCTGTTTAATTTAGGCCCAGTTGTGATTCGTTTTCTACCCGTGCAACATAAGGCAATGAGAGCTAATATTCAGTAGTTATAAGGGTTTTATTATCATTCTATAGTTATATAAGTGTGCTTACACAGTAAATAATTGTTTTAGCTTGTGTGATAAAAGGCATTAATCTCGTCCACAATATTTTTACTGTCACTTAAGGATATCTAGGTAGACAGTTGGTTTTAAGCCTGCGATGGCCCTCTAGGGATTCGGTAAAAATAAGGGGAACTTTAGAGTTAAGTTCACAAGTATTGCACCAAGTCCACTTTAACTCTGTAAGTTTAAGCTTTATTATTTTTAAATTAAAGAATTTTTCATAAATTGTTTTGTCTTATTTATATTAATTTAGAGTTTATAATCATAAATTAATGTTTTTATTTTAAGTACTCAATTGATTATTTCCTCAAAACGTATGGACTTTAAGTTTCATAACAAGAGTACTGCGTGACATAGTGGATATATCAAATAGTTTCACATTGGTAACATGTATTGATAAACATTTCATTCTATTTTTAATGTGTTGGATAGCCCCAGTTGAACACCTAGCCCCGCCAGGAAAAAACAACACACCATATTGTGTTTTTCACATCCAGAACTTATTAAATTAAATTTATCGGCAAACACCAATTCGTTAAGCAAAGAAATTATCACAGATAAGAAAAATAAATCAAGCTTATTTATGTGTAGTAAAAGGCCTTCTTGGAAATTGAACCTTAAACCCCTTGAATGTGATTCTTTATGAATCTTCCAATAAGCATAACTTTTCTATATGCCAAGACAGGATTGATTGGGGTCGTTTAATCAGGCCAGAAATTTATTTAGTGTAAGCCACAATGACTCTTTCACACCCACTTCATAGAAACACATTAATATATCAATACATAGACCTATATAAATAGTTCTACATATATATACCTATACATGCCTATATACAGTATATGCATATACAAATATACATGTATAGATGAAGAGAAAGATTATATAACTTATTTAAAACTTGTACACAATGAGAGGGTCAGCAAATTAATGTGTTTTACCAAAAACATTTACAGTTAAATTTTTAATTTATTTGGGATAATATTTCATATTAATAAACCATAAAATTCCTTATAGTTGCAGCGTTAACTGGAAAAAATATATTACTGTAGATGGCAGACACAAGTGAGGTTTTGAGTAGATGGAACAAACACTTCAGGCATATTTTGAATGTTCGTGAAGGATCAGAATTGGGGGGATTGTGTCAAAATTCATACTGGTGAATAACTTATCACAGATCCAAGTATTAGTTAAGTCAAAGAAACTATTAGGAAGTTAAAGAACCATAGATCTCCAGGTCTTGATTCAGTTCCAGCAGAGTTAATAAATTAGTAATATAAATTAATACATTGCTATTTTCGAAATGGAACTATGAGGTACTACCACAAAAATGGAATGAAGGTATTATAATACCCATTTTTAAAAAGGGGGATAAAACAGAGTATAATGACTAAAGAAGTATCTCACTACAACCAATATGCTATACAACGTTATCTAACATAATTTGAATGAGATTGATGCCTAATGCAGAAAAAATAAATGGGGATCATAAATGTGTATTTCAACGAAATAGATCAACGACGGATATGATTTTTACTATTTTGCTAATATTATGAAACAAGCGGGAATACAATATGCTGGTTCATCAATTATGCATAAATTTTCAAAAGGCCTATGATTAATTTAAAATAAATAAATAATTTGCAGTTTTAGTTGGGTTTGGGGTACCTAAAAAAATTGTCAAGATAATTGAGGTATGTTTGACTGATACGCGTGGCAGCGTACGGGTTGGATGTCACTTACCAGATAATTTTAAATACACATCGGGTTGAAACAAAAAGCTGCACTTTCCCCATTAATTTTTAATCCAGCCTTAGAGTATGCTATTATGGTGATGCAAGAGATTAGGGAAGACTTGACATGAAACGATACAATGCAGCTATTAGGACATGCAGATGTTAGCTTTGCTGGGAAATAATAAGAAAGCTGTTGTAAGAAATGCAGACATTTTATTAGAGTCTAGTAAGGGAATAGATCTAGAAGTCAACACTGAAAATACTAAATATACTTGTATATTCACAAAAGAACACAGATTGGGGAAGATAATTTAGAGCTTACTGCGAGCAACATATCATTTGACATGGTTAATGAGTTTAAATACTAAGGAATAATTTTAACTAGCAATAACGATATTAGATTGAAAATTAGGAAAATAATACAGTTGGGAAATCAATTATGTTACTCGGTCTGTAAGTTGCTAACATCTCGCCTGCTATACAAGACTCAAAATATACAAAACAATGATTTTATCGGTTGTTCTCTATGGGTGTGAAACGTGGTCTCTTAACTTACATGACAAAAACCAATTTAGGATATTTGAAAACAAGGTGCTTAGGAAGATATTCGATCCAAAAAGGGATGAGACTACTGGGAAGTAGAGGAGGTTACATAATGATGAGTTACATACCCTGTACTCATCACAAGGCATTGTTAGAATAATAAAATAACGTAGATTACGTTTGGCAGGATATGCAGTGCGAATTATATAATCTCATGCCGTATTCAAGGTATTGTCAGGCAAACCCAATGGGAAGAGACCATTGGGAAGACCTAGATGCGGATGGGAGGGTAACATTAGAATGAACCTGAAAGAGAAAGGTTGTAATGAGGTAGACTGGCTAGATCTAGCTTAAGATAGGGATAGGGTGTAATTAAGAGGACTGGATAGAACTAGCTTAAGATAGGGATAGGTTGCGTACGTTTGTAAATGCAGCAATAAGCTTTCGAGTTCCTAACGCCATAGATAAAGTAAGTTAGTTTATATTATGAAGGAACTAGTATAAACGTAATTAGCAGTTGCTGCACTATGTTGATTCTTTAAATATTGTTTTTGTTGAAGTATTTTACATTTTGCTAAAATTTGGACAAGCGTTCAATATTAGACCTGTAGAATAACCTACCAAGAAACATACCGATGTCACAGTGAGCCAATGGTTCTGTTTTCCAAAGTTAACTCAGGTGCCATTTCGGAGATAACTGATCATATAATAGAGAACTTAAACGTGGAGCAACCACAACACAAAAAGTTAAGTCAAAGATTTCCCCGATTGGTTACTTACTTTAATGAGGTTGGTAAAAACTCGTAAACTGCCAAAAATAACATAAAGGTATACTCACTCAATATCATATACCCAAATGAACATACATGCTCACCATAGTAGTATTTCACTCTAATGTTATCATGGAAAATATGTAAAAAAAAGTTTTCCCTTAGCAACTCTGTGATCTTATTCATACTTTTTTCAAATGTAAGTCAGTCGCCTCCTAAAAAAACAATCTTCTTCTCATATACTAAGGATTTACCGACATGCTTCGACACTTTTCAACTCATCCTACCTCCCTGCTTACCTTCCTTGGGTAGTCGCTCTTCCATTATGTGCCTTCTTGCGTCATCTCTCTTGCCTACCTCCTCCTCCTCCTCCTCGAGTGATACCAAGAGGAGACCTAGCCTTACTTGACTCTTGTCTCCTCCTCCGCACCACAACTAGCGCAGCCTCTTCTCCTGCATACTCTTGATTTTCTTTTGCTTCCTTACTTTCTACTCTCGTTTGGTGAACTTTTTCATTTCACGCGCCCGGCACGATGTTCGTCACACTGGCGTCGCGGTTGTCCTCCTTGCCTCCCACCCCCTTCCACCGCCCTCCACCCTCTCCTTCGGAAGGGAGTTTGCCCAATATAAAGAACGCCACGTCATTAGACTTTAAGATGAGCCATGTCGGTGGCGTGTGTGTGTGTGGTCGTGCGTGTGTGTGTTGTGACACGAGCAATATGCGGACGAGCTCATCTCCACAGACCCGCTGAGGTCGGTTTACCTTCACAAAGAAAGAAGAGTTGATCCCATGAGAGAAACAGAGGGGAGTGGGCCTATTCCAACCCTAAGTTTGGTCAATAAAGTTTTTTTCTACAAACATTATAGTGCTAAAACTCACACCAGTGGCCACGTGGGCTAAACGTCTGGCCCATATAGTCTGGTCTACCATCGCCAAGGGAGGTTAAAGTTCAAATCCACGCTTGGTGTAGGCCTACCGAAGGGGTATTTCCCTAAAGGGTTTTACACGTTCCTGCTGCAAAAACGTGGATACTTTTATTTAAAACTATAGCTAACTCTGACTCATTGGTATAATTAAAAATGTGGATTGGAAATAAGTTGCGGTAAAATTGAAATATTTTTATCATAGTATATATAATTATATTATTTGGGCGTAATTAATATATGATGACTGTGGCTGTGACAGGCCATATTATAAACATCACAAAGATGTATCATTAATAATCTGGAGAAAGTATTAGAAAACCAATTTTGAAACATCACCTCAATGAATCCTGCCCTCCAAAATAAAAATTAGCTATCTGGACGCTCCATATTTTTTCACCCCTAAATGACTAAAGAGTTATTTCATCGCCTTCGGCGAGGCTCTAGTTTAAACCTATGTTTATTTAAATTTATCCGGTCTATACTTAAAAATTAACATGATAAGTTTAGCCATTCATAAATGTTGGTAGAAATGTCCTCTAATGGAGGATAGTTGAACTAGAAACGTGTAAAATATATTTAATGTGAATATTAATAATTATCATCCACACATCATCTCATCGGGGTGAAGTAACAGCACCCACATTGCGTCCCAACCTCAAAAGACAGCTACATATCCGCCACTCCCAGCAGAAGACCAGGAATGTCTAGACGACAAACCCTAGTGGTACCCAACAAGATTAAATATATATGGCCTCTATATTATGTATACAATATTATATTTTAATATATAATAATATATTTTTATAAGATATATTAAAATATTTTAATTGAAATTAAACGCTATAGTATATAAAGTAAAACAAAATAATATTATTAGAAAGACGCATGAACCAATTCAAATTAATGTAAACTACCTTCTGATTTCCTATAAATTGCAAAATGACACCTGGACACTAACCCAAGACCTTCGTTTTAGTACGCCAATGCTCTAACCACTGAGATAGCTGGGAGTTGTCTGGTTCTCAGGGCCATTCTTCACTCATATTTTAATCCATATTCTGTGATGGAAGTGTGAAAATCGTTAGTTACAAATGTGTTATCAATTAAGATCACGAACTATCAGATAACGCAGCCACCTTCAACTTGGTATGGCTTTATGCTGCCAATTGTACAATTACAATAGTAGGAATGTGCATCATGATGGATTAAATAGCAACGCTATTATAGGCCTGTTACCTGTAGGTATCATTTTTTAATATAAATAATGTGATATTTATTTATTTATTTTAGGTATTTAACGTGTACTTTCTAAGCTGACAGAATATTTCAACACACTAGATTTTCTATGAGCAAGAGTGAAAGGGCTTACCAATTTTGCTGGGAAAGATATTTTAACATACCTTCCAGTTTTTTTTTAAAAAGCCACAACCGACATGAGACCGACGTATTTACTTCCTCTCCAAAGGAATTTGTGCTACGGATTTTTATCTCTCAAGACTAATACGCCTACCCCAGCTAGGTTTGAACCCATAACCATCGAATACTGAGGTGAGTACTTGACCCCAAGTCCACTGAGGTTGACAATATAATATGATATTTAGATGCGGCTATAACCATAATTAATAAATATAGTAGCTTGAATATTTATTCTACATTCTGATTGGTTAAAATGCTCTATTTCCCTGAGAATATACTTAAAATTATTAAATATTTTATCCAACAGTGGCTTAAGTAACTCTAAAATTACACTCCACCAATCAAACATCGAGAATGAAACAATTCTTATGATAGAATTTATTATACTTTAAAGAGCCCATCCCGATTAATCATAATATTAGAAAGGCCTACATGATAACGCTCAATTCAGCTTCGTGGCCGTATGGTCTAAGAAAGTGTTTTCCAACTTTTTGTGGGGTTTGAGACCATTACGACTGATTGATAACCTACAAACGTTTATATCTGAGGTAGTAAGGGCTACCTATATGTATTTCAGTAGTGGGGTAAGTAAAATTGAGAGGAAATGAGCCCTTATTTACGTGAAAGAAGAGGTGCAACTACAGTGAAATTTCTCTAAAATGATATCTCTGAGCAGCGGATTCTTCTTTATAACGGACAGCTTAAATTTACCCGGCAAAATAACATGGGCTCTAACAGTGAAACAACCTCTCAATAACGGACTTTCTCAGTAACAGAAACGGACACTACCAATACCCATATTAATGCATAACAATCTCTAAACAGAGGACCAAAATTGAAAACACTAGTCCATTTAGAGTATTCTACAGTAGGAATGCTATCTCACTAGAAGTATGAGCAGTCCCGTCTTCCTCCTCTAATTACAGTTTCTAAAATACCCTATGTAATTTATTATTAACTACGCTGCCTAAATACCTCCCCCCACCCCTCTTCCGAGCCGTCAAGGGGACATGTTCCAGAAGTTGACTGTGCTTGTGCACACACATACAGTACATAAGGTCTACTGTTCACATTTCATTTCATTTGCGTAATGGTCTATGTATTATGCAATCTGTATAGTAAGCTATGTACAATATTTATTCATTAGTCATAATTATCCTCCATACAATACTGCACAATGAAGTAAATAGATTGTTGTAGCTAGCATTCACATAATAGTGGTTCATATAGATTAAATTGTGTTCAAGAATTATGATTTAAAAAAGATATTTTTCCAAATAACGGACAACTCTTAAAAACAGACTTTTTCATCCTGGAAGGTGGCCGATATTAAGAGATTTGTATTTAAGGAAAATCATCTCCAGTACATCCGGCCAGGATAGGAATCCTGACCTCTCCATCACCGACAAACCAAACCAAACGAGCATTAAACTCATTTGTCTATGGATGCTTTTATTTAATGATTCTAAATTTCTTTTATGACTATACGAGGACAATTAGGATGTCCCGATTTAGAAAAAAATTATTCCGCCAGGTATTTTGGAAGCTATGTTAGGATCATTCGTCAAAGCACGAGACTGCTAAAGTTAACTAAGACAGAAAGCAACTGTCAGAGTTGGATATTAAAAATAACCTAAGCAATAGGTTAACCATTATTGTCATTTTAACTGGTAACATTACTGTTTAAATTTGGTACTGTACTATAATTATTATTACTTACTCACACTCTGACATTAGGAGCTCTCAAAGTTTCATTGAAGCACTTACAAAAGTACGCCACTTATCCTTATCATGAACTAGTTTCATCCAGTCCACCTCAACACACCCTATTTCTCTCAGGTTTATTCTAATGTTATCCTCCCATCTGCGTCCAGGTCTTCCTATTGGGTTTGCCAATTAACACCCTAAACACGGTTATAAATTCTCCCGTTCACACCGCATGTCCTTCCCACCATTATCTTCGATATTTGATTAACCTAACAAAGTATTGTGATGAGTACAGGATATATAACTCATAATTATATAATCCCTTAACTCCCTGGTATTTATATTCATTATTGGACCTAATATCTCCCTAAACACCTTATTTTCTAACGTCCTATTATTTTTTTCATCATGTTTAGTAATAGACTACATTTCACACGCATAGAGAACACCAAGTTAAATTGTTGTTTTGTACATGCTAAATTTTACATCCCTTGAAAGAAGTCGAGATGCCGACAAATTACTAGTCGATTAATAGCATGCATCTCTTGATTTTATTTATTTCCTTATTTAAAATTTAATATCATTATTGATAGTTAAAATTGTTCCTAAATATTTAAACTCATGAAGCCTGTTAAATGATATTTTGTTCGAAGTAATCTCTAAATAATTATTTTCCCTAATCTGTTTTTTTTTTTGTGTGATCATATACTTAGTCTTTTCAGCGTTAACTTCTATACTTATTTCCTTACTAGCCTCTAATAAAATTTCTACATTTCTTGCAACATTTTCCTTGCTGTTACCCAACAAATCTAAATTATCTGCGTATCTTAATATATATTCATTAAAAACTAAATAATATAGAGTTATAGCCTTATCAACCATTGAGACTCCACCCAAAACACGCCATGACACCGAGAAACCATTGGTATAAAACCGGGTTTCCATTAGTTGCGTATACGCGTATCGTGTCATCGTTGCGTACCATCCATTGACACGATACGGTGCACCAAAGTCTGATTTTTTTCGTATCATCACTATTTATCAATATTTAAACAGAGGGTACGATTTTACGATATGAATTGAACTTCAGTGATGTTCAGTTCTAGTTTTTCTGCGGCAATGAGCACATCCCTGCAAATATCAACAGCATCGTACATTGTTTATTAATCATTTGATTAAAAAAAAACGCATCTTGTTCTCACGTCTTATTATAACGATCCGGTTGTTTTGAATCCCAAATTAAATAATTTTTACTATATGTTTATATAAATCATATGGTCTTATCACTCCACTCCATTGGTGCAAAAAGATAACAGTACTAACAATCACGAAATCCCTACACAAGGTTTCCCCTGGGCGAACTTCCACGACAGGAATGAACGTACTGTACAACGCGGTAAAACCGCATACCGTCCATGTATAGCTCAACCTAGTGCCGTATCATTAATTCCTTTGACGTGACACCCGCCTCAGTTGGCGTAGTTGGCTAACGCACTTGTCGTGTTGAGCTCGACTGCTGAGGACGGAGAGATCGAGGTTCGGATCTCGGTTGGGTGAACTGGGGGTGGTTTTTACTAAATGGTTTTCCACTCTCCCTCCAAGCAAATGCGGGTTCACTTCCTCTAATTCAACCTTCACAATTCCTAATCCACTAGAGTAATTAGTACTTAAAGCGTATAACACGAACGGGTAGTAAGACGCGGTGCTAAATATTATTATTATTTGACGTGACGGCGAAAAACCAACAAATGGCCGATCAAGCCCGTAACATATCTTTTTTGTGTCACATTTTGACACGTAACTATGCAACATTTTCCCGTACACACTGATACATATAAGTGACAAGATAAGCGGATAAGTAATAAATGTATTCCCGGCTTGTATTACTCTCGCAATATACCAAACTGCCGATAATGGGAAGATTGGGGTTAGAATCCCGGTCGGATGTACTGAAGGTAGTTTTTATCCCCCAAATGGTTTTACACTCTACATCCACGCAACTACAGGTACACTTCACTTAAATTTAACCATCCTCATCCTTATCACGTTAGAGTAATTAGTACAAATGCGTACAGCCAAACAGGTGATACGGTGGGGCGCTAAAAAAACACCTTCAAACGTGAAATATCACCCAAGTGATATTTTCAGTATCCTTCCCTTCTTCACTTGACTACAACGGAATTGGCAGTCAAAATGGTAATTTTAAAATAAATATTTTTCAATTTCGTTGTAATTTTATAAATATTGTGATATGGTATTTCTTGTAGGAACATTTCCTTTAAAAAAATTCTTTCTTTCTCATCCTTATTTTCTTAGCGTAATCAATATGTGCTTGTAGCCGGATTGTGTACTAATACGCGGGGAAAAAGAAAAATTGTAACCGTATATTAAAATTCACCTTAATAGTGTAGCTCTCTTCGACAAAATACACACACATATATATATATATATATATATAGTTTTATCACCAAGTCTTACCACCTGTTTAGGCTATACGCTTAATTGGTTAGGGATTAAGAAGGTTTAATTTAGAGAAAATGCAACCGCATTTGGGTTAAAGGAGAATGGCAAACCATTTAGAAAAGCTACACTCAGTGCACCTGACCGGGATGTCCCCGTCTTCGTCAGTCTAGTCCAACACGAGATTAGAGCGTTAGACCACGCCCCAACCGAAGCGGTTAATATATTGTTGGTAATTATATGGTTTCTTTGTATTGAAAGACCAAACCTTCTAATTTATGGGTTTGTTCATAGTTAATTGATTAATATTAATTCACCTACCCACTTCGGTGGCCGCGTGATCTAAGGCGTCACTATCGCAATAGACTAGACTACTGGTGACAGGGAGATCTGGGTTCGAATCCCGGTAGGGTGTACTGAGGGTGGTTTTCCTAATTGGCCTTTCACTCTCCCTCCACGCAAATGCGATTAAGCTTCATTTAAATATAACCTTCCTCATAGCTAGCTCATTAGCGTAATTATTACATACGCGTACAAGTATAACAGGTAGTAAGTTATAAGTGGTGCTAATAAAATAATATATCGGCTGTGTACCAGCAGATATTGAAGGCATTAGCCATCCCGATGTTTCCTATTCATTTCGGATGGACTTTGTTTCGGAGATTAAAAATTAACTAGTTTACACACCTAGGAGTGAAATGATGTGGGACACAAATAAATGATTTTTAGATATAGGTCTACGTAGTAAAAAATTCGACCTCTGTGATCTTGGGGCAAATTGCTCGCCTCAGGGTTCAATGTTCATGTGTTCAAACCCAGCCAAGGTCGACCGATTTTTCTTGAGTGATAAGAATCCGTAACACAACTTCCTTCGGAGGGAAAGTAAAGCCGTTGGTACCATGTCGATTGTGGTATGTTAAAGAACACTGGAATGTATGTAAAAATACATTTCCCAGTAAAATTTTTAAGTCCTTACGTGCTCGCTCATAGAAATTCAGTGTGAAAGGCAACGTGGAACCACTACATTTTCTTAACCCCCCCTAGGGCATGAGATTTATACCAGATGGTGCGGGCAGCACTAACCGGCCGAGGGGCTAAGTGCGTGCCCAGCTCTAAATGTATATAAAACCCATCAAATCAACTTTCGGGAGTTGACTCAAGAAGAATATATCAACAAGAATAATGGTTGTTGCGGCCGGGGTTCAATCCCCGGTCCCAGCACAGATTTATCTGATTACCAAACCCTTCCTTCACCTCTGTCTGACAAGACATCTTGTGAATGTGGGGAATGCCAGGCCTCCACCATGGTTCGGATTCCACGTTAAACTGTAGGTCCTCCATTTCAATCACAATCACCCTACCATTACACATTAGCGTAAGTGCGTATAACCCGAACGGGTAGTAAGACGCGGTGATAATAATAATAATAATGGTTGTCTATTTGTTAATTTTTCTTCAGTTTACAAAACAGGGTGAGGACTGATGCTGTCATAATATAAACGACAATTCTACTTAATGGGATGGAAGGGGAACTCGAGGAAAGCTCAGTGTTTTTTGCAGTTTTCATTGCTAGAAATATTATTTTCGACTAAATAAATCAAATATTGCTCTAGTAAAAATGTAATAGTTTAATTTTCGATAAATAGTAACTTCAACCTTTCTTGAATATTTATTATGAGAATATTAGCATTTGATGAAACACTTTTTAAATGAAGATAAAATGCTCTTATAAAATTCTATGACACGCTTGACAGATATTCGATAAATGTTAGGGTTACTATGTGAATACAATTAAACTCCATTTTTCTACTAAAGAAATATTAATTTTTTTAAAAGAAAACTTACTATAGAAACTGCAAAATTAATGCCCTTGGAAGGCAAGCATCCCACCTTAACAAAATTATGTGTATTACTTTTAAATTCTTATTTTATTTTAAGTTTGAGATGGGAAAATTAGTTCAAATGGAAGAACAAAAAATGTGCACAGAGATTTCAGATATTTTTTTACACAGCATATTACTTATCCTATCCAGCCTAACCATAAATTGGCAGAGAAGTGGAGGGTAGAATATAGAAGTCTTGCATTTGCGTTGAGAGCGAGTGGAAAAAAGTTTTTAAAAAAACATCCTCAGTACACCGAGCCAGGATTTGAACACGACCATTCAGCAAACCAGACTATACGAGCTTGACGTTTAGTCTACATGCACACCGATGAGGGTTAGAAAAAGCTAAATTATAAAACAATTAATACAAACTATATTACGAGAGTAAATAATTTAGAGACATAAATTAAGAATGTGCTTTCTACAAATAATAGTGAAAATAAAATATACCTTATAAAATTTAACTTTAACTAAGGCATAGTGCAGCAATTTTCAACCTTGTTCAACCCACGGCACTCTGAAAAAGGCACTAAAACTGTCAAGGCACACCATACGTTTATTTAAGGCAAGATTTTATAATAAAAATACTTGTTTTTAAGAGTGTGTTTAAAAGTTTAATAGCTATAATTCTAATTATTTTGTTATTTAAAAAAATAATTCTATCATGCATTTAAAGTGATTAATTTTTATCCCTTAATTTTTATCTCACTTCATTGTGATAGTCTCCCAAACCATCTAAGCACACCTGCAGACCCTTTTTGGCACACCATTGTGCCTTGGTACACCAGTTAAAAAATGCTGGTATAGGGCGTGTACATTTTAGATAAACTTACAAATTAAATTAAACAAAGTAAGCATGACTAACACTAAACAACTAATCATTACATCGTATATATGAAGATTCGATTAGTACAAATAGGTTTAGATATACAAATATATTAGGCTATATCTGCTATATAATATGCGTTAGACTTGCTGTTAACATTCCTACCCAGTGGGACAACGGGGACGTGTTTAGCTAGTTGTTCCTCCATAAAGTCTCTCTTACAATTAATGACGGGAATTCCCGAGCCCTTATCAAAAGGATGTGTTTGTGTGTCTGTTACTTTACATCGCATGGTTGCTCTGTTTTCTCTGACTGTTGTTTTCTAGAGTCGGGCCCGTGTGTACTCCCCGCATGTGCCGCTAGGTGCCATCTGTGGATATGTTGGACGTGTGTTTGTGGACGCCGCAATTACTGGCCCGTGAAGAGAGCTCCCAGAAATGCAACGAGTTTAATTACCTCCCCGCCAGTGGAGTTCATTGTGCAGTGCACACTACACTCAATCATGCAAATACATAAACATACATACATACAAACAAACATTCACACATGAGCTGGTTCAGGTTTACATACACGCTCACACGATTTCAAACCACACACATGCTCACAAATACATCCATCTACTGTGGTGGGGAGGTTTCTAAATAGCACAGCGTGATATTGCTTTCTGGAATATAGCTTTTTTTTCTATGCCGCAAACGATTTATACGCTAAATTATTAAATCGACATTTTTCACCATACACATCTCAATAGTTGGGTGGCTAAGGAGGTCGGATGCAGGTATAGATGAGCCTCGCCCTCCCTAGACGGCGTCTTTTTTTCCCACCGCGTCTTACTACCCGTCTTGACTATACGTATTTTATTGCATTAATTGGATAGGAATGAGAAATGTATAGTTTAGAGTAGTGTTCCACAAACGGTGTTCAGCAGCACATTGGTGTACTATGGCGGTGAATTATGTGTGCCTTGTGGCCATGACCCAACGCGCCACGCATCGCTGTTCAGTAAGAACAGAAGTTGGTACTACCGGCAGCCGTGCTTCGTCCGCATTTCTCACTTACTCGTAATTATTAATATTTTTAATACTTCTGACCAAATAAAAAGCTTTTACGTGAAGCTATAGCTATGGATTATCCAAATGGTTTGAACGAAATATTTACAAATATCAAAGAAGCGGGCACAGAAAAAGAACTTCGATATTTAGTCTTGAAACATTTGACGTTACTTCAGGAAAAATAATAATCTATACTTTCCTAGTTCTGATTCACCATACAACCGTGTGCGTGATCCATTTTCTGCTACCACGGCTCTTATTCAAATCAAAATAGTGTACCGCAAAGTGATAAAAGCTTATTAAGTGTACCGTGAATTTAAACAGTTTGCGGAACATTGGATCAAAGCAAATGCACTTACAGTGATTAAATAGATAAAACTCTTCCTAATCTCTACCCATTAGCCTTATTAAAATACTAAGGTTATATCCAGGACGAGTACTATAAGTGGTGGGAAAAAAGGGCTAATTTTCTTCCAAATGAGTTAAAGCACGTTACCGAATTCTCGCAAAAATAATTGGGTAAAGATTACTAGTTTTATAATTCATTTAAAAGTTAATTCTAATCCTGTTCTCAGAGGTGGCCCAAGGGAGATTTTCCACCCGGGCAGGATTTATTAGGATATTAGGAAAATATAAAAATTATACCTTAACTACTCT
Organism: Timema douglasi; assembly: GCA_901482245.1. Taxonomy (NCBI): domain Eukaryota; kingdom Metazoa; phylum Arthropoda; class Insecta; order Phasmatodea; family Timematidae; genus Timema; species Timema douglasi. The sequence goes on from CABEEJ010000189.1 coordinate 283,496, forward strand.
AAGCCTAACATACCTTTGGCCTGATATGACAACATTCCTTGAACCTATCAAATCCAAACCTAACGTAACCTGGGCGTGATAGGAGAATAATCTGAAGGGAAACCCCACAAACAGTTATCATACTACAAACGTTTCACTGTGGGATTGTACGAAACCAATTAGGATTACAAAGAAAACTACTAAATAAGTTTTGTAGACAATGTTCTCCTCTTTATATTTTATTATAATAAACACTTCAATATATTTAACGGTTAGCAAGATAATTTCAAAATACCGTTTGGGAGAGCCATTTATTCATGATGGAGGATGTAAGAAGCTTTTTAAGTGTGGCATTATATCTTTTCTAATTCCCTACAAAAAGCTATACAAATATGTAAAATTTCACGTCAGTTTCAAAAAGTGAAGGAATGTTATGATTAGCAAAACCTACTATTACGTACGCCCAGGTGCGTTAGGTTAGGAGTTGTGAGGTTTGGCTTAGAGTTTATCTTCTTATCACTTCCAGGATACGTTAGGTTAGGAGTTGTGAGGTTTGGCTTAGAATTTATCTTATCACTTCCAGGATACGTTAGGCTAGGAGTTGTGAGGTTTGGTTTAGAGTTTATCTTCTTATAACTTCCAGGATACGTTAGGTTAGGAGTTGTGAGGTTTGACTTAGAATTTATCTTATCACTTCCAGGATACGTTAGGCTAGGAGTTGTGAGGTTTGGCTTAGAGTTTATCTTCTTATCACTTCCAGGATACGTTAGGTTAGGAGTTGTGAGGTATCTTATCACTTCCAGAATACGTTAGGCTAGGAGTTGTGAGGTTTGGCTTAGAGTTTATCTTCTTATCACTTCCAGGATACGTTAGGCTAGGAGTTGTGAGGTTTGGTTTAGAGTCTATCTTCGTATCACTTACAGGATACGTTAGGTTAGGAGTTGTGAGGTTTGGCTTAGAGTTTATCTTCTTATCACTTCCAGGATATGTTAGGTTAGGAGTTGTGAGGTTTGGCTTAGAGTTTATCTTCTTATCACTTCCAGAATACGTTAGGCTAGGAGTTGTGAGGTTTGGCTTAGAGTTTATCTTCTTATCACTTCCAGGATACGTTAGGTTAGGAGTTGTGAGGTTTGGTTTAGAGTTTATATTCTTATCACTTCCAGGATACGTTAGGTTAGGAGTTGTGAGGTTTGGTTTAGAGTCTATCTTCGTATCACTTACAGGATACGTTAGGTTAGGAGTTGTGAGGTTTGACTTAGAGTTTATCTTCTTATCACTTCCAGGATATGTTAGGTTAGGAGTTGTGAGGTTTCGTTTAGAGTTTATCTTCTTATCACTTCCAGGATACTTTAGGCTAGGAGTTGTGAGGTTTGGCTTAGAAATAATTTTCTTACTATGCCTATGTTGAGTTATGTTAGGAGTTGTGAGGTTTGGCTTATAGCTTATTTTATTATCATGCCCAGGTAATATAAGGAAAGGAGTTGTGATGTTTGGCTTAGAGTTCATTTTTCTATCACGCCCAGGCTACGTTATGTTAGGAGTTGTAAGGTCTAGTTTAGTTTAGTTATTATCACGCCTAGCTTATACAAGGTAAGGAGTTGTGAGGTTTGGTTTAGCGTTTCTTTTCTTATCACTTCCAGGATATGTTAGGTTAGGAGTTGTGAGGTTTGGCTTAGAGTTTCTTTTCTTTTCACTTCCAGGATACGTTAGGCTAGGAGCTGTGAGGTTTGGCTTAGAGTTTATGTTCTTATCACTTCCAGAATACGATAGGTTAGGCCCATAGTCCGAAACTTTTCTGAAATTATTTTCATATTTCAGAGGTCTTATGATAGTTAAGGGAACCCATTTTTATTCAAATAATGTCCTATACTTTGTCCAGTTCCACCTTGTTCCAACCCATAGTTACTAATTTTATTAACACGATTTTTAATATCAGAAGTTTATCAGAATAGTTCGAGGAACCCTATTCAAATAGACTACACTTTTTTCAGTGATACCTGAATTTTGCCCATAATAATCCATACTTTCCAGACAGGATATTTAATATTGGAAGTATATCAGGATGTTTAGAGGAATCCATACTCAAACGAACTTTTCCTAGTGCTTCTTGGATATGACCCATAGTCCCTCTGGACATGTATACGTTTTCCCTTACCACTGTGCTATGGAAACGGGCAGGACTTAGCTAGCTCCGCCTTCCTTTTATCCTGCGACATACTGAACATCCTTGGAGGAGGGAAAAGAGGCGTGGTCTAAAACATCCAGGAATCTTTTTTTTTATATATATAGATCTCTAACGTTTTTCTTCTATTTTGGCTCTGTCTAGTTCTCGGTTTTATTTTCATTTCCTCTCTTTCAATATGTTTGATGAACTTGGTCTTCGTTGTTTGATGTTGGGTAGCTCGGTTGGTACATATCACCACTCTTTTCCCACCTGATGGCGCATTGACTTGCCTGACCTTCTAAATGACACACACACACACACACACACACACACTATCTCTCTCTCTCTCTCTCACACACACACACACACACATTATTTGTAATTTGACTCTCGCTAATAACTACTTGTATAACATTAATTGAACCTAAGCTAACAATTCCAATACAATACTTTGGTTCAGCAAATTTAACATAAATTCAAAATTTTCACTGCTCCAACCCCTCCCTCAACAGATTCATATAAGTCTAGAATATTTCTTTATTGTAGCTTATTGTCAATAGTTGAGAAAAGTATGGACATAGGCCAACAACAAGAGTGCCATTTAATCTGTGTTTAATAATGTAATAAATAACTAGCACTTAGCCTAGTTTAAATAAACATTGAACTAACCAATACACACTCTCCTTCTTGATTTAATTAATTATTAAGATGTAAACTTGTTTAAATAATGCCGTACATATCTGATCGTGCCCAAAACACATTTATGTGTGGGACACAGGCGCGGGATTGGACTAATCTTATTTTATACATTCTGTTTCTCAAGTTTAATTTAAGTGACATGTCTCACTAAAAATAGGTCCACATTTAAGGATGAGCTCTTTCGCTTACAGTTCTACTGTCTGTGTAAATTGAAGTAGACAGTTTTGTATACATAATGTACTACAATAAATATTTATAATTTAATAATAATTAGATATTTGGTTATGTATGTATTAATTATGTAAAGCTATCAAAGTTGTCCTACTAAGATATTAAGTGTACTATACCCTATATGTATTATTTATAATATTTATAGTAGTTACTAGTTTTTAGGCCTGTTTATGATAGGAGCATTATAATACTAACTAACCTAACAAAGCCTAACCTTTAATTGGTAAATGCATGTAATGTTAGGCTTTGTTTGTAAAAAAATGTAATTTGGTCATAGGAATGGATAAAGTGAAAGTGCACTAATATTATTTATATTTTTATAAAACGAATTATATAATTTTATATGAAAAGTTCACCTACAATAATTGGCCTTGACTGAAAACGGGATTTATCTGATGGATATCAACCATGTTCAAGGTTTGAAATTGTAACTAATTATTAGTAATTGAGAACACCAGTTAAACTGGGAACTACCTCCGTCTCAAAATAAAGAGGATGTTGGGATCTACAGGTGTAAAATCTAGTGTAGGTAAGAAACACATTTCTAGAGATACACCTATTAATATTGTATTCGTCCAATTATTTACCCAATTTTGTTACTGCTAGGCAGTTCCATTACACATCCACATTTGCGTGGAGGAATATTTGAAATCCATTAAGGTAAAACACTCTAAGTACACCCAACTTGACTTAGAGCCCTGATCTCTCCATCATCGGCAGCCTAGTGACGCTTTAGACCAAAGATCTCCAAAAGGTCGATCACGAGCTACCAATAGCTCGTGATGACATTTTCGGTAGCTCATACGAGGAATTTATTTAGATTTTTCCAAGGTAACCATAGTTGAAGTGTGTTGCCTCAAGTTTAGGATATGTATGGCCTCTTGTCAGGAAGGAAAATTATAAAATTATGTTGTACTCCAAATGAAGGCGTTGTTCTGCTCTACCAACCTATGGGGATTATAATTTTCATCTGAATGTGGTAAAAGGAATAACAAAAATAGGCTCACAGATGAACGTCTTTATAACTGAATTTTAATGTTAAGGACAATTTAGTCACCAAATAAAAAACGAATTGTATTAGAAAGTAGGCCTACACTTTGTTCTTATAAGTTTTTCAGTTTATTTACTCTCTTTTTTTTAAATAAATGAATATGCTTGGTGTTTTGTTGTATTAAAAATTATATTCTAATACTAAATTTACAAATATTTTAATATTTCCAATAGAAATAGGGGTATTAGCCACAAAAACCACTCCCGATTGAACAAAGGAGATGGCAAACACACTGTACTTTCTTCTTCTTCGTTTGTTCAGTCAAGTGCGACTGTCGGTCACTCCACGGATCATTTCCCTTCATTCAATTCTTTCCCTCATAACTTCTTTTAACCTCAGCCATTTTCATGTCAGTGTACTTCTTGATGGCATACAGCCAACGTATTCGTGGCTGGTAAGTAAGAGTTCCTCTTTCACCACCCACCATGCCGAGCATGATATCCTTTCCCAGGGAGATGCTTCTCATAACTTATACATGTTAGAATAAGAGCCAATCTGAGTGAGGTCCAATTTTTAACGTAGTAGCTTGCGAAACCATTTCTTAATTTTAAAATATCGCCCATATTCAATATTTTAGCAGCCTATGCTTAAGATCATCTAACAACCAAATGCGGGTCTGTCTATTTTGATCACCAATGAAAAATATCAACTTCAAATCCAAGAAGAAATTACAGGATATATTTCAACTTATACAAAGATAACTCTTATTGTAGTAACAATAAAAACATGGACGGAATGAGATTTACTCTTAATGAACTATTTATTTTCAATATAAGGTTAGCCTAGGAGAGACGACGCGCAATTAAACACAAACATCTTATGATTAAAACTAAGGATATAACAACACAGTAAAAAAAACCCAGCAATGAACCTCTGTACTATACTTTTTAAGCAAAAAAAAATATCATAGGGAAGGAAAACATTTAAATATGTTTCAAGGACATTTTTCGATATCACAATTTTTTGCCATCTCTCCTACATAGGTTGGTAAGACAACGCAGTGTGGGTAGGACAGAAGGCTTATGGGAAATTATATGAGGAAAGATCAGATGCACTAAATAAATATAAGAATACATTTTTATTTATTTACTGACGGACAAAAGTTCTTTTACTAAGTATAAAGAAATAAAAATAATAAGATTGAATTTTGAAAATTTCGCACTTAACTAATGATATTTAAAATGTAGAAAAGTTATTCAATACAGAAAATTGTGTGAACTTCCTAATATATAGTAGGTATAAGAAAGGGGAGAGGTAGTATAAAGTGGGGTATTGGGCTACAGCATGAAGCCATCTTTTAAATAATTGTTTTAAAGGGAAAGAAGGGAAAATGAATACGCAAGGAGGCGGGAATGATTGTTTATGAAGTAGTGCCGTGGTGGATGTCTCCATTAAAACTGCATGTAAGTTAAGTATTTTTGTTGCTGTAGCATCAAGCTGGTATAGCAACCGAGTGCATGCAGTTTTAATAGGTACTGTATATCCTCATGACACTACTATTTAAACAAAACTTCCCCTCCTTTTGTTTCATTTACCCTCCTTTCAATTCAAAAATATTTAAAAAGTGATGCCACTTTTCAGCATTTTACTCCTTTCCCTCTCCCCATACTTTAAGATTTTATTTCAAAATACTTTCAGCCTTTTTTTTTTTTTTCCACACAAAGAACACATTTGTTTGTATTCAGAACAGGTGTAAATACAAAGTATGCGCATTATCTCCCTTACCTATGATAATGCCTCGGAATCTCTTTTACACACATTAGTTGGCCATCTCTCCTACAATCCGTAGGAGAGATGACGCACCTCATCTCTCGTGACAAATATGGCTAAACGCGCCAGAAATTGGTTGTCGATAACGGCCACCGAAACTACTTGAAGTACAGAAACGCTTCATTCAGTATTTTTAAGTAAAGCATGCAAAGTAAAAATAGTACAGGAATGGTATCAAAACTCATACACTAATCACGTCAGCATTTGTAGTAAAAACACAAATCTTTTATAAACGGGACAACATGAAGGGGCGGAAATTTACCACCGCGCTCTATCAACCTGAAATGATAACTGGTACTGCGCTCTTAGCTGAATAAACAGGAAATAATGTGCGGCGACTCTCTTACCCGCGTCATATCTCCTTGGATTATCCTATTTGTTATGATTTTTTTCTGATAACTTAGCGCAATTCACTAATTTAAGGCTTAAATCTTAGGAATGTAAGTTTTTATAGGGTAGTGATGGAAAAGTAACGTTAATAATAAGGGTGACCTGGTGGTCTAGGGGTAAGGTGTCGAACTTCTGTGCTGGCGGCCGGGGTTCAATACTTGGTCCCGGCACAGATTTATCTGATTACCAAACCCTTCCTTCACCTCTGACAAGACATCTTGTGAATATGGGGAATGCCAGGCCTCAACCGGGGTTCGGATTCCACGTTAAACTGTAGGTCCTCAATTGCATCTCACAATCACCCTACCATTACACATTAACGTAAGTGCGTATAACCCGAACGGGTAGTAAGACGCGGTGCTAGTAATAATAATAATAACGTTAAGAATAACAATGTATAAAACCACATTTCATGCACTAAACCAGGAGTGAAACCAAATAATGATTTACTGTGTCATAAATGTTCACACCAAATTGAACTGACATGCGCTGAGACAAACCAGCAACAAATAATATAAGTTGCTATCCATTAAGATTAGGTAGCTAGATTCTGAAATTATTTTCTTAAACGTCTCCTTAAAATACACAAATTAATACTAAATGTAAAACTCTAAGGAACATAATTATTGGGCCTACGGTAGTGTCAAATGAAGATCTGTGGAACAAAACCAAACAGAAGACCATCCAACTGGATTTCAGACAACACAAATGGTGATGGCCTAGCCTTAGCCTTAGCTACACTCTCCAGAGATACCAGGATAACGTCTCAAGATAAGCTATGGACTAGAAATCTCAAGGACGCCAACGTCGGAGCAGGCCAAGAAGGACTTGGCGTAGGACCGTCGATGAAGAAGGCAGTAAACTCAGAAAGTCATGGGACGAACTAATAATGTGGTGTAGAAAAGACTTGAATGGCTAATCTTTGTTGATTGACTCCACATAAGCAGTTAAAGGGATTTGCATTACATTTCCTATTATTGATTTTAAAACAGTTTTCATTATTAAACTTCCTGTAGAGTTCATGCAATTAAAACATTCAAAATAAATGGTACGGAACTCCGCACGGACATTATCGCTCTATTGTTTGAAAAATGGAGATATTTACGCAAAATTTGTAATATAATATACACTAGCGAGCCCGAGAACAAATTGCACTATACATACGTAAAACATTTTTAGACACAAGGTTTTAAATTTTATAATTTTATTTTTAAGGAATAAACGTTTTCATTTGTATATGTCGGCCAATAAAAATATTTATATCGGCTCCCCAAGGGTCAACACTTCGTATTAAAATTTTCGGCATTTTATTAGGGGATGCACATCTTATGGTTATCGCTTTGCTATTAAATTTATATTTTATAAATTTTGACCAATTAAATAGGCAATTATTTACTATTGAAACTAAAATGAGAGAGATAGATCATTGATGTACCAGAGGCGGATCCAGGAGGGGGCGCGGGGGTCACGCACCCCCTTCAAGAAATTTAACCTAATTAAATCAATGTTAAAGACATTACTAGTTTTATTGTCACTTAAGACCTAATACTATCTCCCTAACCAGATTTAATTTTTAAAAATTGTTATTGGTAATATTATTAAATGATTAATATACGGTAATTTTTATAAATACTTAAGACAGTCACATTAGGTATTAAAATGATGAAAATAGGCATTAATGAAATTACCCAAATTTAAGTTGCGTGCCTCTCAACTTGTTGCACAAACCTTGTTTAGGTTTACATTTATTTTATCTTTTTTATTATTACTAATTCAATGATTAATAATAAATAAAGATCTTTAAAATAATGTATTTTTAAATAAAGTGCTCTAAACAAAATATTTGAATAATGCCACACATAACGTATTAGTATGGCTTAGTGGTAAAATTTCGATTTAAAATGAGAAATTACCAGCTATACTATAGATTGGAGTTAAAGTTCGATTGTTCAAAATCTGAATAATTCCATCCATATTGTCTAAATTTTTGAATAGCTAAACAACTATTTATATAATAATTGTTTTAATGGTATGATGTATGATGCATCCCCCTGGAAATGATGTTGACGAAATACCTTACGTACATTTAATAACGCCAACATCATTGTGGTATCAGCTGTGAATAATTTGAGAACGAGTGTCATGAGGATGTAACAAACTTAAATTTGAAAACATGTACGGTAGGCAAAACACACATATATACATAATATTAAATCATGATGGTGTATTATTAGAACAACTTCATATACATTTAATTGGTACCACATATATTCATTAATATCAAAAATATACAATTTATACATATATGTTAATTTAAAAATTAATAACATTTGTAGGGTAAAATATTCAAACAATTATTAGATAATTAAAATAGAATTATATTTTAGAGGTAATTGTCTTCAATTACTTAGTTGTATACAAATTCTTATTTGACATAGTTAATAATAATAATAATATTTAGCACCACGTCTTACTACCTGTTCGGGTTATACGCTTTATGTACTAATTACTTTAATGGAATTGGGAAGGTTGAATTAGAGGAAGTGAACCCACATTTGCGTGGAGGGAGAGTAGAAAAACATTTAGGAAAACCACCCTCAGTTCACCCGACCGAGATTCGAACCTCGATCTCCCCGTCCTCAGTAGTAAAGCTCAACATGACAAGCGCGTTAGACAACTACGCCACCGAGGTGGGTATTTGACATAGTTGAATGATAAATTTGTCATATATTATTATTATTAGCACCGCGTCTTACTACCCGTTCGGGTTGTACGCACTTACGCTAATGTGTAATGGTATGGTGATTGTGAGATGAAATGGAGGACCTACAGTCTAACGTGGAATCCGAACCACGGTGGAGGCTTGGCATTCCCCACATTCACAAGATGTCTTGTCAGAGGTGGAGGAAGGGTTTGGTATTCAGATAAATCTGTGCCGGGACCGAGGATTGAAGCCCAGCCGCCAGCACAGAAGTCTGACACCTTACCCCTAGACCGCCAGGTCACCGAATCTGTCATATAAAACGCCCAAAAGTGAAATGAAGGTGTAACAAACATATATTTGAAAACATGTAAAACAAAACATAGATAATATTCTACATTGAAAGTATTAACAACTTGATGTATCGCTAAAACAGATTTACATCTAATTGAAAAGTTAATCGGTACCGTATCAAATTATTGTCAAAATTAAATAAGAAACACATGCGGTGAGAAGTTAGTATATTAGAAGGGGAAAATATTTGGGGGTCTATAATGATAAAATAATTTTATGTGTGATAGTAACTCAATATTTAAATACTTCAACGGTTCGCAGGAAATATAGAAGCTGTTCATTTAATTTTCTATTATTTTGTTAGTGAATTTATTAAATAAACAAATTTATAGTCCCTGCGGAATTACAAAACCTTAATTTGAGACAGTTATAAAATTTTATAAATATATATTAATGTTTGACGGAAATATAAAATAGGTTAGTTTATTTTTTTATTTGTGTTAAGGGAATTAATAAACACACTATCTCTAGATATTTAAATTGTTACAACTTATGAATTTATTTAAAAGTTATATAGATGCCGTGAATTTTCCTAGATATTTAACCTATGAACTTATGTAAAAGTTATAAATTATTTAATCAAAATATATAGCAGCCATGGTTTTTCCCTAGGTATTTAACTTAGGAACATATGTATAAGTTATATGCGTATAACCCGAACGGGTAGTAAGATGCGGTGCTAATAATAATAATAATAACAATAATAATAATATAAGTTATACATTATTTAATCAAAATATAGCCACCGTGATTGTTCCATATGACATTTAAAATAAATTCAAGATCCTCATAATCGTATTCAATATTACTGATGAATAAATGTAAGTTTTTGCAGATTGATGTTGAATTAACACATACACGATACAAAAAACAACCTGTTAATTGTGTAGATTATGATTGTAAATAAATATTCTTAAACTGTTATGTTTATGTTTTAACGTCTATACCCAAACACCCCCCTCCCCCTCCTATCCTATAAATACAATTACCTTAAACCCATATTAGTTAAAATTATAAACAAATATTTAAGCAGTTAAACTGGTGGAAATGAAAATTTTAATAGTATACTTGTTCCTCCTTTCTACTCATATCCTACAGCCCAAATATATATATATATATATTTGCTAAAGCTATATTAACTACACATGTGTAATAAATAATTCTTAAAGTTTACTACTTTGAGCTAGTTAATATTTCATTCTGGTAATGTTGACACATGTATATTGCACTCTCCTGTCTGTCTTTGATTCTTCAAGGATTACCAAATAACGAATTCTAGGGATATTTTAAATAATAATAACAAAATTTCTTACTAGTTATTTTATTGACAGACAGCAGGTGATTAATAAATTTTATTTAAAACATTTATAGTATACAACAGAAACAACAAAGTTTTTTAAATGACAATCACCAATATATTATTTAGGTATTTTGAGATGTACAAGTATTTAAGCGGAGCTCATCTGGTATGGTTGATTGACGAGGTTGGAGTTCGAACACTGCCCTATTAAACAAAGGATATTTCCAACTCTCCCTCCACACAAATGCTGGCACACTTACCCCTCATAAATACTTTAATTATTCATACCCCATTAGCGTATTCATATTATTGTATGAGTAGTAATAATACCATTAGTTAAATATAGATATGTCTGTGCTATCACAAGATATTGAAAAAGTCATAACTACTAATTTTATTCGATAGATGGCGCAGAATGAAAGTGATTAAGAAATGAATACATGTGAATATAAGTTTGGCTTATCATAATAATTTAAATGTATTTGTGTACATGTGTGTGTGTGTGTGTGTGAACTTGCCACCTTACCTTAAACCAAATTTAGTTTATTTATAAACGTTATATAAACAGTGAAACTGTTTGCAATAATATACTGGTTTATCCTTTCTACTCATTAATATATAAATATATATATATTTATACTATACAATCAAGCAGGTTTTATTTGATAACGTTATATTAACTCGCATTTGTAAGAAATAAAGCATAGCATTTACCAGTCCACCAGTCTCATTCCGGCAACGTTATCACGTGAATATTGCTAGCTCTTCCTTGTCTTTGAATATCCAGGGATTTCCAAACAGCATGTTCTAGGGATTTTTGAAATAATAAAAACATTTTCTTAGTATTCTTTTTATTGACAATCATCAATTAATTAATTGATTTAAAATATTAATAGCGTGCAACAACAACATGGAGTTTCTTACACTCAGCAATATAAATATTATTTAGGCCTTGTGACCACTACAGGTAATTAATTAATTGTGATAGCAAGAAAAACATATAATCACTCTTTTTACCTAATAAAAATATCAAGAGAGAATGTAATCTCTTCTACCATCTAGAAAATGAGTAGGAGTCACTTCCAAAATAGTTCAGGACATGCTGAGAGGCGCTATAGTGCCTATTGACAATTCTCCAAAGTTTTTACCTGGCATTCTTACTCTTCCCACACCATCAAGCACAATAACGTTCGGTACATTGGTGGCCTCTTCCGCTAGCACAACGTTATAACTTTCGTTTTCTCAAGTTCGTTTAAGCACTTGACACGGTTGTATTCCTCTTTCTCGATCTGGTCTAATGACTGCACAATACCTCCTCGTCTCAACAGGCTACCTGGTGAGCAGGATTGGAAGTCGTTTGATGAAAATGATGTTTGTGTTGAGTAAGAATGGAGAGCTTTGCGTAGGACCCGCTACATTTAAATGAAATAATGGCAACTGAGAATGCAGCGAAATAAATGGTGTAAATAAATATCACTGTCCACTTCGCTCAAGCAGCAACGCCCTCTACTCACAAACTGAGTTATCTTATACATGTTTCAAAATGTCACCACTAGCTACGATGACGTTAGAAGATTGTGTACTGTGTAAGTGATTTTTCAGCAAGACCTGTCTGGTAGCTAGCACCATCTACGGTTTCCGTGATCCATCTGTTCTTGTTGGCAAGGAAGGATATTTTGGTGGGTTGTGAAGCCACACTTCGACTTTCACCCTCTCACCCACCATCCCACAAATTAAGTTTTGGCCTCTCACTCGACAGGGCCAAGGGCCTTAAGAAGAATAGAAAGAGCCTTAAGAAGAATAGGAAGAATGTTGATTGATTGATGAGTCAACAACTCAAAGGTTAATTTGATGCATTTCCCATCCATCCGAAGCTGGGCATGCACTCAGCACTTCGGCTGCTTAGTGCTTCCCACACCATCTGGTAGAAAGCAAATGTACTAGAGGAGTCCAGAAAATGCAATTGTTGCTGTTGTTTTGCGCAATGTATTTCAACAAGTGAGCGAAAATGAGCCTTCAAATTTTGCCGGAAAGGTATTTTCACATACCTTACTTCCAGGGAATTTTTACATGCCACAATCGACCTGGGTCCGATGATTTTACTTCCCCTCGGAAGGAAGTTGGGCTACGGATTTGTATCTCACAAGGAAAATCCGTCGACCTCAGATGGATTTGAGCCCACTAACATCGAGTCTTGAGGCAATAACTTTACTCCAAGATCACCAAGTAGGACATACATAAACTAGAAATAATATAGGAAGAATTTAGAAGAAATATTCATTAATTTGCATATAGTGGGGGTGTGGAAAACCATTGAGTACAAAAACACCCTCAGAATATTCAACCGGGATACAAGCCCTGCCCTCCTCGTCGCCAGAAATTTAGTCTATTGCTTCAACCTTACGACCCCCGATGTGAATCTTGAATGACTTACACTTGAGTTCTGTCCAAGCATTCCCTTGAAAAATCATTCATAGCAATTGTAACTCCGTTTTAATTGGAATCAAATTAGGTCATCATCTTTTACTATATGTTCTTCAAATATATGGTTATTTGTGAAGATTTAAATAATATAGTGTAAAATTATTGTAATTATATTGTAAATTATGAGGAAAGAAACGTTCATAAGATTTATTTTTAATTACAGGTTAAATCTGAACATAGAAAATGGCAAAAATATGTATGTTTTCATTTTAAGAATAAAACAATATTCTCTAATCTTTTTTAGGGGCTTTTTAAGAAAGTTCTATTCTCTATATTTTCTCCCTTCCTGTTTCAACTTTCCACGATTACTTTCTTCTTTCTGTCTATAAAGTAAAACTCATTCTTTTTTCATTATGGAGATTTTTAAAGAACAGAACACAGTTTACTGTAGTTAAAAATTCCATTTTAACGTAAAAGTTTTTAGCGGCTTCACACACTCCATATTCTGCGTGCAAGAATGATATAATTGTATCACTTTGATAAATCTATGATAGAGAAATAAAATAAGAAACAATCAGTGGTGGCTTGTATAAGAGTTTCATGTGGGGCTCAGGCTAAAAAAACTAATTATTTCTTGTTATTTCTCTTTCAGTATCAGTCGAAACAAGAAGTCTTCCACATGTTTCAAATTAGACAACAAAAGCGAGTGGATGTTGAATTGTCTACCGCCTATAAGTGTGTAACGGAATGAGGGGGAGGGGGGAGACAAATTAAAAGTACACTCTCTTAAAGCCTGACAAAATATGGAGGAGCTGCCAAAGAAAGCTAATAGCAAAACATACTCTATGAAACCTAATTTGTTTGTAACATATATTTTAAAAATTGTCATTTATTTAAGTCAAAGTTAACTACTTACAGTTTTTAAATAAAAATATGCCAAACGTAAATAATGGATTTTATAATTTGTTTTATTGGATCCACACTTTTGGAGATAAACTTATTTCTGCATAAATTTCCAAAACCAGTATATCCCGGGTATACACTCATTTTCATGGAAGGAGGGTGTTAAATAAATGGGAGAAACCACCCTTGATACACCCGATCAGGGTAATAACTCGACAGTAACGCCTTATATCATTCGACCACCAAAGTGAGAGAATAATTTGAAGATAGTTGTTTATAATATAGTTTTTGTGTCCATCTTGATCGTGTGCACATCTTCTACACATAGGACTTTTCTAAGAAACTGGCCCTAGCGAGAATAGGTGATAGGAATTGCAACATGTTTAAAAATATATATTTATTAACAGTTGGTCAAATTGACACTTTTTGTAGAAGCAATAAGACCTTACGTGTTAATTGATAAAAGCAGTCAAGTAAATTGTAAAACTGTCAAAAGAATCCAAGGTAGTGTCAGATATCTAATAACTTATAGATAATGCTATTTTTAGATCACCCACTTTGATTAAGTTACATAAAATAATTTGATTTTATTATTGTGTTTGGCACAACCTTTCTTTCAAAAGAGCGTGTGCTATTTCTATACATCACTTTCTTGAACTAATTTGAGTAAATACTATTTTTTATAATGTATAGTTCTACTTATTTATGTGTTTTATATTTTGTCTATAAAAAATTAATTTTATACCAATGAAGCTAAATGAAATATCTTAAGCCACCTTGTAAGCGTACACACAACAATGTATAATAATTAGAAAGTCATTATGGGTCATTAGCTTCGCTTGTTAAGATAATACTAGTAATATACAAAAGAATAGAAACTTATAATCCAAATCCAAATTATTTACATCAATAAACCATCTATGGTAGAATTGACTATAACCCACTACAAATATTTGTTTGGAATTTATAAATGTTTACAACTGGTTGTGACTAAAATATTACCGGTATGTTTTATTTGAACTAAGATTTCAGTATTATTTATGAAAGATCCTTAGATTGATGAGTTGGCAATCAAATAAGATAAAAATTTAATTTTGTTACCCACGAAACCAAAATCAGTATCAGTATGCAACATTTACATATTTTATGATTTCTTAACATATATGTATAATAGTAGCACATAGCAAATTAACAAACTAAATCTAGTCCATGGAAGTAATTATATCGTACTATTTTTGTAATAAAACGAACCTCTAAATAAACTAAAAGTAAATCTCTTTTATTACCAATTGAAAACGAACAACATCCTCGTTACATCTTCCTAGCATCTCAGCCATGGGGACAGAATTACATATTCTAAGTTAACAAACTCCATTTAATATTGTTTTCATGTTTAAGCTATACACAATATAAGACATGTTCTCGATAAAATAAATAAGTAATACAGTACCTTTTGAATTACTCGCCTTCTTCTCTGGCTGTATCCAATGTTAATGTGTTCCAAATAGTATACGAATTAAGTTGATTTGGTCCACTTTTATTTTAAACTTCAGCCTCGGACTTAACGTTTACTTGGAGAATCTCTATTTTCCGTTGTGGAAGTCTTAGTTTTAGGGTGGCTTTCTCCCTTCTTCTTTTATGGCGTTTTCCTTCTTGTATTCTAAGCCGATATGCATTCATTAGAATGTTAAAACAGTGAAGAAACTAACATGAATCACTTTTTAATACTTTTATCATCGCATTTAATATTAGTTCTAGTAAGTTCTAGCGGTGAAAAAAGTTTGCTCTTTAGTTTTCAATGTAGGATATAATGAAATGAATAATATGTAAAATATTTTATTTACTATAAAAACGCATCTTTTTGTTAAGAAAACCTAAATACAGGAAAGGCTGGTCATACGGATAATGTGTCTGACTAACTAAAGAGTGTTCCACTCTTAGTTTGTAGCACAAGCACTTATGAACACTCATCGTCTCTTTCTAAGTTTCACCATTTGTTATCTCGTTTCAACCCAGGGGGGGCTACCATTTTGTACATTAACAATGAACATTTTATTTCAATGAAAATAGCAAACCATATTATATTTTATTTATTAATGCATCTAGTGAAAGTAATATAAACTATTTTTTGTAATATGTTAAGATATAGCTTTTATTCCAGTTTCACGAGGTTACAAATATATCACGTCATAAGTCTTATTCCAATTTGGGGAGAGAGAGCCCATAATTGTGGCTTTAGTAATAGTCATTAACAACGCCTGCAGACTCAGAAAATGAAATATTTTACACTTAATTAAAAACAAAACAAATAAAATATTCTATTAATATCTCTTGAAACATTTGAGTAATTCATAAATAAATAATACTTGAACATTTTTTTTCTTTTGATACTACAATGGTATATACAAATCAGAGATAAGTGACAAGAATATTTCAAATATATTTTTGAAAAGTACTATGTGTCAATAACACACCCCATTTTATGCGTGGTGGTATTTTTAGGTTGTAATATAAGGCCTATATTTCTTAGATTTCAACTCACTGCCTGGTCTCGAAGAGCACGGTGCTTTCAGACAGTAGAATTAGTTTGTAGCGTTGATGATTCGAGAGTAATGTCATCTAATCCCATACACATAATCTTATAATGGGAAATATTACTAACACGTGTAAATTTAGTCAATTTACATTCATATGAAGAAAGCAATTATGCGTTTGTATTGCTCAATAGGCCAGATATTTTGTACTATATTTTATGTGCAAAAACCATTTAACATACTTTTGATTGAAGAAACCGGCTATCTTCATCCGCGGTTGAGGGGTTTAGGGAGTAATACTTGCAATTCACTTCACCGCCGTTGGTAAGCAGTTCAAATCCTAGCCAAAATCATTATAATTTAGGAGGATTTTAATGAAATTTTAATAAAAGTAGTAGTTCGTGTGACTACTGACCTAGGAGTCCAGAGTTATTTTCCTGGAATACTCATATATTTATAACTGGTAGATTGTCAGGTGGGTGACTGGGTCTTATGTTTGTTCTAGTTCTAGTTTAGTTTTTAGGTCGTGTTTCAATATACAGGGTGTTCATAAAGTGTACACTTAGTACCCCAATAAAAATATTGATTTACTGGAGGTAGTTTTATAAAGTATTTTTTCTTATCTTACTTAATTACTCTATGATATTAGGAATTCAAAAGTTCATTGTCGCACTTACAAAAGTACGCCACATACCCCTATTTTGAGCTAGTTATATCCAGTCCATTCCAGTCCAGTCCTTATCTCTTTTAGGTCCATTCTAATTTTATCCTCCCATCTGCGTCTAGGTCTTCCCAATGGTCTCTTTACATTCAGTTAGTACCCTCAACATAGTTCTAGAACTTTCCATTCGCGCTACATGTCCTACCCATTGTAATCTAGAAGACTTGATTATCCTAACAATGTCTTGTGATGAGTACAGAGTATATAACTCATCATTACATATTAGGTTAACCAATTAAAATACAGGTATTATAAAAAATAGATTAAGAAGTATCACTATTTCCGTCACATAAACAGAGTTAAATACGTGCTAGGAAAGAAAAATAAGTTTTGACAAGTAGTGGATTAGTTTTGGTAACATTTTTATTTATGATCTACAAAACGCACTAAATAAACATGCCAACTGAACATATCATGTTAGAAATTATTTAATCAAATTCATTCTGTATTCAGGCAGTCATACCTGCAGCATCCACTATAAAATTTTAAAGCAGAGATTATAAAATTTCCCTACAAACCGAAGAACTGTCTTTTCTCCTTTGTGGTGTGATCTTTTTGTAGAAAGAAAAAAACTTCACCTACAATAATTTAAATATGAGTTCCTAGTCAAATAAGCTAAGATAAAGTCAAGCGAAAACTTATAGTACAACAATAGGACAGTAAAGTGAAAAGCTAACTTATATAAGTAAAGGCACATCTGGTAAAATGTTGAGGTGTGAATCTAAAGTAAATGATTGCGAATTAGTTGATGGATAAGCTACATAATAATAATAATAATATTTTTGTCATGGCTGACGAAAATACAAACGTAATGAGCTCAGTGGAGTTATCTTTATGCGTTTGTGTCACAAAAAAAAAAGTCTGTTGGAATACTTTTGAGAATTAACGCATTAGCTAACACAACAAAATATAACGTATTCAACAAATATAGAGCTAAGGAAGCACTGTCTCATACATTCAAATATGTTGCATGTGGTGGTGGTGGTATAACCAAAATTCCAAAATTACCGTAAACATAGATAGAGTTCATTGTCTTTTGGGTAACAACCCTGAAAAAGAAAACTGTCCATTCATTGAAGGGCAGATAATTTGTCAATTGAATTGCATTAACATGTATACAGTTACATAAATGAATCCTGTATTTCCTGTTCTTAAGGATAATGATGCATTATTACATGAATGAACAAAACGGGATCATATTCGCTTTGATTATCTGGTTTTAAATATAAGAGGAAGAATAAATTCTTGGATCAGTTACTATAAATTAAATAATGCAGTTTTTGCTCTTTTTACAACCTATGATCACACCCACAAAGACTGGGCCCATTTATATTTGCTATCTGGGAGCATTTGGATGATTCTTCATAATGGTAACTTTCTTGCTATATTTTGTGGACTTTATGACTTTCTCAATGTTATTTAAAGCTTAAGTTTGACAAAGCAGACAATAGGTCTTTAGCAATCAGTTTTACCATCTTGGATAAATGGTATTTAGAGTCACTTAAAATCATCTCTGTGTCTTGTAAGAAAGTGATTTCTGAAAGTGCAAATAAATAATATCTGATGGCACCTGCACAATGTACTCAATAGTCAAAGATAAGCCAAGAAAGTCAATAATGGGTACTGTTGAACATTTAGTTGATCTAATGTCTATAGAATGGTCTCAGCACTTTGATGACATTACATTGAACCTTGCCAATGGCTGCTAGTTACATCAAAACAAAGTGTAAATTTCAATTGCAGCATAAAATACTAAACTGAGGTTTTGTTCGGGTGTTTTGATGTTTTTAGAATAACATTGGTGGTTTTAGGGTTGATATGGAGTATTTTAAATATTTTGCTCAAAATATAAATAACTGGAAACTCTATTATCAAACTGCTTAAATATAATTCATGGTATCTCTAAAAAAAAATTTAATCTGAAAAATCTATTTGAGCTTAAAATACACATACCATAACCAAATTATATTAGGCCGTGGTGGAGTGCTCATTTGGTTTTATGAAATGTATTGTTAAGAAAACACGTAATAGAATGGAAGAATAAATATTAGAACATTACAGACACGTGAGAAAACTGATAGAAAAGTAAAGGGGCTTAAAACCATAAACCTAAATAGATTTTGTTGTATTTTACTTTATTTTAATCTTATATCAATGTTAATTTTAGAATAACAATCATCAGAGTAGACTAAAATATTAAATAATTTGGTTTTAAACTATAAGCACAGATATTTACCCACGCCGTAAGAGTATGATATAATTTGGTATGTATGTATGTAATGTAATGTAATTGTATGTAATGTAATGTAATGTAATGTAATGTAATGTGTTGTAATGTATTGTAATGTATGTATGTATGTATGTATGTATGTATGTATGTATGTACTGTAAGTATGTATGTACTGTAAGTATGTATGTACAGTACCTGTATGTATTTATTTATATGAAACGTGCGTATGTATGTACTGTAGGTTTACATACTTAATATCTGTGACGACTTCTCTAAACTGGTATGTGAAACTATTAGTTTTAATATTCGATAAGAATAATAAGATAAATTTTGTTTCTATTTAGAAGCTATTGTAACTATTTCTATTTTCATTCATGATTATTTTACCAATAACATGATATTAATTACAATACGATGATGCAATTTTTGTCCTCAAGTATTTTGAAACTCATGCAAAATATTTGAGATTGGTTTCAATTTTTCCATAAAAAAATTGTTAATAAGGCTACTTTTCAAAAGTATATTTTTAATTTCCTTGTTTTATTTGGGTCTTCCCGTTGATTAATTAATATACCTCTATCCCTGTTGATTATTTAACCATTCCTCCCTCTCCCCCCTAAAAAAGATATGAATCAAACACTTTCTCACCCTTAACCACGTACACACTAAGCAAGTGTTTGTGTGTTTATTCTTACAGACACTCGACTCTCGTGTTATTCACGGGTCACTGGCTCCTGATCTCTTCAAGTCACGTGATCCATCGTCGACACATCTTCCTTCAACTCCTCCATCAAAGGAAGAGCCTCAGCGAGTCAACGCACAAATACAATAATGAGAAACGGTGAGGTGACGATGGTTTCCAAGATCATTGAGTGGAAAATAAATGAAGAAGAGGGGATGGCTGTGGAAAATGAGGTTTTGAGATGAAGGGGCGTTTGCTAAATAAAAGAAGGGAATTTTTTAAAGTTGGGATGAATGTTTCAAGTTAATAATCTATTTTTAAAAAAAAGAAATAATATAATCGATTCTTTTATAAGACTATGAAACAATTACGCGATGAATCGCTAGCGCAATAACAGATTACCAAGTAACTGTTTATTAATTTAGTGTTTGTGGGGTGGAGGTTATGGGAAAGGGGGTGTAAGAGTGTTAAATAAGTGTATAAGAATATTTATCAATTCGAGGGCTATAATAACACATATATTTTACAATAATTTGAAATACTTATCTCTAAAATAATGTGTATTTACGGACCTAGCTCAGTTCGTATGGTACTAATTGCTTTTAAAAACTAGCTATCTCTGAGTAATTTACCATATACGAAGTTCACTTAGTCATTTGCTAAACATGGGCATGATGATACTAGTCAACATGAATTTTACTCCGAGTAGTATTTTGGTTATTTTTCAATCAGGTTCTGTGTGTAGAGCTCTGAAATGACATTACAAGTTTCACATCCTGTCAATATTTTTGTATATAAGTTTTATATGTTTTTCTGTCAACGTAGTACGTACTACGTTTTAGACACTGGCGTAGCTAAGAAGGAGAGGCCTGAATATTTGTTAAAATCGTCTTACCTATTATATCTTGTATTAGCTCTAGCCGATGCTTTAGCAGAATTATATTTATCACCTATTTCTGTTCACACAACACGTCAGATTTATATTAACACACAAAAAAAAAATCAGCTCTTCTCCATCCATTTTAAATTTTATATAGAATCAAAAACATTCCCAGTCCCCACCGTTCCCTTATGGAATAAGCAAAAAATATCTGCATATAGCAAAAAAAAAATCAAAAAAAATCAACAACTCCGTTCTTAATCCATCCTCACTAATTTTATCCTCACTTCCCTATCCTTACATACTCCATTCGCTTCAAAAATATACACACACCGAATCATACATGCTCTTTTATTAATAAGACTCTTAATGTTTCTATTTTTAAGACATTCGTCCCCATCATTTAACCACGTCTAACATTACCTACCCTTTCCTTTTGATATACACACTATAATAATTTAATTTCTACGTCACTTGATCCACACCCATCCTCCCAACATGCTAAAACCAACGTGAGACGCTTCTTTAACATATACCTATTGGACACCATTTCAAATCACACTCCTTCAGCACACATTCATAACTGACATTATCTATACGAATTTTTCCACATACATTTATTATATAACTCATTCCAATCGCATTCACCTTGCTATTGTGTTTCTCCTAACAAACCCAAATTTCAAATCCTTACAGAAATGTTGGCGTTAACACACGTTTATATACTTCCGTCTTTGCCTCTTTTGATACTTAATTCGTTGCAATCGTGCACATATATCCAACTTCTCTCCAAGAGGCACTTACCTTTCCGTCAATTCTAACCATATATCCCTCCATTTTAACAAATCATTCTGCCCATACATACAAAATCATTCACTTGCTCTAACAATTTTACATTTATACTATGTATAAAATCATTTTCTGACCCGTCCTTATCAAAAACTATTACCTTAGATTTGGATATATTTAAACGAAGATCTATTATGTCTCTCACCCCATTCAAACTATTTAATCCATTCTGCAAATCACTTTAATTTCCATAGACTAAGAGTCATAATCTGTATATGGCACCACTCTCACATTCACATTACCCATTTGTACACCAACCACTTCCTCACAAGTATCCACCATATTCTCATCCATGAATACATTAAACAAACATGAAGGCAACACAACCTTATCTAACACGCTGTTCAGTGTCAAACCATTCGCTCAAATCTCCATCCACCCTAACTCACGTTTTACTTTCATCACACACTGCCATAATTGCATTTACTAAACATGCATCCACGTAATACTCTCCCAGAATATTCCATAACATAATTATATTCTCCAGACCAACAAATGCATAATACACTATATTCCTTTCTGCCATACATTTCTCAATCAATTATTGCAATGCAAATATCGGGTCCATGCAAACTCTACCTGGCATGAGACCACATTGTTCACCTCAAATATTGTCAGGAGTTTTTTTCCTGCAACCTCTCAGTTAAGGCTCTCTCAAAATCTTTGCCTGGGATAATCAACAAGCTACCTGTCCTATAATTCTTACATTCACCTTTATTGCTTATTCCTTTGAACAAGCATTCTTCCAATATTTTAAATAATTTGAACACACGTTACTCAAACATTGTTTTCAGAGTCAAAGTTATACGTAGCTTACAATAATTTTAGAAAGATCCAAAGTGACCAAACAGGAAAACCACAAGATTTCTCATGAAAATACTATCATTTTTAAAATATTAGCTCAATTGTTTAATTTACCCGTAATTGATTGTGTTCTTTATACGTAGAATCTTACTAAAGGCCTATGTGGGAAGACGTTTTTAAGTCAGGTGGGGTCGGGTAGTTACATGCACGACTATCTTTAAGATGAATCTTTTGTGGAATATTACTTCCCCCCTCCCCCCGCTATTTTCCGACAAAACATACTCAAACCCTTGACAAGCGCTAAAATCGCAACGTTGCCAGGTACAAAAATAATTAAAACTGTTTACACAACATATTTCATATACATTTAATGAACCATTATTTTGGAAATTGAAGATATTTAGTTTAGTATTAATTATGCAACTGTTTATATTCATAACATTAAGAGTAATACCGATTTATTAATATTTTATCCTTGCATCTAAATACCATTCAGTTTGACAACTTTAATAATTTTTTCCCTGAGTAAGAAGCATTTATGTAGGTTTTACTACTTTGGGATTTGTTTTTAAACGTATATAAGTATATTAATCTTTGGTATTTATTTTTATTAACTGTCCAATAGAAAGTTGGGGAGACTTAGTCTGATGGTCTACCCTGACACTACACCCCTGGATTTTGTGAAAGGAATATGACCCTGATCTGTCATATGAACTACAGTATATTTGAATGCAAATATAATAGGTAAATTAAAATAAAACATGACAATGTTAAGATGTTTAGCCAAATATGTTTTCCATTTGCTCAAGATGGCAGTAGTGTTTTGGTCAGTATCGTTGTTGTATGAATTTAAGTTCACTCAAAGGTTCTTTCAATAATGTAGAGATGGCTATATCTAGAGAGTGTTTTATCTCATGTGTTTTGCCTACCATTGTATTGTTATAATGCCGAAGCAAAATAAATGTAATCATAACTAATCACTCTGGCAATTTCTGCTTAAACCGAAAACTCCGAGGAAGTGAATCTTTAGCTTTACTAAACGTGCATTTTAAATGTATTTTGTTCACAAGAATTACGACCAGGACGGAAACTGGTCTTCACATAATGCCCTGTACTACCTCCACAACGAGTCTGAGAATGTGACTAAATTTGAAACACAAAATATGCCATTGCTGTAAATATGGGGTGGCGAGACCCACATAACCAAGATGATCATTCCTATTTCTGTATGACAAAAACATATGGGATGTCCTCAATATTAACAACGCATTTCCCTTAGAGATGACATTGCAGGGCCTGTTTCATAGTGAGTCTTAGTATGCTTCAAGTGTAGTGCTTTACTAATTAAAAGACGACACCTACCTAAACTCGAATGGAATGGTCCAGTGCCGCATATGAAACTAGCCCTTTACATTCTTGTCTAGGTAGGTGTCGTCCTGTATTAATATAGTACCGTACTTGAGGCATACTGAGGGCCGTATGCAAGAATGTCACTAAGTGGGTGCTCGGTGTGACTGGACCCTTAGTGCCGTTTCACACAAGCGTTTCCTTGTCGTGCGTGTCTTCTACCGTCACGCCAGGTCTACCTTGCGTTTGGTCAAGATACATTGGTCTATGTGAGTCCTTTCACATGGTCAACATGAGATTGGTCTAACGCACAACGGCTTGATTCCAACGCTCTTTCCTTGACGTTTTCTTGATGGTTGGCGCTGGTGGAATTGCTCAACATCAAAGAAAAACAAGAAAAACGTTCACATGAACGGTTACTACCACGTGATTTCAGTTGTAACTTTGCTCTCTTGGTGCAAGGTCATGTCCGAGTCTTATTCCTCTTGCTCCTCACCCCAGCTCTTGGTGTCTGGGAGCCGTAAAATGTCGGCTGCAGTAATAGAAGTTCCCATGTTGGTATCACTTCTTGAAATTTTTGGGCGTATGGTAATCAGTAGCTCGTAAAATGATGAGATAGACATTTGAAAATATTTGAAAACATTAGGTGGATGCTGCCTTAATTTATTAAATATCAGGGGGAACTCACCCTCAGTAAATCGCACACCAATTAGTGGGCGAACCCAAACACATCTTTGTTTCTTTTTTCCTTGTTGTAGACTTCAGTGTAATATATACGCTACCATTGCTTGCTTTCTATTCACCTCCATTGTCTGACCACACTAGCAAGCTACTGACTGCTGGAGCTTATAATTTTTTTTTGTAGTAGTTGGTGATTCATTCCATACGTCGGCAAACCATGCGGTAGAAATAGTTTATGTGAAAAGACTCAATAATTAAAACGTGGGGTAGAGTAGACCTGACGCGCGTTAGTAGGTACGCGTGACAAGGACACGTCATGTGAAACAACCCTAAGTGACGTTGGTTTGCTCTTGTCAACAAAGGCTAAAAGGCGGAACGTTGGTGTGCTCGGAGCTACACTAACGTGCCACTAAGCATACACTAACACATAGAAGCGTTATTTCATACCACCCTAAGTCTGACTATGTAACTGGCCCTTAGTGTCGCTTTCACCTAGAAGGAGGATGGAAGACCACATTGTCTAGGAATATTTTGTCCATGAGGCTAGCCGGAATTGAATGCTAGCTTCTTGGATTAGTTTCCACCCCACTGAATCGAAGCTGTTACCAAAGGGATGACAGGGGAAACCCATAATTCCTGGCAAGTCTGTGCAACCCCTCTGATATAAGAATAAAAAATTACACAAATTACAATCCAAACAAAGATATTTTATTTTAAAACGAAAAATGTCTACTAAAAATGGCTAGTATTTCTAATATGCGTTTAGGATTTGCTGTATGTAGCCACATCTTTCTTTATTACAAATCGAAATGTTTTGTTTACGTTCGTGATCATAGCATATTAAACCAAGATTAAAATAACTAAAACCCAATTCAGTGGCTGCATGGTCTAAGATGCCACTCTAGAAGCAATAGAGTGGACTACTGAATACAAGGAGATCGCGGTTTGATCCCGGCAGGGTGTACTAAGGTTGGTTATACAATGGTTTTACCCTCTTCATCCGCGCAAATGCTGGTATACTTACTCTAAATTCATAGTTTGTTTGATTTTTAATCATGTTAGTTAGCAAATATTGTTTCTTTGATCAGTGAAAATTTTACAGGTAACGTTAGACACATTTAATTTGAGCTTGAATTTACATTTATATGTATTTGTACAAACCGATTACTACGCTAATTAAGACAGCTAACACTTCAGAGTAACAAATGATAACATCTTATAAATGAAACTAATATTTGATTGTTGGTTTGTGTTTATATAACGTGTTTACGTTAGAGCCCCAAAACTTAACAGGAAATATTTAATGATTTGTTTTTATGATGCGTTTTACTACTCGTTAGGGAAACGTCTATGTACTAACTATGCTAATGTGTTGAGGATAAAGAAGGTTAAATTTTAGAGGAAGTGAACCCATATTTCTGTGAAGGGAGAGTGGAAACCATTTATAGCTGATATGGCGCAGTAGGAGAGATGGCGCACCCCTCGGAATCAAGGTCAATGGGTCCCACAGGGCGCAGGTACTCAGTGGTAAGCGTGCAGTGGAGCTCATTGCGTGTGGAGAAAGTTTGATCCGTTGTTTGTGTTAGCGTGTATAGCTTTATTCATATTTCTGTGCGTCATATGATAATGGTAAGTAGCTGAATTTTCAATTTGCATTATTTATTTATTATTTAGTATACTTATCTGGGAAATAACGAGCAATCCATAGTCTATGAGTGATGTAAGTTGGGTGGGCATGTGATGTACTGTTGTCCGGTGCATCCACCATATGCCATCGAATAATGGTGGGGGGGTGCCATCTCTCCTACCCATTTGGGAGAGATGGAGCAGGGGTTGGTTAGGAGAGATGGAACATCCAATATGCATAAAGTCGTAACTGAGCAGGTATAATCCAATATGGATCCCTAAAATGTGGCCCGTGAAATGTAAATATTCAGAACGTTTTGTAATAATCCAAGGATTTTGTTCTTATGTTCAGATCTGACAAATATGCCTAACATCTATAAGAGGAAAACCACCCGCACTTCCTGGTCAGAAGAGGACCTGGGAAGAGCTGCTGAGGCTGTGTCAATAGAAAAACTCTCTTTGCGGCAGGCAAGTAAACAGTTCAATATACCATTAACAACTTTAAGAAACAGAATAAAAAACACACTTGTTCTAAGTAAAATCTTGGGCCATCAAGACAGCTTGGAATTGATGCAGAAAAAAAGCTTGTAAGTCACATAAAAAAGCTTCAGGGGGTTGGTTTTGCGCCTACTAGAAAATATGTGCATACACTGGCTTATGATTTGTCAGAATCTTTAAAAATACAACACACTTTCACACTAGGATGGCAGGTGACGTTTGGTTGGCTTCTTTTATGCGTCGCAACCCCAAGCTTTCTGTGAGAAAAGCTGAAGGTATCAGCAGAGCAAGGACAGAAGGTATGAACAGAGAAGAAGTTTAAAATTACTTTGATCTTTTGACAACAATTATGGTCGAGCACAATCTAATGGATAAGCCGGAAAAAATTTGGAATGCAGATGAAATTGGGACCCAGCTAAATAATGACCCTGGCCAGGTTATTGTTATGTGGTACCATCAACCGAGAAAGGGAAAAAAATTACGGTGTTGGCCTGCTGCCCTACTGCGTGTTTAAAGGCACCTATCCAAAGCCTCAGTATGGAAAGGGTTCACCACCTGGCAAACAGATAAAAATGAGGAAATAAAATGGCTACATAGGTAAGAATTTATTCATGAGCTGGCTTACAGGTAATTTTATTCCTCGTAAGCCAAGAGGAAACCATTTGTTAATTTTAGATGTTCCGCCCACATGAATTCTGCACAGTTACTTCAAATTGCACAGTACATTGAAATTGTAATTCTGTGTCTTCCTAGCCACACAATGCACTACTTGCAGCCTTTGGACCGAGTGGCCTTGAAACCTTTTAAAACGTATTTCAAAGATGCTTGTGCAAAAATGGTGAGACCAAGAAACAAGGTTACAAGAGATGATTATGGCTAGTATTTAAATTCGGTTTGGAGTCGCTGTACTATCTCTGAAATGGGAATCACTGCCTTCCGAGCAACAGGAATATGTCCTTTGGACATGAACGCTAAACCAGAGCGTGCTTATCTGCTATCCTGTGACCAAATATCCCTGATAATCCTGACATATTTGGGTCCCTGTTTACTGTCACACCAGATTTACCAAACCCAGGTAATCCACCTGCAGGTGCTTTTGCTTCATCCAGTAACACATTCCCCTTACACCAACCCCTACTGGCACCAACTACCACTGCAGTTGCTTCCACATCCAGTACCACACTCCTCTTAAACCAACATCTTCAAGCCCCAACTACCACTGAAGTTGCACCTACTGGATCAATCCCATTGACCCCAAATAAAGCTATGATGGAAATATCACCAATTCCTAAATCTCTAAAACCTACAACTTCCAAGAGAAAACCGTTTGCTGCAAATGTTACTGACCCCAGTTACATCAAGGATAGAAGGAATAAGAATGCCGCAACAGCTAAAAGGAAAGAAAAAGTAACTAATAAGAAGAAATATCTTTTGCTAACAGAATTAGAACAAATAAATTTAAAAGAAAAAAATGAAGAACGAAGTGAGAAGTGAACCTAAAACTCTTAGTGTGTGTAGGCTTAAAGAAACTGAACAATTAAAATGTTGGTCCCCTAGGCCTAAACCACGACAGGGAGCTAAAAAGCGTCTAAATTGTGACTCATCCTCTTCATCTGAAGACCACGATGAACTCGTGCTGTTATCAAATAATGAGAATAGTAAAGACTACAACGAAGCTGAGTGTGTTGAATGTTTTGAGCTCTACTCCGAGACAAGATATCAATCAGACTGGATTAGGTGCACTAACTGCTCGAGATGGCTCCACTAAAGCTGCTCCATCTAAAAACAAATGTGTACTTTGTGTGGTAGATTGCGATATAAGAGGCAGGCTTCAAATGCATCCACTTAAAAATGCTATGCATGGCCCTAGTTAAACTAATTGTGTTTACTATTTTATAAGCAAGTAGATTTATAAACGTAGGCTATTGCCTAATTATTCTCTTCGGTTTTGATATTAAATGTTTATATTATTTTTCTGGAAAGTAATCTTCGTTAAAACCACCTTAAGTACACCCGACCGGGATTTGACCCCCAATCTCCCTGTCATCGGTGGTCTAGTCTACTATGAGGATAGCACCTTAGACCAGTCGGCCACCGAAGCGGGTTATTTTAAATTGAAATCCAAATATAAATTACAGGAAATATACAAGGTTTGATGTCTATAGTTTACTTTGTTGGTTCGTATCTAAAAGTAATATTTGTGAATTAGTGTTATGTTTTAAATGTTTGTGACTATAAATATATTAGAAAATGTTTTTATGAGTTACAGCTAGACCCGAAGAAATTGAAGCATTCTTGGATATTGCTTTGAAGGTAGGATACATACATAATTATATCGTGCATTTGTTTGCATGAATGAAATTGCGATTTGCCGTATTTTGATTTGACTCTGAAAGCTCATCCAACAGAAAAAAAAGCTCAACTAATTGAAGATTCGGTTTTGTTAGGTTGGATAATATTGATATCAGCCTATCACAGACATTCTTAAAACTAGTAGGAATTAAAAATAGTTTTAGTGCTGGCCATTGAATTAAAATATTTGACATGTTAAAACAATGATTTTAAATATTATATATATTGTCAACTTTTCAATTTATAAATATCTTAATTATAGGATACGTATGTGGTTTACTATAACACATTGCTATCTATACATATAATAAAACTGTAAATTGGCCTGTAGGTTTGATTTCATTCTGTTTGTTTTCCAGTAAACTCAAAAAGTACGCATCAGATTGAGATGATATTTCTTTTATACTCCATATCTTCAAGAATAAAGGATAAGTAAACTATATACTATCACTCTATCTCATCAGCGGTCAGTGTGGTTACACTTGCGTTTTAAATTTTTAATATTTCAACTATATTAGGTAACTTTTAATGTGTAAATCTTATTTACAAGTTTCCTTCGCAACGAGTGGTTTTGAAATATCAACAAACAATAAATGTAGATTTTTTTCTGTCTTACCTATCAAGTAAATTGTAATCCAAAGAGTTAAATTTTAATCTTAAATCCAAAGGGAAACTTTGTTTTGTGTTGAATGCCTCATATTCACATTACACCTAGATAAAATTCAACATCTTATGTTAATTGATATTACATTCACATGGATGCATATCAAGACAAATAGATTAATTCCCACATTAAAAGGCAGAAAATTTATTAAAATCGTAAAAAATAAGCAACAGCACATAGCCGACTGTTTAAAAACTAAGAAATATTTTTTTTATACATTTTTATCTAATATTGTAAGATTAATTTTGTTTGTCTCTACCCCTTTCAATTTTTATTTTAAAAATTTATTTGAGGTATTTAACGTGCACTTGATCATCGGGTCCTGAGGCGAGCACTTTACCACAAGACCACCGAGGTCGACTTCTCATTAGCGGTTAAGTGGAAAACACATTAATTAGGTTTTAGGGAAATTTGGACAATGTGAACCAAATATCTGAGTTCCATGATGATTTACTATGAGTGGAGTGGATTCTATTATGAGATCTTGACGCCTTAAAGCCCGTGACCTCTGGTGTGTGTAATTTCAAACTCAAGAACGATAGAAAGGTGGTACTTTACAAGTTTACTTAGTGAAACCCCAATGTGTGCTCTTCTGGTGTATTTAAAAAAATCAAAATATATGTCGAATGTCGATCCTAATGCGTTAGACCACTTATCAACTGGGAGTTCTATCTTTGAACGCAATTAATAAAGCAAATTTAAACTTTCAATACGTGGTTAGGGAAATATGTAAGGTATACACCTTATAATTTTTTTAATACCCATAATAAAGCCTAGCACATTAAACAATGTGACCACTTATTCGGTTAGCTAAATATCAAGAAACATAGAAAGTGAAAACTTGGTACAAACTTTTTTTTTGTACCCTTAGTTTTTTTACTACACATATTGTGAGTCTGAAGTATTAATATGCGTGATTGCTAGAACGGAAGGATTCTAAACAAAGTACCATGACAATCTTAAACTTTGTATAGCAGTTATTAGTTAGGGAATCTAGCAAATGTGATTTTTTTTTTTACTTTTACCCTACTAATTATATAAATATTAAATATCTGCCTTTTGTTTGTTTGCTACTCAATCACGCTCAAACCACTGTACAAATTTTCCTGCTGATTGATTCGTATTGATATAACTTGGACGTCCTGTTAACATATGGGCTAATTAAAAATTACGTCCTTCATTTTGTTTCAAGATAGCGACTACAAAACCCTTCTTTTTGGCCTTTTTCTCAGCTATGCTTATTGGATTTAAGTTCAATAGCTCCAAAACCAAGACACATAGAAAGCTTAAATATATTAATATATACAAAATTAAATGTTTTCGGTCTTTTAGTTACCAAAACAAGCTCGAACCACAGTTTACTTTTAGAAAACATAGAAAATTAATGCCAGGAATGTAGAGGGGTTATTCTAAATACCCCAATAGTTCCTAAATATTTAAAATTTTAAGTGGGGTTTTGAAAAACGGGTGACATAGAAATTTCTCAAACTTACGTAAGAAGTTACTTCTCATCGAACCTTCTTTGGTGGCCACATGATCTAGCGTGTCACTCTCGCAATAGAATAGACTGCAGATGGCAGGGAGATCAGGGCTCAAATACTTGTCGGGTGTACTGAGAGGGGTTTTTTCTAGATGTTTTCCCTCTCTAACTCCACTTCCTATAAATTCAACCTTACTCATCCCTATCTCATTAACATAATTAATACATAATATTCTTATCTCCTGAATTGGCAGTAAGACACGGTGCTTAAAAAACTTCTCATTGTGGTAGAGGATTGCAATATTTAAATACATGTAGAGGGCCAACTTTAAACAATCATAAAGGTCTGAATATTCATGCTCTTTGTTAAAATGTGATGCTAATGTTTCCAATATGTTTTTGTAACAATGGATATAATTTATTTTTACATATCTTATGATCACTCTTAAGATAATTTTGCGTTTTATGGATTACGTTTGTTTGTGAACTCAGTTTATGGGCTGATTAATGTTTCATTTCAAAGATTGTTTTCAAAATGTATTGGTTGCCATATTTTTTTTTATTGAAAATTATATAAAGAGTGCATCCGGAAGTTGAGCATCATAATTTATATAGTTTTAATATTTGTATGTCGATATGAATTATTCAAACACTTCTAAAAATCCTAGAAATCTAAAACTAAGCATGCTGATAGTATTTGAGATAATGTTGTTTAGAAAAGTCCTAATATTGAAAAGTTAATATGGCGGATTTAAAATAGTTGATTGAATTAGGTCAAAAATATTGAAAATTAATAAATCCTTATCTATACTGTAAACTGTCAAAGTTATGTGTAATTTCAATTTTATTAACTTTTTAACAACCCATTATTTATGCTTGGGTACTCTTATTTTCTTAACTATCATCAATAATCGAGCGTACATATATTGTGTAGAGAAAATTTATAAATTAAGTCTCCAAAAGAGATTTCTGCTTTTAGCACAATGTGTTATATTTAGATATTTTTGTATATTGATTTTTTATTTTTTTCAGCCTAATTTTTACATATTGTAACACAGTTTTGAAACAATAAATAATTCATATTTATAGATAATTTAAGATTTGGTTACTTCTACATATGACTAGTTTTATATACTATAAAAGAACAAAGTTTCTATATAAATTACCCATGTGAAGAACGGGTACACCATCTAGATTTTTCTGCGCGTTCAAATTTTGGGTGGTTTTCCTTTTCTTATTGGTAGTATAAACGATAATAACACCAAATAATTAATCTTTAGAACGTTTGTTTGTCCATTTGTTTGTTTCCAGTAAACTCAAAAAGTATTAATTATATTGAGTCTGGACTTCTTCTGTTGTACTCTTTATTTTTCAGAGAACCATGCAAGCCATATAAAATCAAGCTAGCTCATCAGCGAACGAAGTAGTGTAAACAAAACCGGGCATAAGCTGTGATCATTCGTCTCGGCTGATATTGTGGGTACGTGCCATGAGCTGGGGTGTGGAGGGGGAGGGGATGGGAGATATCCGTGTTTCTTCGTGATCTTCATAGCACATAAAACACTGCTATTGAAGTTTCAATCTTTTCTATCATTTGATGTTGTTGAATGTGTTGGTGTATTGTTTAACACGAGCTAAGCCACGGGAAAATGCTAGTATACATTGAATACATCGGTGAAATTATAAATCACTCATCACATACTATACATTTAGTGAGACTACCATACCTTTAAGATAACTTGTACCAAACAATTTTTTTTTCAAAAACTAGCCTCAATATTCTAGATAAATTAAAAGATTTTCTTATTCAAATACATTAAAAATATGCTATACAATCCAGCATAACATTACAAAACCACAAAAGGAGAACTGACTGTAAGAATTAAACTGGCTCAAGTTCTTTTTAAAAATATTTAAATTAAAACATATCTATAGTAATATAAAAGAAGAGTCTATTTTAAAATCAGAAAAATAGTTGACGTTTTAAAAATTTCATCCATTGATGATAAGAAGAAAAATCAATAAGTAATCATTATAATTAATAAGATTGACTTATCTGTTGAAAATAATTCATATTTATTTTATAAATAGCTTAATATAGTAATATTACTTTTTGGGGAGATATAAATGCTCGCTTGTTTATCAAGTTTACCTTCTCATTAATGGCGAACAAAATGAGCTGATGTGATTAAATGAGTTATCTCGTTGAAGATGAACTCTTCTTCCGCTGTGGCTCCCTAGTAGAAGCTGCAAGACGGTGGTTGGTGTTAGTTGACAATAACAGCTGACTGTCGTTAGGCCTTATAAAATACGTCCCTTGCTCCCCTCCTTCAAGGCACGAAGATGGAGCTTCATCACTTCAACGTCCACACCAACTATTTGCTACACGGTATTACTGTGCTCTCCTCGTATTAGATCTTGGAGGAAACTTGTCTTCTTCAAAAGCAGGCTCAGACTATCATAACATAAATCAGAACAGTGTCCTCTTCTATAATACCTTGTCTTCTTGAACAAGTTATTTCGACTGTGTACCACCAACTTAAAAGTACAATCCAAATTTAATAAGAAGAAACTTTTCTAACAACTAAGAAATTGACTAAATATACTTTCACGCTGGGGCTGTTACGTTTGATAGATATTTCAATACTTTATCAACATCAACATGATAAAATTGTGTAATTGCTAACCGTAAACATTATGATAGTATTCTCTAAATGTTTCTTCCTGCCAAAATCTTACTATGTATAGCCAGCTGCATTGGTAGACACACGAACTAAATGTAAGGATTATCTTATGCTGTTTTCTGGTGACGGGTAAGTCGGGGTTTGAATTCCAGCCAAGAGATAAGAGAGTATTTTTTCCATAGAGGATTACCATTTTTCTTCCACGCAAATGTGGGAAAATTTCCTCTAAATTCTACCTTCCTTATTTCTCCCCAATTAAAATAACTTTCAAAGGTTGATAGATTTAACAGGTGGTATGGCGTAGGGTAGGGGGGAACAAAAAAAATCCAGCCCAAGGAACAGTAGTATTAAATATATTTTATGGAGATATCTTAGCGCTCTTGTGTAAAGCGGATTAATAACTCCATTTTGTAAGGTAGCCTACTTAAATAAAAATTTAATCGGAGCGTAGAGTCATAAATGAACCAAATTGCTTTCTAAGTTCTAGAATTGCTAATCGCTTGCTTAAACCTAATAATATGTTATCATTTCATTTAAGGTTGGGATGTAGGGAACGTAAGAAAATGTCATTGTTTTTGTAAATTTTATAGTAAACTATTTTTTGGTCAAAAACAAACACATTTATAAAGTTTAATGTTCTTCATATGGTGATATTAACAGGAACTGTTGTTGAATATCTGTCATTAATACAGTGACAGTAGATGACAACCCTTTTAAATTAAGATAAAAAGATTCAACACTTTGCCCGTAAAGTCTGTCCAGAAAACCCCGTGTTTTACAAGAGGCTTACGCTGATTCTAAAAGTACTCCCCACTGGTATATATTGTTAGATTTCAAACTAGGTACACCCAAATGTTTCAGATATAGAACCCACACAAATGTCGGGTGCTGCGTGTACCTACCACGTAAAAGCTATAAAAACACAGACACTTCCTGATTACAGATCATTTCATAACCATGCGTCCCAAAGTGCTGAAGCAAGCCCCTCTGCTGAGTATGATGCATCGCATGAACCCGCAGCAACTTGTTGCCTTGTTGAAAACGGCTGACAAGAAACTGATTGACTCTGTTTGCGAGTGGGCCTACAACACTTTAAAGGACGGGTGCCGTTGAAAATTGCGCAGAAGACAAAGTTGCGTGCTCACAAGCAGGTGTTGCGCAAGCTGGTCAAACGAGGAGAGTGCTGGAAGAAGAAGAGACAACTACTCGCTCAGAAAGGAGGAGCGATCCTACCCTTACTTTTAGCCCCTTTAATCAGTGGTGTTCTCGGTTAATTATTCAACAAGTAGATAATAGAACACATAAAAAATATGATATTGGTATCCCCGGAAACATTACACCATTACGAGCACACCACCAACAAATGGCATCGGCCACAAATCTACTGGTCTCCGAGATGGACATGGAAATGGAAAAAATCCTCGCTTCAAAATTTGACGACAAAACTAAATGGACTTTATACCAACAAGTGCTAAAGTGTTATCTGCAATTTTTCCAACACCCTCCACCACCTGAAAATAAAGCCACGACCACCCCCGAAGTCTCTGTACTTCCCATCCCTGGTGTTTTCAGTACTGTACCAGTACAGACACGTAAAAAAGCTGGACTTTTACTACAAAATATTCTTTCCCGAGGCGGTATCTCTTGGGCCGAAAACGGGGAAGTGAGTATTCACGATACGCCTCTCCTTGGATCCAAAATTGTGGATTTAGGCAACGATCTGTTCAGAGCAAGAAGACACATTGAAACGGCTGAGTGGCGAGAGTTTCACATGGTGCTTCAAAAAATAAACGTCCTGAAATAATTTATTGTAAACCCGAAATATTTGGCGCCCATTAGAGATCCGACACCTCCCCAACCCCAACCACTTACACCGTCGCAATGCCCTATG
This sequence comes from Timema douglasi, assembly GCA_901482245.1. Classification (NCBI taxonomy): domain Eukaryota; kingdom Metazoa; phylum Arthropoda; class Insecta; order Phasmatodea; family Timematidae; genus Timema; species Timema douglasi. The sequence continues at coordinate 319,385 of CABEEJ010000189.1, forward strand.
AAGAAGAAACTGAAAAGGGTGAACGAAAAAAGGTGGTTGCCGTTCCGAGCTTAATGGCCCATTTAGCCGACATCTACTACGGCCCATCTCATCCTGCAGGGTTTGCAAAGGCGGCGTCGCTCATAAAGGCGTTCAATACAGATCCCAACAAAGCACGAGAATGGTATCGTGCGTAGGATGCTTATAACCTACATAAACCGGTGATAAAAAGTATCCACGCAACATGTAGGTGTTGTCAAACATTGATGATCTCTGGCAAGCCGATCTCAACTATATGCGAAGTCTTGGAAAATACAACGACGGTGCAGTGTACTTGCTCACCGTCATCGAAGTGTTTAGAAAGATGGCCCGAGTGAGGATGTTTCCACACAAGACTGAGAGCGTCGTGAGAGATGCCTTTCGGGATATTTTCAAACCAAGTTTCATAAACCTCTAAGTTTACAGACGGACAGGGGTACAGAGCTCACGGCACGTCTAGTCAGGAAATTTATTAAGCATTATGGCGTCCATTACTACACAGCTCATAATCCTGACGTGAAGGCAAGCATCGTGGAACGATTCATTATAACTCTGAAAGGGTGAATGTGGCACTACTTTACCAAAAATAACACGTGCCGGTATGTGGACGTCCTTCAAGATCTCGTCGACAATTAGAACGGCGCAAAACATTCCAGTATCAAGATGGCGCCTGCCGACGTTTCAGAAACCAATGTGCTTCAAGTTAGAGATAATCTGTACGGCAAACGGCGTCCATACTCAAACATTAAGCTAAAAATGTAAGTCGGTGACACGGTGCGTATTAGAATGTCCAAAATTCTGTTTGAAAAGAGTTACGAAAGCAATTGGAGCGTAGAAATTTTCAAAGTCAGCAGTGTCGTGTTGCGACAACCAGTAGCCAAAATGCTGACCGATTTTGATGGCGAGGATTTTAACGGAACGTTTTACGAACCCGAATTGCAACGCGTACGTCTTCCCGAAAAATTTAAAATTGATTAAATACTATGTGTTAAGGTTAAAGGTGGCAGAAAGAAAGTTTACGTGAAGTGGAATGGTTACCCCAGCAAGATTAATTCCTGGGTCCTTGCCAGTTACGTCAGCGCCCTACTATGAAGGACCAGCTTAACATCACTTTTCCGAGCGACAGCTCTATGGGATATTTCCCGAAAAATACCCTCGCGAATTTCACCACGCTATTACCCTACCGTATTACACTCGAAGGCCAGTGGAAATTCGCTCTAACTGAATTCCAAAATCAGTGTTATTTCACAGCTGTACCCGAGGGCCAAAATATTGTATGATACAACTGGGTGGACGCTATCGGCGTGGAACAAATTATCAAGGATCACATCCCTCCTGGAAACTACAGCATTATCCATGAATTGGTCAAAGCCCTAAACGAAGTATAGTCATTTAAAGGGGATTCCGGAGTTGTATTCAATTACACAAACCCCAACAAAAAAGTGGACGTTTTTTCTTCTTCACCAAATATACAGCTGCTGACACAATCAAGTCAACTTAGTCTACAGCTCAGTTTCCATTCTAAGACTAATCTGATAAAAGTCCAAAAGTCTCCGTACACCACCAACATTCTACTAGGCTTTCCCTCTTAAATGTACGTCTAAACGGATATCGTCGACCCTCAACCCTTGGGTAACATTGTGGTACCGCTTTTACTTATCGTCGATATCAACAACACAAACTATCTCTACGTCATATATAAGAGAGTTAACTATGATTCGTTGCACTACGTTCCCGTACATAGAAGAGAAAGCGTGGAAATCAATATAAGAACAAACACTGGTGAACCTGTACCATTCGAGTTAGGAAAAGTGTGCATGAATCTTCATTTTTGACGCTGCTCAACATGAACTATCCCTACCAAAGATACTACGTAAGCCAGGCTGTAACAGGAATATCTTCGATCTACCACGGTGTTCACTATCAATGCGGTTATGGGATAGGAAGTTTTTTCAGCGGACTTTTCAAGAGCGTTGTACCATTGCTGAGAAGCGGCGCTAAAGCCATTAGAAAACAGGTGCTTCATACGTGTATCGACGTGCTCTCCGACGTTGCCAATCAGCGTCGTCCTTTCAAAGAGGCCCTACGCCAGCGTGTCGGTGAGGCTGGAACAAACCTGAAACGCAAGGTGGATTAGATGATCAACACACTGATGACCGACTCAGGCTATACAGAGCGTCATAAGAAGTACCGACGTCAGTCTTCTGTTGTGGCCCGGCGTAAAACGGTTACGAAAGAAGAGGTAGATATTTCAGTTGAAATGTCGTTTATACACCCTCAGTACTGCTAATGTACAACAGTGAAGCCAAAAGAGCACATTTGACTTGCTGTCTGTGGTTCACAGATAGTCTCGGAACCTTTGAGGAGGCTAACGTCAACAACAAGGGATTTTAGGCCCATCGCAGTCTCACCGCAAAAAGTAAGTCGGTGGATCTTTTGGGGTATCTACACGGTGATGTGTTTAACCAAGAGAAATACCCTTTGAGCGTTACTGAACTCAGAGTCAAGTTGGTCCGTTCCAGATACGGGTTTATTCTTATGGCCGTCCCTGAACTCCCTTACTTTAAGGTTCACATCGCTGAAGCTGGCCTTCTAGTGCGACGTGTCAAAGTATCACCTTCTATACTGTTGGCACATGCCAAGGCATTAAACGTCAATCCCGCAAACTATCCCATCACCCGCGTGGAAGTAAAAACACTCACTATTCCAACGGGTGTGCAAGGGAAATCACTGGACAACGTATTCGCCGGATAGTTACCCAAACTATGCATCGTAGGATTTGTATCAAACGTGGCGTTCAACGGAGACGCCATCAAGAACCCATTCAACTTCCAAACCTACAGCATGAACCATTTCTCGCTGTACATGGATGGGGAACAAGTGCTGTCGAAACTGTTACAGCCCAATTTTTCAAACGGCAACTATGTCATAACCTACTACACATTGTTTTCTGGAACGGATATACATTTCATGAACGAAGATAGCAACATCACACGGGGAGCCTTTCCTAAGGGATATCATCTCATGGCTTTCGATCTCACATCTAATCTTTCCGCCCACATGACATCGCATTGGAATTTGACGAAGTATGGCTCTTTGTGAATCGGAGTGAGCTTCACCAGAACTTTCACCGAAACCGTCAACTATAACGCTGAGTCTACAAACATCATCACCATCGACAAGGACAGAAACGTCTCGACCAATTATGGGAGTTAATATAAACGACTTCCCGCCCTTTACACTCGTCATTAAAATCATGGACGTCATTGTGGATTTCCAGAGTTTCATCGATGACAGCAAAGAGTTTACGTCAAAGAACTGAGTATTTTATCTGTATATGGTAGATTACTTAAACATTGGGTGTTAAAACCACCATACGCTATCGAGAAACTTTTAGTCACCGCTAAAAAGCTAACCGACTATATTGTCAACAAACTTCTTAATATTCCCTGGGATATCGTTGATGTGGATTACAGTCTGCTCGAATCTCTCATCTCCCGCGCCACAACGCGTGCAGAAGCCGTCTGCGTCAAGGGGGGAGAAAAGAAAAATTTCTAGTCAAATACATGCCATGCCCGTCGTAGATCTGTATCACAGAGTTTGTTCGTCTTTGAAAACCATTAAATTGGGCTGCACCATGTGCATGGCACATAGTTCTGTATGTACTTTTTGTTTGGCCTTCATCATTTGGAGACTTCAAGATTGGATGATTGAAGTTGGACACGCACACCATAAGACGTGCGCTGAAAACAAACCCGTAGTTCCAATCTGTAAGGTCGGGTGTTTTCCTTGCTGACCAACTACCCACAAGAAAAGCGAGGCCTGCCTCTCCCGTAATAAACACTGATCTACACACCAAGCCTGGGACGCATTGGGTCATCATCTTTATCGACAAGAACTGCGTGGGAGAATATTTAGACAGTTATGGTTTTCCACTCCATATAAAGTCATATCTGGCATTTATACGCATAAACACTTCCCACACGTCTCATAGCACGCTACAATTTCAAAGCATAGCCTCTCCGACGTTTGGACGTTTGCGGCCATTACGGTCTCATGTACCTTCTCTATCGTGCCCAGAACATTCCGATGAAAACTTTCCTAACCCTTTTCTCGCCTACCAATCATACAGGTATCGACGCTAAAGTGGTGAGATATTATAACACACTTTTTAAGACTGTAGGGTCCTGCCGCCCCTCAAGAGGCTTCGTCCAATCAGCGTGCGCCTATAAAGGAGGCGCCCCGATGGCAAGCCTGCCATAACTGCGACAGTCGTTGAAGCGAACAAACATCATGGAATTTCAAGACGTTTACACCCGCAAAGCAAATCCGGTGAAGCCGCTCGCTATCACCAGTATTTTCTACACTTTGTTTCCACTGGATGAAGTCAACGCCAAGCGAGTCATCGTCAGAATGAGCGTCAAGAACAACTTTACGCCCTATGTTGAGCTAGAAAAATGTGGAGGGAACTGGTCGGTGTTTAAACGTACAGATTGTCAAGAACTGGGCAAACACAAGTTGATCATATCAAAGTTTTTCATCAACACGCAACCTCCTCAGAAGATTAGTCTGACTAATCATGCATTCTCTCAGAGACGCATGTGCGGTGACCGTATGGTCATCATTAGCGAGAAACAAATGCAGGACTCAAACGGGTCGCATATCCAGCACCTAGCTGGGCGCGTCTTTGAGATATGTGGGACCTCATCGACGTCACCGTTGACCGCCGGGATATGCGGTCGACACCCATCGCACGCAATTGCAACGATTTGATCGACACACTCGTCGTGGATGTGAGTGACACGCTAACAGAATCAGTGTATGTCATAGATCTCGAGCAGCCAACGGTGGAAATGCACATCAGAAACCTGGATCTTATCAGTGCCACCTACTATAGACGTCAAGTCGTCGGCTTAGACTATTAAATGCTGGATTGTGAACTAAAAACAATTTTACAAATGCATCTAAGAGGCACTGTAGAAAAACGTATGCACGAATATATGCGTTATTTCTCTAAAACTGTATAGTAAATATTATGTATGTCTGTGAAACCTTTAATGTATGTCTCTAAAACCTTTAATGTATATCTCTAAAACCTTTAAGGTATGTATGTGAAACATTTAATGTATGTCTGTAAAACTTTTAATGTATAATAAATATATGATTTGTACTATCGCGTTTTATTCACGCAAAACCTGTCTGTAACTTACACGTAGATACGAGTTTCGACTTGTCGACCCGGCAAACTGGCACCAAACATGAACAGGGTCAATGAACTCTTGTACTAGCTTACGATTTAAAGGTCACGATCTATTCTTGTCTCGATTTGTCTTGTTGAGGCGCCAAACTGGTGCCAGTCATCAGGGAAAACCCATTGCGACATCATTCAAGGTCATGTTCTATTTCTGTCTTGTCAAGCCTCCAAACTCGTTCCAGGTATGAGTCACCAGGAAAAAACCCATTACCACATAAGGGGGTTGCAACACCGGGAAAACCAAATTATCAGATAGGGGGAGGGGTTGCGACACATGCTTTGAAGTAGGAAGGAGTGAGGGGAAGTGAAAGGGGTATCACGATCAGAAACCATTTCTCACACTCTACGCTAAGCGGTCGTCGGGAAAGGTTCGTATTACCTCCCCTGGGGAAGTGAAAGAGCGGCGAACAGTTTCCAGCCGGTCAGTTGTCGCATTCAACGCTACGCTGCCTTCAGGAGAGCTTCGTTCTCCGTGCCGATGCAACGGGAAGAGCTCCTGACGCCGTGTACTGCACGCCAATAAATAAAAAATAAACTTAAAGCCTCGTCCCAATCCTACCCAAACATAAAAAACCAATGATTAAATAACCAAATAGCACAAATTAATAAACAATGATCATACATAAATAACAAATAAGCACAAATTAAAAACAAATGAGACAATAATAAACAAGTTTGGAACACTGGTAAGTGGGTCAGGAGGAGGGGAGGGGAAAAACCAACCCCCAACCAGAGAGCGAGGGGGCGTGGTCACGTGATCAAATTTAGCCTATCACAGAGCTGTTCCCATAGGGCGTGCTAGGTAGTCTCCCCCGTGGTTCGGATCCCACGTTAAAATGTAGGTCCTCCATTTCATCTCACAATCACCCTACCATTACACATGAGCATAAGTGCGTACAACCCGAACGGATAGTAAGACGCGGTACTAATAATAACATAACAAAATCATTTTGTACTACCCATTATTTTTTGGTAACCTGTACAAAACTGTAATTTCTTTGTATAAACTAACATTTTCTGGTGGTATATTAGTATAATCTATGTAAAATGATAGCTGTAATTCTATAAAGTGAATCATAAGTTGATAACATTTCCTTATAACAAGATATTAAATTGTTTCACTAATGAGCTTTGAACATTATACGGACGTATTCACTATTTACGAGCAGATGGATACTAAACTGTTTGAAAAACCTTTGTGTTATCCCAACTTATTAACATAACTCGTTCCTGCATCGGTTGACACGTGGTCTAAATGTCACGCGCATTTTTATAGTTTGCTGTTAACTGGGAAGCTGGAACTCAAATCTTGCAGGAGGTACAGAGTCTTTTATACATTGTTTCCACTCTCACTCCACTAAAATGCTGGTACATTTTCTTAAACACTCTATTTTCTTCTTCCTTAGCCCATTAGCATAGTTAAAATACTGTATAGGTCCTATGCGTAAAGCCGTGAATTGGTACTAGGACGCGGTAAAAATAAACCGTCACGTGTACCGGAACAGGTGGGCTTGGATACAAGGACGTTAGTCTCATATTGTCTGGTTTTATAGTAATGGGGATGCCAATGTTAAATACCTTACCAGGTGTTGGAGGTGGTGTTTTCATAAATGGTTTCTCTCCCACCCTCCATGAAAATGCGGGTATATTTACTCTTCAGTTTTCCTTATCATTACTTCACTAGTATACATATGTGACTAGCTCAGATAAGTAGTAAGAGGCTTAGGGCCAGTTTCATATGCAAACCAGCCCAGTCTATTCTGGTGTAAGTAGGTGTCTTGTATTTAATATAGCGCCGCACTTGAGGTGCACTAAGTCTGACTATGAAACTGGCCCTTAGTCCTAAATTTCCCAATCCATTTCGTCAAACTTGAGCACCTACAGGATAACAAAAACAGAAGTAAATATTATTTAAAGATGTGAATTAGTAGACAAATAATTTTGACGTCTTAGATTACATTTGTTTCCACTTTGTGTTTCTGCTGGAGGTCCGCAATTTCTATGGTTTCAACCTTAATTCAAGGATAGTAAAAATTACAAATTACAAATCATACATGTTTGTATAATATTAAGAAATTCCAAGTTAATTCTCTAATTAAAACAAATAAATACGATAACACCTCACAGCTTTATACTGTTTATGCAGTTGCAGTCGAGACACAGAATTCATCTAAAATGTTGGGACGACCCATTTCTAGACCCATCTAACATATATCCAACCAACCTAATCCAATTTATCCCCATTTTCTACCCTCTCTCTCCCCCTTATCACCCGAAGATACCAAGGAATAGCTTCAGGGGTCACTAAGTCCCCTCTCTGACACACCCTTGTCGGTAGCCCAAGCATAGCATATCCAATTAGGAATAATACCGTTTCTCTCCCACGGCCCTTTGGCTTACAGCTAAAAATGCTCTTCCACCCTCCCAATTCTTTCTATACCCTTCGCCATTTTTGAACTACCTTCTATTCTCTTCAAGTTTGATCTCCCACAAATTAATGTCCACACGTCTTCTTCCCCTTCTCTTTATAACTTAATTTCATTTTAGGTTCTTTCATGGTTAGGTTAGCAAGTGGAAGTAATGTGGCGTTTTGAGCTTTCACATTTGGATGAGGAGATGCTTTGTTCATTAATAAGCGAGGGTGCGTTGACAAGATTTTATAAATTAAATAATTTTACTTTTTCGGAAGAACAAATGTTGATTTTGTTTCCTAGCTTTCAGCCACCTCCGTAGCTATTGGATATCCATTTCAATAAACTATTTTCTTTCTTGTATAAAAACATATATTCCATCTGACAAGAGAGTCAGTGAGTCAGTGAATGAGTCCATGAGTTTGAGAGTCAGTGAGTCAGGGATTTTAGTTTTGAATCTCTTTTAGAATATGTTTATATTTAATTTTCCATTTCATGGTTTTGATAAGTTTTGCTAAAAAACAAGTTTTGAACTCTTTAAATTAGATTAATTATATTCAAAACAGTCCATATTACATATGATATAAAAGTACTTATGAACCCTAGTGACCGCAAAAGATAAAAACTATCAAGTGATACACTAGCTTGGACTACACGTTTATTAATTTCGACCATTTTAATATTTCTAAAATGTATTTATGAAAATATTATTTTTTTGGCTTTGGATAGCCCTTCTCTTTTACTTTTACCGACAAAAGCCATTATTTCTATAAGATGTTAAAGGTTTTTCTTAAAGAGAGTTTCTAATCTCACACTTTCAACTGTATTATTATTCTTCCAATCATTGAAAAGGTATATCAAGCTGTCACAAACAAATTAACGCCCCACACACATAGGCAATGTTTTTGTTATTAGATACTAAGAGAAACTTCCCTTAAATTTTTAAATATAAAATTATTATAAAGCAACGTCAAATTCTGTAGATGTAATTTTGGGTACTAATCCATATGTTACCTGCCATTATTATTATTAATATTATATAAACATTTTAACATTTTAAGCCTAAAGGCTTCTGTCTGCCAAAACTTAATTAATATGTAAAAATAATTTCCTAATAATAAAGGTCTTTCACGTGTTTAACACATTAGAATAACCTAATTTGAAATGCATTCAATTTTAAGTATTTGATAAAGTGTGACATTACATTTTATTTTTTATTTTACATACCAAATTGTACTCGCATACTTATTATTCATCAAACAAACACAAAACAAGGTATAGTAACAAGTTTATCTATAATAGTGTTTAGAAAATAAATAAAACTGCTTTTAATATAAATATTGATAACACTTGAATATAGTAATATTATTTTATAACTATTGATACCATTTATTATAAAGTGATAGCTGCAGATCACATTACTTGAATGATAAATATCTGTAAGTATCTAGTTTAAGTGTGTTTTTGTGTCACCACATCTTACTACCCGTTCGAGCTGTAAGCATACGGATGCTAATGTAGTAGGGATAAGGAAGATTGAATTTAGATGACGTGTACCCACATTTGTTTTAATGGAGAGTGTAAACCATATAGTACCCCCCCCCCCCCCCCCCCCCCCCCCC
>CABEEJ010000189.1:328710-346042 GCA_901482245.1 Timema douglasi
CGTCAACGTAACCGACAAAGATTCTAACCCCGATCTCCCCGTTATTTTAAGTCCACAGTCTACTCAATCTACTGTGAGATTGACTTTGATTATATTATCCAACAACCGAAGCGGCTTATTTTAAGTTACTGTTGTAACTGTTAGATACATACAAGATCTGGCTAAAAATGCTCTATTTACTTTATAGCTCTAAACATAATCAAATTAATATTTTCTTTTTAACTTCAGACACCCCTCAAACTAAGTAGGATGTTTAGGAGGAGAGTGGTGGTTCGTGTAGTAAACACTAGCGGGTTCTCAATATTTCAATACACAATATTTTATTACTACATAAAATAGTTAAACTAGGCCAGGAATATGCATACACCACATATTAAAAACAGAGGCCTATTAAGTTGTATTAGGCAATATCCCTGACAAACACCTATTTCTTTTTATTTCTCTCAATATATTTATTTAATTAAATATGTATTAACCTAGCTATCCATCTATCTATCCATTTAGGCATTCATCCAACAATCCATTCATATATTAACAAATCTATCCATCCATCTCTCTATGTATAAATATATATCTGTATGTGTATGTATCTATCTATCCATCTATACATCCATCCATCTATTTATCTAGCTATCCATCTAGCTATCTATATCCATCCATCCATCCATATTAGGATGTCCCAAAAGTGACATTAAAATTAAAAAATGGAAAATTCTAAGTCTCCCCCTCAAAAAAGTTTATTTGTGATGTAGTAATATAACTCTTAAAATTTTATTTCACTTGATAAATATTTAGAGGTCCCTTATGAGCCTGCTTTTTAAGGTAATTTTCTATTTTAGACCCTTCATGCTAGTGTACAGTTGGTAAGTCGGTAAGTGGAATTGACACAATAACAAATAAATATAAGTGACTGTACTATTATTATTCATATAGTAGCAGAACAATCATACATGTTATATAGACCTATACATTACATAACATAGCTGATCGACAGCACTTTATTTGCTGGACTTAAAATCTGACATGAAACATTACTTGTTGATAATTCCAGTTAACTAGTTATTTCCCTTCCTAAATCCCCCTCATTTTCCTCTATTTCCTTTTGGTTGGCAGCAAATTTCCAAGAAATCACAACCCTCAACATTCAAGCCTACAATTGCAACTTAAACTACTTGGTCTGTTCATTAAGTTATTGTGTTTTTGAGAATCACCCAAGACAGGTCACACCGCTTTGATCCTCTCTCTCTCTTTTAGCTAAGCATTACAAAAATAAAGGTAAATCGCAATATAAAAGTTTTTACTTATCCGTGAATGTGTGTAGAATAATGGCGTTAAAATCAACCCTAAACAGTGGTCATATCTGGTTGATAGTCCATCTCTGTGAAACTATATTGGGTGCTCGTCTTCCTTCGGGACGTGATGTGATGCAAAATTTCGTGTTTTATCATAGGTCTCAAAAATTCAAAATTCGGTAAAGTGCGGAACAGGTGTAAAATCAGCTTGTGCATTTTTGGATTAAGTCACAACTCTCTATCAGACAAAAATATCACGTTATCAAAAAAATCAAATATATCTACGAAGAACATGCCCGTCTGATGAGACATAAGACAAGAAACATTCTGGCATATCATAAAAACCAGCAAAAGTTTAGTGATAAGATGGATAAACTGTTTGATATCAGTCACGCCAATAGCCAAAAGCTAATTAAAAACAAAGAAGACCAGCAGTTTCTAAAGTTTCAGAAAGAGTCAAAAACCGGTCCAATTGAACCTGTGGACAAAATACTCGCAGGGCAGGAGACGCAGTCTTCTCTACGTAAAGAACGATTTGATCAGCGTTTAGCTGTCCTTGTAAGGCCCCAACCATCATCAATCAGCTTCAACATCAAAAACTAAAAAATCCATAGAAACCAGTAGTGGCGAAGACAACATTATTGGTATTGTAAACATTCTGCCTGATGCTGCCAGTATCAAAATCAACACTGAAGAAGAATGTAAACTTGAATTCATTGCATAACAATTCCAAACCTCTGAACGTGTTGGACTTAAACACAAACGTGCTGTGTAGTCATCAGTTTCAGATGCGCTTGATCGGTCTAATACGTGTATCAGGAAATCAACAATGCTTTTGGTGTCCATAATCAATGAGACATGATATTATACCTCTTGTGCAATGCTTTCCCAGATTTAACATGCAATGTCACCATGAACATGCACACAAAATTAAAGAGAATTATCAAGCCAAGTTGTCCACTGGGGTGGTCAGCAACTGGCTGATGTGACTGGCACTGAAAAAGTAGAACAGCTACCAGTTATAGTTCCCTGTTTATTTGAAGGCACACTAAACTCTTTGGTGTTCCGAAGTTGGCATCTGGCTCTGGTCAAGCATCAGTGAGGCAGTACGTGATCAGTTGGAGTCATGGAACTGCGATTATCTTGTAGTCGGTATATGTTTTGATAGGACTGCTTAAAACATAGGAAGAATTAATGGAGTCTGTACAATTATGGAAAATCTAATTGAGAGTAATCTGTGGTGGCTAGCTTGCCAACACTACTAGTTAGAAGTGCTTCTTTATTATGCTTTCAACGTGTGTCTCAGGACCTCTACTTGTCCAGCTGTCCTTATGTTTAAGAGAGACCTAGACAATTGTTCTAAGCTCAACCATGAATATAAACAACAAGAAATTCCAGTTGTACCTACATTAGAGCTTTAGAAAGACTTCATATCTCACAAATTAAAAGAGATGACTATAAGGAACTACCTAACCTTGCAGGATTACTGATGGGGTTGCATGTTGCAGCTACTCGAATTAGGAAGCCCGGTGCTCTTCATAGAGCTTGAGTGATGGTAAAGGCAATCTATTCTATGAAAATCCAACTGTTGTTAGAAGAAAACGTAACTACACTTCACTTGAAAGCTCATGAACTTCAAGGAATGAAACGATTTAACAAGTTTTTTTTGTCAGCGTTTACATTAAACCTTGGTTACAAGCAGATATGCAGCTGACGCACCACTTAACGATATTTTTTGATCCAAAGACTTTAAAATTATGGCGATGAAAAATTGGGAACAGTTGGTCTTAAGAATTTACTGTGGCACTCCCAGCCCAGCCCAGAGTCCAGAGACCTCCACGCTTGTTCTTTTCACTGAACATTTGGCTCCTGAAGACAAAGCACATATTGTGCAACATAAACTCAAAACAGAAAGAGGTTCGCACTCACTGAAGTTTCTTCCTCTCACAGTCCGTGATATAGAGGTTTCTCACAGTTTCTTTCAAACACTTGGAATAGACGACAACTTTCTTTATGTGCCCATTGAAATCTGGCCAGAAACGTAGTCATTCAAGAAAGCTTCAGATTTAGCTAAAAACATGCCGTGTGTGAATGATTGCACCAAACGTGATGTAGCTTTGATACAGACATTTAATGAGACCACGAAGGATGAGGTTCAAAAGCAGTACTTATTACAAGTTATTGAGAAACATAGGAAAGACTTTACCAAGTACAATCGCGAGGAACTTGCACTTATATAGTTTCATGGTTTAAGTAACAATTTCTTTAAATTTGTATTATTTTAAATATAATGTTTAGTTGATAATAAATGTTTCCATCAATCCTGCAAGTACATTTTTTAGTAGATTTTAAAGACTTTACAAGCGTTCACTACAATGTAATATAGTACAGTAACAGGCAAGGCCATATTACTTTCAATCAAAAATTGTCCAATAGTTTTCATATTGAGGGGGTTTGGGGGACCTATAATTATTGTTTAATTGAGTTAAAATTTTACCAGTTATTCTGATTTACTTTTATAAACTATATAATAAGGTGAGAGTTAACATTTTTAAAGTTTTTTTTTTGGGACACCCTAGTATGTATCTATCGATCCATCCATTTATCTATCGATCCATCCATTTATCTATCGATCCAGCCATATATCTATCGATCCATCCATCTATCTAGCAATCAATCCATCCATCTATCTATCTATATATCTATCTAGCTCTCTCTTTATATATATATATATATATGTGTGTGTGTGTGTGTGTGTGTGTGTGTGAAGTAACATATTTCCATGCAGCATATATATAAAAAAGGTTGTAAATCTTCAATCCCACAAAAAGTAACCGTTTTAACCTTCACACCACAGTCAGTTGATTTTGAACTATGTACTCGCATAAATCCATAATTCTTTCTTCAATACATGTAAACTTATTTATAATTAATAGTTGACGTATTTAATTTCTCTAATGAGTCTGATCTATTTACCAAACAGACACGAAAACAATGACTTCTTTTACGTAATTATCCCATCTGCCTAGTAAAATTAGATAAAACATTTTGTTTATACAATCACAAGTGCATTACATTCACCCCCCCTCGGGGGCGTATTTGGCTAACTCGCTAGTTTAGTGTTTAGCTAGACTGCCAAGGACGGTAAGAATGAGGTTCTAATCTCTGTCGAGTGAACTGAGGGTGGTTTTCCCTAAGTAGTTTCCCACTCTATCTACGTAAATGCGGGTTCACTTCCTCTAAATTCAACCTCCCCGATTCCTAATCCATTAGCGTAATTATTACTTATACGTATAACCTTAACGGGTAGTGAGATGCGGTGATATACATTCCTGGTAAATTCCACAATGCTCATGACAGATATTTCAAAAATGTTGACCTCACCATGTTTAGGAATTAAAACTAAACACATCATCTACGAGAGCAATATATTATTTATAGTGTCCGAAAAAGTTTTTTTAGCATACAAACTGCAAAAATATTGACCTTAACTTGAGTTATCTACCATTTCACCTCACGTTTCACGTTGAATAGGATTGATCGAAGACAATGTATACATTTCAAACGTCACAAAGGACTACCTTGAAATGTTGAGAAAAAGATGGAGGAAAATATTGGCTAACAACCATATCACTTGTATATCGCTTAGTGAATGAGGAGCTGGGAAATCAATTGAATCCCCCGTAATTTCAGATTAATCACATTGTCAACCCAGTTCCTTCAGTATGGCCCCGTGAATTGGCCTCTAAAGTTGACCATTATGATGTTTATTTTTCTCTGATAAACAAGCATATAGAAATATTTATCAAGTAATGTCCTTTCTATGTATACATTTTGAACTAAATATTTACAGTTATTAATGAACAAAATTATTGCACTTAACATCGTTATAGTCATTAGAATAAAATTTTCACAGATATTTAGATCAAAATTGTTACAACCATTTTGAAAATAATCATTACAGCCACCTTAAACAAAAATTTTACGGCAGATAATAAAAAACAATTTTTCAAAATACATTTATTATTAAACTACCTGTGATAGCCAGAATTATAATCAAGATTTTTCTCAAGATACTGTATGTCCAAATAAGTATAAAGTTTGACATACATAGAAATATAATTATTGTAGAGCCAATTTTTGGTGTTTGGGTGCATAAAATATCTCGTTCCATTATAATATAAAGGTAAAAAATTGTCACGATTTCAATATTCTATTTCTATGAGAAAGTAATAAAAAAAGTTCACATTCCTCTGCTAAAGGAGAAGGTTGGTATTAAGTGTTACCCTGTTTTCTCTATATGGTTGCTCTTGGCTGGATTGTCTAGCGTTGATTTACATGGATGGTCGTGGAAGGAAGAAGAACGGGGAAGCCAACGAAAGAACAATCTCCAAATGAATTAATCCATTGAAGGAAAAGACAATTCAACGAGAAGCTAAAAGAATTTATTTGGTCGCTTCCCATTCCAATTTTTTTATACTCCTTTATCTTTTCTTTTAACTTGTAGACCAGGAAGCAAGTGAAAACAAGTGGAGGAGGTTCCAAAAAGCAATATATTCCCTTCTTCAAGCATCTTCTTGTCCCTCCTTGAACCCCTTCGAATTTCTTCGCATGAATAGAAGGGGGAGCGGAAGCTTTAACAAAACCAATGAACATTTCCTTTAAACTTTAAACTTGTTCTAGTTTGACTATTCATATGTCAATTCAAATTTATAGTAGTAAATTATAAGTAGGATAGTGGGCACAATTTAGACACAATCATAGTTCATTGTTTTATATTTGTCAATTTTGAATAAACTATCCCAACAGAGAATATATAAATAAATATAAGAAAGGTTAGCAATAGAACATATTGCCAAATGAAAAGAGAAGGATGAATTTAAAGAACTAATTATTTTAATATATTAAAATAGATTAAATCCCCTGTAGTCCAATATTCCAAATAATCCGAACACCATTTTCATAAAATGGGGGGATGGGGAGGGTGACTGGGGGAGGGATAAACTTAGTCAAATGAAATATCTTTTATTGATAACAAACTCAATGTTAAAAGTGAATTGTAAGAAACGGTAATAATAAATTATTAATATCTATATTCTGTAGTCAACACAATGAATTTTAATGTAACTAAACATAATTACAGTATTGTAAAAATATAAACCATAAATTTAAAACTACAGAACATATTACGTGCTATATACACCAGTAAATTTAATGTAATTTTGATAAGATTCATTCAACTGTAATTCCAAGACCTTTCCGCATTCTACCGCTTAGTCCGAATTTTGCTTGCTAAAACGAAAAAGCTTTGGTCCCAATTAGTTCGGATTAAGGAGATTATACTATATGTATATTTTAATTTTTGCTTTAGTATAATTTTAACATATGTTTTAATTTTAACTTCTTCTATATAAACAAACCAAGATTTGTTCTTAATTCAAAATATTCGGCATGTTACTTTGATGCCATGATTAATGTTTCTACTCTTAATTACTAGATTAATTTATTTGGTAAATTTTATAACTCTGCCATTTTTAGTATTTTTTAGTATGTAAAATTGAAAATAAAAAATATATATTTGACTGCTAGCAAGTAATTACAATAGTTTATATTACTTAAGATAAATTGCCATTCAAAATGGTTAGCAGGGGTTCAGAGCTCTTTTCATCATACATATTTTAGAAGAGATGTAAAGTAAGAATGCCAAATAAGGCGAGGTTTTTAACAATGCCCACCCCTTCTCCTATTAAAAGTACACACAATAAACTTAAGAACGCAACCTGACACTATTATTACATTCCATCGAACACTAGTGTTCCGATCAACATGCTCGTAACATTTTCGTATATATTTTTGGAACTATTTAAGTAGCCTCCCTTACGTTTTATATTTTTTCAAACATATTTTATTCCTTAATAAAATTAATTAGTTTAAGAGGGACTCAATGTTAAAGGCATCATAAAGATAAGAATGAGGACACACAGAAAATTCCCGATAAATCCTAGTTGAGCTTTGTTAAGTACAGCATCTGAAATATTTAAAGACACAAGACTTTGTGAGTGTTACGTCACTGTAAATCTCAATGTGATATTATTTTTAATTCTTACACCTGATACGTATACTCTGAAATAATAATTGTAATTTTAGTTCTTAATTGATTCATTTTTTATGACCCCATGGGTTGAATTATTGTAATCAAATCTATTAATTAACATAATATATTTTAAGCCTATTGCATTAAATTTCCTACAGTTTAATTAAAAATTCAGTACAATGTAACAACTAATAAGTTTCTTATTGGTAAGAAACTTGATATAAAAATAGCTGTGTATTTTATTTTGTCTCGAATTTTTATTATTTAACTCCGAGAAATTGACGATCCACCCCTTAATAGTTGGAATTATTTAAATCAATTTAAAAAAATTATGGCGCAGTTACGCTTGAATTAAAAATGGAAATATAGTTTGAATTAAAAACCACACTGTAGTTAGCTGGCTTTGGGTTTGAGACTCCAAAGCTAGATTCCTAGAGCTGGATTCACACCCTCATTGAAACTTGAACTCAGAACATACAGTTCGTTTTTTGATTTCCTAAAACTTCATACGCTCAATAAAACTTGAGCTCAGAGCATAAAGTTCACTATAATTTATTAGCTAACACTTCATACGCTCCATAAAACTTGAGCTCGGAGCATACAATTCGCTCTAATTGATTAGCTAACACTTCACACGCTCACATAAACTTAAGCTTAGAACATACAATTCACTCTAATTCATCAACTAAAACTCCACGTGCTAACATAAACTTGAGCTCAGAACATACAGTTCACTCTAACTGATTGGCTAACAGTTAACACGATTAAAGAAACTTTAATTCATAACAGAGAGCTCACGCGTATTGATCAGCTAACACTTCAAACGCTCGCATGAACTTGTAATCAGAACATACAGTTTTCTCTAATTGATTCGCTAACAATTAACACACCTTCATAAATTTGAGACCAGAACATACAGTTTACTCTAATTGATTGGTTTACACTTCACACGCTCAAAGAAACTTGAACTAAGAACACACAGTTTACTATAACTGATTGGCTAACACTTTACACACTCACATAACTGTCTGTTGAATCATTAAGCTTTCCAATGCCATTTATTAGAAAAACCTGATAAGTGAAAACCAACAGTTTTTTTTAATGAAAACATATTCTAAGCTAATATCACCAAGTAGTTTTTTTTATGTTAAAGATGTATGGAAATACACTGGTTGCACTTGTTGGCTCTTTACAAGTATATTATCAGGATGCCAAGCAAAATAAGATGAAATAATTTTTACTAGCTCTCAGTAGGCCAAGAGGATCACGTTGAGATCTTGTGAATGGCTTTGAGCTTGTTACTAGACATAGTTCCTGTTATTGTATTGTTTTTGGGTTAACACATGAACTCACATTTATTCTTACTTTTATGCTTCTGTTAATTAATAATTGCTATAAATGCAATGTACCTTCAAGTTATATATGCCTTAGAGTGAGTAAGTTAGTAAGTAATACCAAAATGGACTCACTTTGACGCACTCCTGAAATAAAGTTATTATACACTATTGATAATTACTAACTTATAGATTTCCTAAATTTAATTTTATGTTGGATGAATATATTTATAACATTTATTTTTATTAAAAATTAGAATACAATTAAATTATTTATTACATTTTATAGCGCTTAGATTTTACCCCTTATGAAGATATAAAGGAGGATTATTAATAGTTTAGAGAACACTGGTTTTATTAAATATGTTTAAAAAAAATCATTTACTAGTTATAAGCAGTTCATAGAACTTAAAATTTCTTTAATTCCTATTGCTCAATTTGAATTTTCAAATTTATTTTACTACTCTATGCTAGTAAGTATTTAAGTCGTACTGTGGTGTAAAATTTTATTTTGGAAATAAAGTTAGTTTTCTAAAAAGGTATTATTAAACAAACACATTTTATAATGTAAAATATGCCTCTTGAAAATTAAACTAGCTTATATCGCTACATTTTCCTCGTCTTTCCTTCTTTTTCCATTGTCACTGTAGCTTTGTTTGACCACTCTTATCGATTGCTCATATTCAAAGCCGCGACGTCAATCAAATATACTGTAGAGCTGCAACAACAATATATTAGAGATTAATATCCACTCCTTCCTTACCCTATTTTTTAGTTCCCTACCATATCTCTTTACCTACACCCCATAAGTAAACACAACACCTAGTACCATCGCTGCAAAAAAAACACAACATTAGTAGCCGTGATGCCTGCACCAAACCTTTCTTTATATCTTCATACAAACACATACACGCGTGTGTATTAAACTCCGCCTGATCAACGTCGCTGAATAGAAAATCTAACCTTCCCTCGTGCCCCTAACCTAACCTAACCCCACAGTATAAAGTCTCCCCTCCCACGATAGCAACCAGATCGCCTTTTATTTTCAAAAACCACACACAGCTGTCACGTCGTTGACTCTGGAAGAAGGAAAGTTGCAGAAGGGCGTAGTTTGCGTCAGGAGGGGAGATATGATTTCATGTGGTGGGCTATGGTTTACTCTTCGAGGCCAGATACACTGGTTTGTTGTAAATAACAAGGGTTTACTCACCGCGTAGATATAAACCAGGGTGCTATAAAGTAGTGAGTAACAAGGGTTGGCTCATCACATGCAGACACACTTGAATGTTATCAAATAGTAAATAACAATGGTTTACTCATGGTGGACCGATAAACCTGGTTGTTATAAGATAATGGGACACAAGGATTGACTCACCATTGGCAGACAAACACACCAGCATGTGTTCCGATTGTGAATAACAAGGTTTTACTCACCGCTATCAGATAAACTGGGATCTTATCAAATAATGAATAATCAGCGTTTACTCACAACGGAGAGATAAACTGGACTCTTATCAAATAAGGAATAGCAAGTGTTTACTCACCGTGCTCAGAGAAACTGGGCTCTTATCAAATAATGAATAGCAAAGGTAATTTATAAAGATTCTTCGTTTTGAATGGCATTGTTTGTGAAATTTTATGAGCATGTCGACATCGTCTTACTAAAGGTGCTGTGCAAGCTGAATATTTATTTTTACCTAAAACAGATTAAATTGATACATTGACAGGACTGTAATATATCCTATATTACTTTTATTATCGTTTAAAATATAATTTTTAATTATCATTATGGTGTTTTAAAAACAAATACTTATTTATTAATAAAAACATAGTTTGTTATAAGTGAGTACCCAGCGTTAATGTCCATTATTTTAACATATTATTTTTCTCTCTTAGCATCGTGTCTTACTAACCGTTCAGCTACCCGTACTTACTATCTGTTCAGTACGCTTATGTACTAATTATGCTAATGTTTTGGGGGATAGTTAGACTATATTTAGAATATGTGTACCCGCTTCTGCGTGGAGGGAGAGTGGAAAATCATTTTGGAAAAACCTCTTTCAGTACACCCGACCGAGATTCAAACCTTGATTTCCCCGTCAACGTCAGTCTAGTCTACTGCGAGAGTAGCGTGTTAGACCATATGGACACCGAAGTGGGCTTATATCCTAGTTAAATATATATGATGGTTGAGCCAATACTTGAAATATATATAAAATCATTCTCTTTTTTCGAATTTCTTATGAACCATTCTCGGCCCACTTGGATGATATTTGGATATAACTGGAAAATTTGTCTTATGATAAGAGAGAGCTAGCAAGTAAAGATTGAAAAAAAAACTTTGAAAATACTGCTGGTGATCACAGAAATGAAACGCAGACCGTTTAACTTTTTTTTTTATCATGTAAGATAATCTAAATTGGTTGAGGTTACCTATTAAAAGATTACACCACCCAAAAAAATGTTGTCTCACAAATATGTTTCATGTTGTTTTGGAAAAACTGTTGCATGTAAATGCCATAATGAAATAGAATTGAATAATGATAAATTCAGAAATTGTATACATCTCAACTGTAAAATGAAATAATTGACAGAACGAATTGGGGTTCTGTTTTAATTTGAGCATTGGCATTTCATTTATTTGCGATAACTGTCATCGGCATACGCGAACTTAAAACGAAATTTGGCAGATACATTTATAAACTAGGCCAAAAAACGTATTCACATGTTTTTATTTATCTGGATATCTGTTTAAAGATGGCGTGCACTCAAAAATATGTTTGTTTCGATACAACACCAAATGCAAAGACCAATTTTAACAAAATGATGTAGATACATTCTTTGAACATAGGAAAAACGATGTATGTACAATACATAGTTTGAAATCTAGTTATCAATTTCAATATGGAGGCTGCGAAAAAGGTTTTTCGTTTCATAGCTCATTTCAAGTTATCACAATTTATAATTATAACCAATAGATAAAGTAACTAGAGAATTTTTTAAAGTTTGACATATTTTGTGAAAATGACTCCTTAAACTAAGATAACACATTCTCTTTGAATATAATGTATATATAATATAGTATTAATTTCTTTTATGCTAAATTGATCACCAAGGAAAAATATCAACATGAAATCTAAGGATAAACTATAGGGGACATTTCATCTTGAAATCAAAAGAGAAATCTTAGGATTATAGTAATGATAAAACGTGGAAGTAGCGAGTTCTGCAGTTCATACAGCTACTAGTATAAAATAAAGTAGGTTTATAGGTAAAGTCTCCAAATAAAATAAAATCACATCATTATCATTTCAGTATATAATAATATGCCGTATTACTTTATTTTACAGTCGTAAAAAGCTAAAACTGTACCTTACTAATCAAGTGGTGTTTTATATCGACTTCGGTGGTCTTGGGGTATAGTGCTCACCTAAAGACCCGATTTTCATGGATTCAAACCCAGCCGAGGCCAACGGAATTTACTTGAGCGAAAAAAATCCTTAAAATAGCTTCCTTCGGAGGGGAAGTAAAGCCATAAATCCCATGTCGATTGTGGCATGTAAAAGATCTCTGGTAGGTATGTGAATGTATCTTTCCGGTATAATTGAGATCTTCCGGCTCTTTCGCGCTTGCTTATAGAATTAACTATGTTTCTCTGAGTGTCGGGAGTGGGCGTCATAAAGGGCACCCAGCTATAAAACGGGTCCGCCCAAACAAATATTGTTATTGTAACTGGGATAGATTAAAACGTCACCCCACATGAGCGGGATAAGATGTAGGAAAATAAGAAGATTAATCAAGTCCTGCTATATGGCACAGGTGTTATTAGGTATCTTATTTGAGGGCCCTGGGAAAGAGTATCTGGCTTTTCCCACGAAAACTATCTTAGGATTAAAAGTTAAAAAGGTGTAAAAAGTGCAGAAAGGGCAGAAGGGGAAAATATAATAGGTTTTTCTTTAAAAAATGTAAAGAAGTAAATTAAAAAGGGTAAATGTGTAAAAAGGATCAAAAGTCCAATAAGGCGAAAAGAGAAATTAACCTAAGGTAAAGTGGACAAAAGGGGAAAAGTAGCAAATCTGCCAAATGGGGCAAAACTGGTAAAACGCTCACAAAACGGCAAAAAGGCTTAAAAGGTCAAAAAGTAAATTTAATCCAAATAAATTAGTGTAAAGTTTAAAAGGATAAAACATGTAAAAAAAGGCGCCAAATGGTTGAGGATAGCAAGGGTAAAAAGGGTAAAATCCGTATAAAGCGTAAAAAGAATGAAAGGGCTGAAAAGGCTTAAAGACAGTTAAAAGAGATATAAAGTAACTTAAATCTAACCAACCAGACCATGGAAACGATAGAAACAATTCATCTTCAGGGAATAGAACCCAGGATCTCTAGATTAGTAGTCAGGAATGATGACCACTAGACCAAGAGGACGGCCAAATAATTTCTAATTAATAGATACAATTAGTGGGATGTACTTTAACTTTTATATATATATATATATATATATATTTAAATGTTATGTTTTAATATTTTTGATTGGGGTAAGGTGTATATAATGTGTAGGCCGACGGCTAATGGTTCTGTGGTTGGAATGTCTAACCTTGTATTCTGCGGGAGCGTTTTAAGGGATTGGGCACTTAGTAAGAGAGAATACTTTTAATTATATATTTAAATACACACCTATACTTATTATGGGAAAAAGTTGATACCAGACATGTTTAAAAAATAAATGTGTCAGAAGGTATATTTTAAACGGTTTGTTGTATACACAAACAAGTTTGAATTCTTTAAACGACCTATATAACCACTATCATTAACAAAGTGGTAATTTACATACATAAGCAGAAGGAATGTTAAAACAAAAACAGTTCTTTCTACAGCTGTTACCGTAAGGTAGTAGTTTAAAACTAAGGATTCTGGTAAGATGCATGTTGACATGCATCCGGAAGAAATGAAAGAGAAAGCGGTTCATATTAACATGTGTACATAATTGACATGTAATATTGAATAAGAATATTAACTCTATTTGGAAACTGTATTATTAATTCGCTAGATGGGTGGCATCTTAACTTACATGACAAAAAAAAAATTAGGATGTTCGAAAGCAAGTTGCTTAGGAAGGTATTCAGTATAAAAAGCAATGAGGCTAATGGGGAGTGGAGAATATTACATAATGCTGAGTTACTTATCCTGTACGCATCAAAATATATTATAAGAATAATCAAGTTTCTCAGATTACGGTGAGTGCGAATGGGAGATTCTAGTACATTATTAATAAATTATTGAATGCCAAACACATTGGGAATAGACCATTGGGAATCGACCATTGGGAAGACCTAGATGCAAATGGGAGGATAACATTAAAATGAAATTGAAAATAGTGGGGTATAATGAGGTGGACTGGGTAGAATTAACTCAAGATAGGGATAGGGTGTAATTAGTTGGACTGGATAGAACTATCCCAAGATAGGGATAGGGTGTAATAAGATGGACTGGATAGAACTAGCTCAAGATAGGGATAGGTGATATACTTTTGTAAGTACGGCAATGAACTTTCTAGTTCCAGAGGCCATATAGTAAGTAAGTAAGATGGGTGGCATTTGATTCTGAATGAATGTCTGAGAAATTGGGCTCTGCAAGTATTCGAATTTCGAGCTTCGAGACGAGCTTTTCATTAAAGCTCTGGATTGAGATAATATTTGTGTAAGCTTGTCATTTTCAAACTTCTAATGATGTACAGTGTGTAAAAATCAATTTTTAAAATGCAACGTTAATTATAGGCTATTTAATTTAGATGGAATCAGCGGTTTCACTTACAAATCATTCGGTATATTTTAACAAATTGTTAAAAAAAAAATATAAAATTTCATATTAATAACCTAATAGAGCTCTAAAAACACTTTCGACCGCTAAACTAATTCAACATTTTCATCCATTTTGAATTATCATTGATTGATTTTATGTAAAACTGCCATGACAAGGAGATGACAATCTATTTAGGTATATCACTAAATAATTGAATAATCATTATTTTTACTATTTTTACATGATCCCTTTCTAAAATTATAATTTAATTTGAGTTTAAAATTTAACATTGAGATATATAGATTTCTCTCTAACTTAAGCTATTTAAATCTTTTAATAATACGTTCAACTAAAAAAAAAAAAAATATTTACTATTTATTTATAGAATTACGTTGGTTAAACTTTCTAATATCGGAGTTGATCAACAGTGCAATAAATATTTTACCAAATTTACCACTTTTAAATGAAAAAAAAAAGCATTTAATATTGTCTACTATAAAGATAAATCAAACATCTTATTTTTATTTTCAAGAATGAAAATGAAAATGAACTTATATAAGCATTAAAAATTTGAATTAATATTTTTAAAATGATAATTTCTTGTGAAAGCTCATATAAGGCACATGCACAACTGCGCTTAGTGTAATGAAATTGAAACTGAACAAGGGATCAGGCGCAATTATTAGGCCTACATTAAGGACTAATAAACGAAATATTAAACAATTCAAATTTTTAAGTGCTTGTGATTCTTACGTTTTCTTATAGGGTAATTAAAGCTAAGAGGGCTTATTTTGGGAACCTATCAGCTCATTAAAACCTCAACTCTATTGACATTTTTTTTGTAATTGTTAGTATTCTTTAATGTCTTTGAAGACATGGTTGAAACAATTTAGATTATTTCTT
The DNA here is from genome assembly GCA_901482245.1 of Timema douglasi. Lineage (NCBI taxonomy): Eukaryota > Metazoa > Arthropoda > Insecta > Phasmatodea > Timematidae > Timema > Timema douglasi. The sequence continues at coordinate 344,133 of CABEEJ010000189.1, forward strand.
TTATTATAATTATATTTGAGTGGTTTTAATATTTATAAATCATGTTTTTTAAAGTGTTATTTCTAATTTAGAAACCAATATTTCCATTTCTTAAACTTTTTTAAAAATAGATCTATTATTTATAAAAATAACTGTACTTCCTATTTAAAGAACATGGTTGCGTGGTTTTAATATATTTTTAAAATCTCAAATTTTAAAGATATGGTATATGCATTTTGTTTGTTTTGACTGGTAGAATTTAAATATACTATTTCTATTTTACTTAAAATTTTAAAATTATAAATATACTAGTACTCGACTCGAACTTAAGAGCTTTTTGAGATACTCGACTCGAGTTCGATTCGAATGAAAAATCCAAGCTCACAGATCCTTGGTGAAAACGTTTCAAATGTTACAGGGAGGGAGTGATGAACCCTTGGGTAAAAAAGGGATGGGTGTGGATAATTTTGTAGGGTTTAACCCCTGCCACTCTCCCCTCTCCACAGACCCATGTTCAAATGTTAAAATTAGATTCATAAATATATTTCAGTTACTCTACACGATATAACTTATTTGTATATTTAGTGAAGCATCCACGTCACATAGAATGTATAAATGTTAATCAAATATTATGTCTTAACATGGTTATGTAAACCTATTGATTTTTTATTATATCAGGAGGGATAGTGGGGCAAAACAGGTACCAGGGTTATTTTATCAACAATGTGCTGCAACCTACTGAGCATTAGCGGAAGTTCAACTCCACACTGCAAAGCATAGTAGGAAACCACCCGGAGGAAGTCAAGAACCTTCCAGCCCTCGTCTAGAATCTTAGAACCATACCCAAAGTAACCCAGTCTTTTAAGGGATCTTTGCTTTTCTGTTGTAAAGTGTACTATAATATGTGACTCGGAGGAAAGTTTAAAGAAATATTTTGTTTGAGTGATTTCAGTATAATGGTGTAAAAATACACCAATGTGGAAGGTTGGAACGTCAAAATAACTTCCGATTTGTTACCTGCTCAAGCAATTTAGTACATTAGCCTACCACCAACAAGGACAAATGTTGTTCTTGAAACATTGAAAGTATCACAACAAGCTGCATTTAAATGTGGACAAAGATTTGTGCTTGTTCATTATGACCTAGCATTAGCAAAATCTGCTCTTTTAAGGAGCGATAACGTATTTATAACTTTTGATTTTCTTAGGTTAATTTCGTATAGAACTAGCATTTTTTGTTGTTGCTCTTGGTTATTTAATTTATGTACCAAAAATCGAACATATTTTGACTGAGAGTGTGGTGCTTGCGTCTGGCTCACACCAAGGGAACTTTAAGGGAAGGCAGATACGGGTGCCTTCACATATTATAATCACTGGCTTTATAACGCATTCGCTTCATGAAGTTTTTACAAACATATGATTAAGGCAGACCTCTGAATTCAAAAAGAATCAAAATCAAGTGATAACGTGTAATGGTATTTGACAAAAGATACTCTTGAAGACATTTTGGGTGCAACTAAACTAATTCAATTGCATGAAGAGTACAAATCTTTCACATATAAAACGAGGAAAAGCTAGCACGGTAAAACAGAACAGTTATTCCAAAATTACATGGATTATGTGGGAATCTACAAGTTTTCTGTCTAGCATACAGAACCAGTAGCATTAATATGAATACACAGATCATAGATAAAATATGTCCCATTTTCTTTGCATGTAACAAACACCATTATGCTAGTTGGATGACAGTATATCTCCTAGAGCTTCTTAGCACAGAAGAGATATGTCCAGGGGCAAAATCATCTCTTTCTAAAGGAGGACTATCCATCAAACGCTCAAGTGGCTCTTTTTCTCATGTTCCTGTGAAAATGCCGATAGAACAAACCGTGAATAAAGATGCTGGATCAAGGTTTGGTGTTATGAAGTTTGTAA
>CABEEJ010000189.1:346605-369334 GCA_901482245.1 Timema douglasi
TATTGACCTAAAAAAAAAAAAAATATGGACATCAATAAAATTAATAAGAATTCTTTTGTAGTTTAAATAAAATAGTTTTTTTTATTTTTAAACCTATGTTAAACATTGTCGTGATAATATATTTGATTTTGTATCCACGGTTTGTAAGAATAATATTAATTATTTAACTAACCCTATTTTAAAGGTCCATTAAGCTACCTTCCACAATGTGAGTTTGACAGGGTTGATCCGTTAACTTAGATCACCCTTGCATGGTTAAACTATGGCGTAACTTAAACGATAGAAGTATATCCTAAGTGTAGCGAGGGAGGGTTATAGGGTACGAACCGCCCACATCTCCCAGAAATTTTCAGACGTTTTTAATGTTGATCGCAAAAGAGTGTTTGTGAAAATATTTATCTTAATTTTATCTTAAAAGAGATTTTGTGAAACTATTTATCTTAATTTAATTCTGCAACCCTAGCTTAAGAGATAGTAGTGTATCATATAAAATCATCCAATTTTCAAAAATGTGTCAGGACTAAACCCACTTCAAATATCTTCCTGAGGAATCTAATTTTGAAGGTAAAAAAATCAGTCGAGGATCCCTTTAAATAGCTTTTTTGGGCATCAAAATTTATTGATTAGGACCACTAGATAATTTCTAGGGAATCTAATTTAAGAAAAATCTGATCCAGCACTAAGTAAAATAGCTTTTAGAGAAATCAAATTTTCAAAAATTTGCTTAAGAAGAACTACTTCAAGTAGCCTCTAGGATTATCAAAATTTTTAAAAATGGGATGAGGTTTACTCTAAATTTATTTTAAACGAGTATACATTTTTAAACCTTTCCACTTTGAGGACCACTACCAATATGTTCTAGGGCATCAAATTTTTAAACATTAACTGGGAGGAGGAAAAAAATCCTCGCTATCTTCTCTCTCTCCCCTCACACAAAAAAGGTTCTACCGCCACTTTTTAAAATACTTTTCCTCTTTCTCAGAAGTTTTAACATCATGTCACAAGCCTACAATTTGGAACTTTCCCAAAATTAAATTCTCCCTACGCCCATGAGACTAAGTAAGACTGCTACTTTTCAAGGTAGAAGGAGTGTACATGGAAAACAGAAAAGGTAAAAGTGGAGTAATTAATTGGTTGTCACATGAAGAGTCAAGGATAAATCAGATAAATTATAAATTATTATTGAAGGTTTTTTTTTGCAATAATTTGTGAAACATGATGTAGAGAGCACTACCAAATCTAAATTATTAGTTCTATCCCCAATTAATGTGATTTCTTGATGATCATTGTGCCAAGAATTTAATATAAAGCAATGAAACTTATGAGATTTTAGTGTATATCTTTTATCATAAAATACTGTGAAAGTACATATTCTTTGGTCAGTAAAACCTGGGAAAGTAAAGGGATTTAAAGTGTAGGTTCTGTCAGCGCTGTTTGAAAGTGTGTAAAATAAATAAATAAATGCTGTCAACAGAAATCAGCTAGATTAAAAATTTTAATTTTCTGCTACCCTTAATAATATATTTCAAAATGAAAGGACACCAGAATATAGGGCGAATGTTTAATCGTTAGGATTTAATTTAATTATACTATCTAGGGTATTTGTCGAGAGTCTCGGAATAAATTCAAAATGTGATTACAACAAAAGCCTTGTAGTTGTTTGTTTTGCGTACAACTAATAACTGACTTGCAATGCAAGAATTGTGTTTTTACTTAAAACTTCCAAAATAACATTCTATATGTATTTGAGAGATATTTCCTCGATTAAATATAATAGGTAGATATTTTAATATGTACTGTCCATATTTTCATCCCAGGTTTTTAAGGCCCTTCACTTACAGTATCCATCTTGTAATTGGTAGATAACCCTGGCATTCAATAAGATCTATGGCAGCTACATAAATGTAAAAAATACTTCTCTGATTGTGTGCACTTAGCTCTAACTACGATTTTAGAGAAACTCAAAATATTTTCTAAAGGCATAACATTTTCAAAAATTTACAATTAAATATCACTCTAAAAAGTTCATAGAGGCATTTAATTTATCAAAAATTTGTCATGAGAAGACCACTTTCAATTTTCAAAAGATTTTCAGGTGAAGAACACTTTAAATTTCGTGTTGAAAACTCCAAATTAAAAAAAAAAATCTGAGTGAGAAACACTCCAAATAACTTCTAGAGTAGTATAATTTTCTTAAATTTTTCCAAGTGTGGACCACTCTATTTAAGTTCTAAGAGCATCCAAATTTCGGAAATTTTCTGGAGGAGGGCTACCGATTACCCTTTTGACATGGGGGTCAATACGTTAAAAACAACCTTTTTTTTTGCTCATCGCCCTTATTACAGTAATAATGTTCCACCACCACTGGATAGTATAATTAACTTTAAAATGAAAATATAGAAGAGGACTACCTATCATTTTTAATTGTTGTTTAAAAAAAGTTACCATTCTATTCCCCACCCAAGTTCCTACTATGTTGTTACTATACATAATGATAAATAAAGACATGCAAAAATAGATTACCCGTGAAAAATAAACCTCCTTCAAATAGCTTCAAAAGTCATCCAGGGTCTAAAATTTTACCTGGTCAGAATCTCCGGACCCCCTCTCCGTTGAAACCCTCTCTCCAATTTAAAAAGCTTCTGGAGCCCTTTTTGGTGGTATCATAGCCTTAGCTAATTCTTATTCCACCAAAGCAAGATGGATAAAAACGAGATCCAACAGGAGCAAAATTATGACTCATTTGTTGAAATTCATTAGACTATCACATGTTAAAGACTTGAAAGCTAAACTTCAAAGCTCTAGGAACATCAGATACAACAATGATGTTCTGGAAATTATGAATACAATTGACAACTTTTTAAATTCTTTTCCCAATATTGAACCCAACACTCCTATATTTTTATTATTATTAGCACCGCGTCTTACTACCCGTTCGGGCTATACGCACTTACGCTAATGTGCAATGGTAGGTTGATTGTGAGATGAAATGGAGGACCTACAGTTTAACGTGGAATTCGAACCACGGTGGAGACCTGGCATTCCTCACATTCACAAGATGTCTTGTCAGAGGTGAAGGAAGGGTTTGGTAATCAGATAAATATTTGCCGGGACCGAGGATTGAACCCCGGACGCCAGCATAGAAGTCTGACACCTTAATCCTAGACCACCAGGTCATCCAACACTTCTATAATAAACCCCTATACTGGGCAGGTGATTATGACTGAGCTGGTAGATGAGCTTGTAAGAACTTACGAAAATGGACTATTTTGTATTTGAAAAATTCAAAGGTATGTATACTGTGAATCCTCAAAGTGTCAAAAATCCTATAACCAGAAACATTGTTATAAACACTGTGCTAGCATTTCAGCCTAAAAACCCACCAATCGTCAAACAAAGTTAGAGGCCATGAAGTGCACACGAGACCTCTTTGGGAGACTGCTGTACATAAGAGTGATTCATAAATTGGAGATTGAAAAAGTGATTGAATTTCCACTCCCACCAGTAAGTACCTCTGTCTTTGGGCCAAATTGAAGGGTCCATTAATAAAACGGTTAAGAGAAGACTAATGCACAAATTATAAAATTACCAAACGTATATTAAAGAGACTTCACTGGAAGTCAATGCTGCCATATATGATGCAATGTTTATGATACATTGAGTGAAGTTTACTAAAACTTATGCAGGAGTTGAATACAAACTACTGGAAAATGTATGCAGCACACCCACCAAATAAGTTAACCTATACTTCATTCACGGGAGGAGTTTACCTCTGAAAGGTCTTTTTTCTTACCAATATCCTACTATATAATAGATTTCTGGTAAGGAAAAAAGTCCTTTCCCAGGTAAACTCCTGAAAGGTCTTTTTTCTTACCAATATCCTACTATATAATAGATTTCTGGTAAGGAAAAAAGTCCTTTCCCAGGTAAACTCCTACCGTGAACGAACGTTTGCGATTTGTATGACCCTCCAAGCATAAAGGATATTGAACATGACCATCGTTGTGGAATGTCATTCTAGGGTGACAAAAGTGACAGTACCAGAACAGAAAACTCCAAACAAATCTCAGGAGACCTTGAGGAACAGTTCATTTAAGTCCTCACTCCTTGCTTTCATTTACAATGAATGTAAAAAGGATAAATACTTAGGTCTTTTGGGTGAAAGAATACTGTATGTTGGTACTGAAGATACATGCTATCAATATAGCGCACAAAACAATGTTATGATCTGCATTCCAATTTATAAACTAAAGTCTCACCATCAAGAAATAGACACATGGATAGCTTGGCATATCCAGATCATAGAACATAACACATTACAGCTCAGAAAGAAACATCGTTGGTTGAACCAATGACACTAAAAAGCTTGTTCTACTAGTGTATCATCAATGACACTTTCAGAACTGTAACACGTGGACGTATTTTGGACTGCCATCAAATAACAAAAGACGGTTTATAGACGTTACAATTGCATAAAAAGTTGGTTATGGTTTGGCTATGGATCTATCTGGCTTTCACGCATTTACTGGTTAAGACTTTACCACAGCTTTCACAAGACAAGGAAAGGTTAAACCTTCCAGGATATATTCCAATAATGAAGCGTACGAGAAGTTTTCAGCCAGTTTAGTAGACACAGTGAATCTCGAAAATTACTTATTCACTGGTGCTGAGCAATGTGTTTGTTCCCTGTACAGACAACCTTTTTTCACGTCAGTAGCACAATCAATATAATATAATCAAAATAATATGTTCTCCTAAACAAGAACAACGACCTTTAAAGAAGATAAAAAGCATTGATCTTACTCTTATTCCCCCATCAAGAGCGACTATTCGTGAAAAGTTAAAAAGAAGCGATGCTGTTGCACTGATATGGAAGAATGTTAATCAGCAAAGCCACACCAAGGTATTATAGGCCCCTTAAAACACGGATGATGTTTATGTAATGGAAATTACAAAATTTAGCTGTTTGAAAGACATATGTGCCGTGAATACCTTGAAATGGCAAAAATGATGAAAACACAGAAAATGAAGAAGAGGATGCATACGGTGGTGACAACTATAAAAGCGATGACTGAGAGGAGACAGCCAGAAATGTGCTTTTGGACTCTATGAAAATAATCTTAAATTTCCTCTATATAATTTAAATAAATATTGATTATAATAATTTATAATAGTATAAGCTAAACGATTCAATAACTATATTCAATATAGCTATTACTTGTTGTGGTGTGCTCTTTTTTTTTGTGGAATTTAGTACGCATGTAATGGTAAATGCAGGTAATGGTAAAAATACTCATCTTTGAAGTTCGACATTAAAACACAGTAAAAGCTTACACGTTACGTAAAACTTTGATAGAGTATACTTTTTTTATCATTAAATTATCTTCAATAAAAAAACTCTCCACGAATAACCATTAAGAAGTTACAGCCGTTGTAGTGTCCCAATGTAAATATGACATTGCGGTCATATTGATGAAGTCATATTTCATTCCCACATCATTGATTTTAACTAAGACTGTCATATTTTGATTACAGAAGTGGTAGGCTTTCCAAAAATCAAAATTGCGCTTTTGGTAATCAAGGGTAAATAAAACCCAGCTTCTCTCTTAGACTAAATGTGGTTTTGCGCCACTCTTGGTGAAGAGCTCCAGCATTTAAGAAGACCATTTGTATTTAGAACAAACAATGTGATACTCACACGTGTCCAGTATTGTAGTATTCTGATTTGAATGCAGGACCACGTTTGGAAGGATCTGAATTATAATTTCTTATCATTATCAATCTTACTGAGGAGTGCTGAGTTTTAAGAAGTACACCCACATTTTCTGGGAGGGACAGTGGAAAACTATTTACGAATCACCACCCTCACTTCACTTGACCAGGATTCAAACCCCGATCTCCTTGGCATCGTCAGTCCAGCCTATTGTATGTGTAACGCCTTATACCACGTGGGCACCAAAGCATGTTATTTGTATTAAACTAGATATCTTAAAATTTAATATGTTTATTATATCAACATTTGTGCCTACCTAAGCACATAATTATGCTACAAGACTTTGAGTAGTTGCTAGCAACAGGAATTTATTTTTTTAACACCACATCTTACTACCTGTTCACTTATTTGCAAGTAGTGTATTCCTTCTTATACTCTCCATAAGGGATGCCTATTGAATTAATGAAACACTCTCGAATTTAATTTTATTTAAGAAGTGGTTATTTCAATTTATGTCTCAAGCAAAGATGAGGATGAAACATATTTTTACGTACTTATAGTTCAGGTATAGATTTTATAATTTTAAAATGATTTATATAAATAGTAGTTAAGTTCACTTTCAACGATCTATCACGTGAAATACCACAGTTCTGAGATAAAAGTAGTTTCTAAAATACATGTAACTAGCCTTCCTCGAATAAATCAAGTCCTTTTTAAAGAGTCAATAGAATCTTTTAAGATAAATTAGGATTGTATTGGTGGCTCTTAATTTTCAGAACTGGAATTCTCATGAGAAATATTGAAGTTAGATGTTATTTTACTTATATAGAAAGTACTTTTAGCACATTTTTCTTAATCTCATCTCCCTTTGAATTCGTTCTGAAACTTTGATCAAAACACGTTACCTTGATTTTATGTTCCTTATATAAAATATTTCAAGATAAGTATTTGAAATATTATAATATAGAAGTAATTATAATTCTAGTATTTTTTCTTTTAAAATATCTGGTGGCATAGCATAACGATTCCCTTATCAAGATCTGTAGTTTCGTGTCTCCCACCGAGCGAAGGGTAAAAGTGTTGTTGTAACTGGACGTTAATACTGTTGAAATGGCTTATCAGTGTTTCCTGGTTCTCGTACCGGGTCAGCTTCCTGTTCTGCAGGTCAGGAAGCTGGCTGCCATATTGGCCTGCGGGCCACTTATGCATAGCTCACGGCACAAGGCCACACGCGATGCAGAGTCCGGCCGCCACCCGGAATTTCCACTTATAATATGGAGTTGTTAATAAATAATAACGGAACAACAAATCCACAATTTAAAAAAAAAATCTATAGTAGTGTTGTTTTTGGTTTTTTTCATTTCAAAGAACCTCTTAGCAAAGAAGGCCCAATAACAATAATTATACTATTGTTGGAAATTTGTGTAGCGTATTTATCGTACACTTTGTTACAATAGGTTACATACACGGGCATTTACAGAAGCGTGAATCTTAGTATCTGGTTTATTGAAGTATTGATAATTATTAAGGTGGGACCGAATAGGCTAAGGTGTCGTGCAGTTTGGATATCACTACATGACTTTTAATATATATATATATATATATATATATAAAGGTTGTTTAGTGTCGTTATGATATAAATATACCTGGCGCTAACGAAAATAATTGCCTGGATTGGTTCTCAAGGGGTCTAATGAGTCACTATCGCAATATAGTATATTGGAGGAGAAGGGGTTGAGGTCAGAATATCGGCCAGATAGACTTGGGGAAATTGGCTGTTGGGAGGAGACATAGGATGAGGGAGTTAGGGAGGGGGGAGGCACATATACCTACTAATGGTGAATTTTCCTTAAAATACGCTCCTCCTCCTTGCCACTTAGTTTAGGCAGTTAAATATATTGGTGTTCATAAAATAAATATGTTGTACGAGTAAATTTAATGGTACAACACAATCGTATTAACTTCTCATATTATCTATTATGGTTAGGAATACATTTTCAAAAATCCGTTATAAGCAAACTACGAGTGGTTATTAAAGTTCTTCATAACAAACCTAATTTTAATGATCACACGAAACATTCTCCAGGTATAAATTTTTAGGCAAAATTTCTAGAGCTATCTTTTAATAAAAATTGGATTTTCAAATCTCAGCTATGTGTAAATCACTCTCAATTTTTTTTTTTTAAAAAAGCATTATTGTTTTACACTAACTGGTGTATCCTTTCTTTGACGGGGATTATATAAATTATTATTATTTTATTATTATTATTATTATTAGTAGTAGTTGTAGTAGTAGTTGTTGTAGTTGTAGTAGTAGTAGTAGTTGTAGTACTGCGTCTTATTAAACGTTCGGGTTATACACACGCTAATGTGTAATGGTAGGGTGATTGTGAGATGAAATGGAGGACCTACAGTTTAACGTGAAATCCGAACCACGGTGGAGGCCTGGCACTCCACACATTCACAAGTTGTGATTAATACATGTCTTGTCAGAGGCGAAGGAAGGGTTTGGTAATCAGATAAATCTGTGTTGGGACCGAGGATTGTGCCCCGGACCTCCAGCACAGAAGTAAAACACCTTACTCCTAGACCACCAGGTTACCTCAGGGTATTAAAATAATTTCTAAATAGAGATATGATCCGAACCAGTGTTAAAAGCTGAAATTTATCCTGAAGATTAAGTCATAATTTCTCTATACATATTGTTAAAACTCTTTCCTGTTAGCGCTAATAAAAAAAAGTGTGATGAATGAGACACAGTATAAATAACTGGTTGTTAAAGAGTTAAACAAAAAATTAATGTTACAAAGTACTGTAACAACTTACTGTTAAGAAAAGTAATTATTCATTTCAAACGTTTTTGTCATGATTCGGTACTTTATTTTGAAACCAGCATATTAAATTTTCGACTTTTTTAAACTTTTTTTAAGAACATTATCCTAAGAATTATTGCATCGGTTCTCAACCTTTTCACAGTGGTGGGCCACTTGAGAAGCGTTTGATGAATCGCGGGCCACCCCCCTTAATCAATGGAGCAGGGTGGTATTGTTTCTTATCTTTCACACTTTTAAAAATATTGGTTTCGATGTTGGATAATTTGAGGTTTAGGTAATGTTCAACATCTAGACGGTACCCCTTCTTATTCTTCATTTCTACAAGAGTAGAAAATCCAAATTCACAATTATATGTAATTGTAAATGGCAGCAAATAATTTATAGCTTTGCAGGATGATTCAGGATAATCAGATTGAAAACTAACCCAAAATTTTGGAAAGACTTTTCCCCAGATATGACTTTCAGTGTCCCATCTGAAGCTAGCTCAATTACCATGTCACACTCACGTGCTAGCAGATACAATTATTCATATCAAGAGATAATGACAAATTGGTTCCTAATACACTCCTTGGTTGCATTTGGCATTTTTTGAAATAACTCTTAATATTATTTTGGAGCATTTTGATGTTCTGCTTGATTGTTTCTACTATTACATGATCAATTTCTTCCCTCGAGAAGCGCAAAAAATCGTCAACTATATGCGACCAAGCCATTATCACCTTAATTCAAACTTCCAGAGAAATGTTAATATTTTATCATCGACATTGAAACAGTGAAATTGCGCCCATTTCAGTTGAAGAGGCATTTCTTTTACAGCCAATGGTTTCTGTGAATAGAGCAGGGTGTACGATCGCATTCAGGAGTAACCTCTTTCTTCCGCGTAGGAACGCCCTTCCTTATTTCACATATTGCTGGCGCTCCATCGGTGCTTAACACCACGCTCCTTCTACAGTCCACATCATGTGTTACAAAATAATAGTTTAGCAAACAAAAAATATCCTTCCGTTCACTGTGCGTTTTAAGGGATGGACAGAAAAAAAATCAAATAATAAATATTCATATATGCATCTCACATATTTATGTCAAAAATTGACACATACCTTGCACGTTCATGGTTTCGTCCAACTGTTACGTAAAATATTTGCTAGGACGTACTCTAGAGAGTATCACCTCCTTCACATTTTGCACCTTGGATTTTATTTGACTTTGCACTGTATTATTTGACAAATGAATTTTGTCTTCCTTGTCTACGAGCATAATATTTGCCATCAGTTTTGCTGCTGGATTGACCAGTTTCTCAGTAATGGTATGACTTTTACAAGTTTTGGCCACGAGAAAAGAAACTTTGAATGATGATTTTGTAGTTTTGGTCTCTTCTCCATCCATAGTAGCAAATGTAATTTATCTTTGTGTGGAAATCATTAAGTTATGTTTGATTTGGAAAAATTCAATTAGTTTAATGGTTAGCTCAGTGTGCATTGTTTGAAAATGCCACGAGAGTTTTGAGGGTTTCATGAAATCATTTGACAAAGTTTCATAGCACCATACACAAAGGGGATTAAGTACAAGTGGGTCGCCAATCCAATAAAATCCCATTTTCAAATATTCATTGTCATATTTTCTGTCCACGGTTGCCTTTTTAAAATGTTATAGAAGGTAATCACCGTATTTGAGATACTTGCTAGTAGCAAGTATGGCAGCTTAAAACATCTCTCTGATTGGCTGATATAAATAGCCCTGGATCTCTGATTGGCTGTTATTTATAGCACTGGGTCAGCGCTTTTTCCTTCCTCTACCCTCCAAGTCTGACTCCCTTTTTACGATTTGTATGTGTACCAATTTTTTTTTCCTGTCTCACATGCTTTTTTGGCCAATTTGATTTTTTGACCCGTTTGATTTTTGCCCCATTTGATTTTTTGGCTCATTTGATTGTGTATACCAAGGGTGTGGTTTGGATAGGAGTTTTTTTATTGGTGTGGTAGTGTTAGATTTATTAATGGGGGAAAGTGCAGTCCACGGTGTTGGGCACTCCTCCCGCGACGTCCTATAAAATGTCGGCATTGCCAGTGAGGGCGGGAGCGTGCAGAAGCAACCTCTCGCGCTGGCCGTTTAGCGTAGAGAGTGAGCAATGTCTCCCTGTCGCAAGCCCCTGAATCTATCTTGGTGTCGCAACCTTCTCCCTCCCCCTTTTCCCATATATGTGGTATTGGGCTTTCCCGGTGACGTCATTGCAGCCCTGACACAAGTTTGGCAGCTAAACAAGACAAGATGATACAGGAATAGATCACAACTTTGAATGATGTTGCAACCCTCCCCCGGCAATGGGTTGTTCCCAGTGACGTCATCGATTCTTATGGTAATGTCGCAGCTAGAGATCATTGACACAGCTCTTATCATTCACAATCAGGGACCTCTATCCAAAAGAAATCCTTAGTTAGGGGCCGTATACCCTCCACAAAAGTGTACTAAATTTGGTTGTTTGGTATCGTGCGTCGACATGTTCAGATGTAGGTATCCACCATATAAACATAAACCACCGTTGGTGAAGATAAGGAGGAGAAAGGTAGAAATGTTCCAACGTTTACCCCCGCCAGAATTAGATGAGCCTGACATTTAAATGGCGTGCCCACCGGGATTCAAACTTCTGTATCTTTTGGAGGAGTAGCGCCACTAATGTATGTTAGAACACTTGTACAATCAAATACTTCCTTCCAGTGGTTGAGTGTACCTCAGCATTTGCGAGTCCCCGCCAGAATTATATGAGCCTGACATTTAGACGGCGTGCACACAGAGATTCGAACCTTGGTATCTTTGGAGGGGTAGCACCACTAATGTATGTTAGAACGCTTGTCCACTCAAATACTTCCTTTCAGTGGTTGAGTGTACCCCCGCATTTGCGAGTCCCCGCCATAATTATATGAACCTGACATTTAGACGGCGTGCGCGCAGGGATTTGAACCTTGGTATCTTTCGGAGTGGTAGCACCGCTAATGCATGTTAGAACTCTTGTCCATTCAAATACTTCTTTCCCGTAGTCGAGTGCACCCCGACATTTGCGAGTCCCCCAGCCAGAATTAAATGATCCTGACATTTATATGGCGTGCCTACAGGGACTTGAACCTCGATATCTTTCGCAGGGCAAGCACCGCTAATGTATGTTAGAACGGTCATTCAATAAAATACTTCCTTCCCGTGGCTGAGTTCATCCCGCTTTGCAAGAATGTAAAAATAAGGTGAAATCAAAAAGGGTTTTATCGGTTAAAGCTGGTCAACCAGATTTTCCGTTTTATATAATTAGAACAGGTAGAATGTGTACCCGCATTTGCTTGGCGTGAGAATGGAAAATCGATTACAATGACTGAAATCATCCCGGATTTGTGAGAGTTAAAAATAAGGTGAAATCAAAAATTAATTAAAGCTGATCGACCAGATTTTCCGTGTGATATAATTAGAATGTGTGTATATAGGTAGAAAGTATACAAGCATTTGGTTTAGGAAAACTCTACAAGCATATTATTGCAAACAGTTTCACTGTTTGGATAGCTTTTATAAATGAACTAAATTGGGTTTAAGGTAAGGTGGCGCGCACACAGACACACACAGTCAGACAGAAGTTAATTTTTATTTATAAATTGTGTAGGTAGATTGCTAATCAAGGAGAAAGTAACCTATTACTCTGCAACACGGGACCTACGTTATCTTTCACAACTCTATTTAAATCATTATGATCAACCAAACTGTATTAATTTCTTAATCACTTTCATTCTGCGCCATCTAGTGAATAAAATTGGTAATCTTGATTTTTTTCAAATCTTGGTATAGCACGTACATATACATATTTAATAAATGTAATTATTACTATTAAACAACAATTTAAATAGGCTAATGGGTTGGGAATAATGAAAGTATTTATGAGGGGTAAGTAAACCCACGTTTCTGTGGAGGGAGAGCTGGAAATACCCTCAGTTTAATAGGACAGTGTTCGAACTCCAATCTTCTCAACCAACCATACCAGACGTGCTGCGTTTAATTACTTGTACAGCCCACAAGACCTAAATAATATTGGTGAATGTCATTTAAAAACTTTTTTAGTTGTTTCTATTGTATGCTATGAAAGTTGTAAACAACATTTACAAATCACTTGCTGTTTGTAAATAAAATAACTGGTAAGAAAATATTATTATTTAAAAAAAATCACTAATGCCCTTGTAATTCAGGGTTACTGATCACTGTAAAACAGAGGAATTCACGTACCAGAAGTGTTTCATAAAATTGTTTGTGGAGAGAGGGTTGAGACTGGTATTTATTTGTTAAGAGAGTTTTGATTTCATCTCTGTAGAGTGTCTCTAATCATTGGTCAAGAGGTCTAAGTGGTTATTCCCTCCCCAACCGGTCACTTTATTTGAGAAGTGGATTACTTTATTGGTTTTAAGAAGGCTTACTTTACTATTAACTAATGTTATTCAGGTGGCGTAGCTAGCTACCATATAGCTTAGTGTTGAGCTAGACTGCTTAAAACGGGGGGAGATTACGGTTCGTATCCCGGTCAGGTGTACCGATGCCTGTTTTCTCACTCATCCTCCAAGCAAATTTGGTACATTTCCTTTAGAGAGAAGCTCGAGGTTAGAATCGCGGTCGAATGAACTGGGGGATGGTTTGCCTTTCAAGAGGAGGGAATAAACTCTTAATGAAAAAAAAGCTGAAAATTTACACCTTCCCTGTTACTAAATATGCACAATATGTTTACATGATAGTTAGTTGTCGCCTAGGATTGAAAATCGCCCTCCTATTTGATAGTGTGATAATACTTTCTCTTCTTAGACACAGATACAGTCTTTTAGTAGTGGGTATTAATATGCGCCAATTTGGTTGAGTTGAGGAATTTATTGTACCCACATTTGCATGAAAAGGAGAGTGGTAAACCGTCAATGGAAAACTGTTCATGCGTGACCAAGATATGACCACCCCCTTTTTTTACTCCTTGAACCGTACTACGTCACTGGCTGTCCGATATATTGTGAGGATATAAGTAAACACTAATCAGCAGAGACCCAAACCCCCACCTAACGAACACTTCTCAAAGTTATAAGAAAATACTAGGCGATAGAAATGAAGTGTACAGCATTTTCGTAGAGGTAGAATGGAAATTCACACCACCATACTGTCTAAAGCCTGTCTCGACTTGTCTTGTTTAGCCGCCAAACTGGCGCCAGGGCTGAGATGATGCCAATGGGAAAAAAACTATTTACACATAGATGGGGGTAGGGGGACGGGTAGTGTTGCAACACCAAAATAGATTCAGGGGCTTGTGACAGCGAGACATTGCTCACACTCTACGCTAAACAGCTGGCGCAAGAGGTTGCTCCTGCACGCTTCCGCCCTCACTAGTGATGCCGACATTTTATGGGATGTCACGAGAGGAGTGCCCGACGCCATGGACTGCACGTTCCCCTACCAATAAATAAAAAACTCCCACACCAATAAAAAAACTCCCACTCAAAATCCTCTCTATTGGGATACACAATCAAATGGGTCGAAAAATCAAATGGGGCATAAATCAAACGGGGCAAACAATCAAATTTCCCAAATATTCATGTGGGACAGAAACTAACAAGTTTGGAACACATACAAACTGTGTAAAGGGGGTCAAACTTGGAGTGTAGCGGGAGGGGACAGCGCTGACCCTGTGCTATAAATAACAGCCAATCTGAGAGTCAGGGCTATTTATATCAGCCATTTAGAGAGCTGTTTTAAGGTACTATACTAGATACTCTTGCTTAATTTGTAATAGATTCACATTCAATAGACAGACGCTTGTTCTTCTCACTGCTGCACTGTGCATTAATGAACTAATTTTGAGTCAATTATTAATTTTATCAAATTAAAATGAGATGAATACACCAATTATTAAGTGGTTAGAACCATTTTTGAAAAAATAAGTGGGAATTTCTTAATCACTTATTAGTGAACTATCCTTAAACCAAGTTTTCCTCAATTTTTTTATGTACAATGCTATTTATATTGTGCGGCTTTGTACAGATATCACTTTTGAACAAACTATTTATAGATGATTTAAAAAAAATTCGAATTAAAATTAATTGGTCATTCCTAAACTACCTTTAAATTTATAGCTTAGATTAAAATTAAAATTTTTCCTCGAGGTATGGAGACATAACAAATGAATATAAAGTTTGGAACAAAGCATTGCATTGTTTTGGATATAGTCCCAGGTATAGACAAACGTACAGTTTGATAAACAGACATGAGGATAGACATAATTGTGAGTCCACTTTTTGAGTTCGGAGGAAGTAATTTTCGTGGTGGGAGAGTTTAAAACCACTTAGGAAAAATTACCATCAGTACACCTGACCGTGTTTCGAACCCCAATCTCCCTATCATCGGCAGTCTAGTTTATTTCCAGGATGATGCCTTAGAGTTTAGACCATGTGGCCACTGAAGTAGGTAACGGCTAGATCCATCATTATCTTAATGTTGAACATTTTCACGATGAAATTACTCTTCCTACATGATAAAGTAAATATGACGTGCTTACATTTTATACCACGCATCTAAATTCGTGCTTCCTTAGCTCAGTAGGTAGGGTGTTTGTCTACTGAGCTAAGCGTCCCAGGTTCACTTCCCAGCACGGCCGAAAAATTTATCATTAATGAAATGTGGGATTATCCTTTAACATTGATACATTAATGGCCAGGTATTTTTTTCTTCTTTTGCCTACCCTACTCTCAAGTTATATTATAAGGCATATGAAGCTACGACAGGCCTAGCAATCCGGTAGTGGAAAATATATGGCTTGAATAAAAAACTAACCTAGATTACAGGCTGAAAACAGTAATGGATGTAAAAAAATATAAATCTATCCTTATTTAAACTTTGACCAAAAATCATAACTTATACAATTTATATAATGAATTGGAATTTATTTCTATCGGGAAAATGTTTTGAAACTTGATATTGTGCACAGATAAAGGTTCATTGCCAACAAGCACTAAGATATTGATACCTGTGAGTTAAGGTAGTTTTTATATCAGTTTTTATGAGGAAAACCTTTTTAGAATAAAATATATATATTTCTCCAGTAGATACATTTCATTAAAAATTATTTAAACATCTTAATAACAACAGTTCTTGAATATTTTTCTTGATCTTAGTGACATTTTATAATAAATATTTTAGAGAAAACGTCTGTCACCATTCCCATTCCCATTCAAAAACTTTTCAGAGTACTATGCATAGCGAATTAAACCAAATGTATCCATTGGAGCATTATTTTATTTATTTTGGACTTGCTTCAGTGGTCGAATGATCTAAGACGTCACTATCCTGTTAGACTGGCCTGCTGATAATGGTGACGTGGTTTTAATCCCTATCGGGTGTGGTGGGAGTGTCTTTTCCTAAATAGATTCCCATATGCATAGCGAACTAAACCAAATGTATCCATTGGAGCATTATTTTATTTATTTTGGACTTGCTTCAGTGGTCGAATGATATAAGACGCCACTATCCTGTTAGACTGGCCTGCTGATAATGGTGACGGGGTTTTAATCCCTATCGGGTGTGGTGGGAGTGTCTTTCCCTAAATAGTTTCCCATTTTCCTTCCATGAAGATGCTTTTAAATTATCTTAAAATGCTTTCTTCCTCATCCCTACTCCATTATTATAATTATTATACAAGCATATAACCTGAGCCGGTAGTTAGAAACTGCGATACAAAACATAATATTTAGGCCAAAAAGTATTTTTTATAAACATTACAAAACTAACCTTATATCACTCTTCCTTCCATCCCTCCTTATAAATCTAAACTGAGTTTGTGTGCTTAACGTGATTAATTTGGTTCTCTTATACAAATATTTACAGTTCATTTTTCTTGACCATTTAATGAATTGAATGTGTATTATCAAAATACATTAACCTTATTTATCCTTATAAGATCTCCCGTGACGAGGGAGCACGCACGATCGACCCACCGGGGGGAGAGGGGGATGAACCACCAGATCACATTTTAGATCGTCATTTCGTCAGACGTGCTAGATACCGCCACACATATACTCAGCATGGCTTCCAACATTCAACAACCTGTGTTATTCTCACACACAGCCTTGCTGATCTCAATTTTCACCAGCCAGGAAGGTCCATCGGTCACACCGTGCTCGCTCGTCAACAAGATGCAAGCTATATGAGCTATATTCCATTCTCAGCAGGATGGAAACCCAATACTCTTGACTTTCAAGGAAATGTACAAGCGTGGGTTAACCTCCTGCTGGAATAATCCTTAAAATAATTATGCTCTTACAAATGTAAGTTAATTACTTAAAATAAACAAACCTTAGAATTTTTTAAAAATCTGCGTTAGAACAAAATACAAGAGCGATCAAAATTCTAGCCCTAAAGAACATTAATTTTCACATTAGATCTTTAACAAATTAATATTTCAATACTTTCTAGAACTACTTCCACAGCGCAATTTCTCTATTTACATTTAACAGTCAGGGAGGGAACTAGCTCAATTACTTTGTTCTCAGAGAATCATCTTGCCAATGGAAATAGCGTCAACCCTATAGTGCCCACACGTTTACACATGTAATCCACCATCTCTTGAGAATCGACGTAACAGTTCTATCCCCGAAAGCCAAACAAAAAGACCGCAAAGTGTGACTCCTAAACAAGTGTCACACAACGTGAGACTACTCCCCCCTCATCCTCGCCTCACCCCAATCCTCGAATTTAAAAAAGTAGATACATCACAGATTCACATCAGTTTTTAACCCATCCTCTAATAAGGCAAGGTCATTTTGCTTGGGGTGGGGGAAGCAAATTAAGAATAGCTCGTTCCCTCCCTCTATTCTTTTTATCCTTGCAAAAAGTTTGGTTTTCCATCTAAGTAGGGATTATATTTAATCGGGAAAAAATGTATGTCTGTGTGTGTGTGTGGATGAAAAAAAGAGGAGGAAGTGAAGAGTTAGAGGGTCGTGGTGGGAGGGAGGGATTGTCAGGAATAGCGTAGTCCCCGCTCCCATCCAATAACTTTTGCTTTTCTCATGACAATATAAACCATTTTTTCACCTAAACATGGCATTTTGTACCTTCATTGTAAAGAGAGATTCTTTTTGGTTTACCAGTGTAAATATGTTGATCCAGAGTTAAACATAGCCACCCCCTCCCGATTTTTTTTATGACATTATAAATGTTTTGTTTTCCATAAAATAGGGCGTTTTGTAGAGTATTGGTTTTGTCCGACCAATTAACAAAATGTGAAAATGGACTTCAAAGGTAGAAATATATTATTTCTAATTTTTTAAACTGTTTTCCATGAAAGTCTGACTACTACACCATAATAGTTTTGCAAGGAAATAATATTTAATATCAGAAAAGGAGGAAGGGACTATTTAAGCTCACCTTCCCAAAAACATTGCTTCTCGATGACAATATATATGTCACAGGCTCTTAGTATAATCAGCCAAAATGATGCATTTTTTTTTCTCGAAAAAACTTTTTTATTTATATTAGGCTGAGGAGGCATATTCTTTTTGTAAGACGGTTAGATACCTCTAGCCTAGATGTGATGGAAATATTTGACCACAATAAAGCTGTCCAAAACTTTAGACGTTTTATAAAAAGGCTAATTCAACCAGCCGTATTGTAAACCTTACCCCACAGCCGTTTTATAAAAAGGTTAACACATCCAGCCATATTGTAGATCTTCCCTTTGATTCACACCATTTTTACCCATTTAGTTTGTTTCAAAGTATTGCGTTTTGTTCTTCAACCCACCCGAGATTCATATATTTTTAGGGGGTTCTGGGTGAAGGGAAAGTATCTACGTCTATGAACTAGTTTTAATATTTGTTTTGCAAAGTTATTTGAGTTAAGAACCGGGTTATTCATATAATCATAATAAAACAAAAATTATTTTTCAGGATAAAGTGAGATACAATCAATTTAACTCCTTCACTATATCTCATATTAATTTTATGTAGACAAATTAATATGGTGCAGTAAGCCGTCTTGCGTGAAACACTTTTTAATTGGAAAATATAGGCGTATATATAATTATATAGATATGTTTTTTCTTACTTCTGAGGTCCATTATCTCAGGCATTATGGCATTATGTTATTTCTTTCTGACTAAACTATTCGATTTTTAAACGCCATACCTGGGTGAAAAACGAAGTAAAACAACATATAATTATAAACTTGGCGAAAGAGAAAATGGTTTTGTTTCGGGAAGGGGGAGCTACGTTTAACTTGCTTCTAACAGTTTTATCATATTAACTATTTTTTTTCTTGTTAAACTATTAAGATGCACAATGCTATAATTTGTTTGGATAAAAGTTTTTACATGGCATGGTAAAAAACTCCGTTAGGGCTCAGAATGCAATTCTTTAGTAAAAATAGAGTAAAAAAATTTGTTAAGTGGTTTAAAAATAGCCGCAAAAGGTGGTTGATTAACATGTTATCTTATCTAAGGGGTTGAAGAGCAAAATAGCCCTCAAAGTTATAACGCTATCACCGAACAGAAGCGAAGAGCCACAGATTTCTCTACGCTCAGCTATGCATTATTTATTAGTATTTTAGTTGAGTATTATATATATGTGTGTGTATTTGAAAGTTTTTTTAAAACTAAAAGCATAATATAAACTTCTTTCGTAGCCCGGCACAGGAATACTCAATGAACGAGACTTTCCTGAAGATTTCTATACTATTAGATTACTTAAAATAAATTAGTTTGTTATATCACTGCATGAATTTAAATAATTTAATTTGTTATATCACTTCATGATTTAAAATAAATACATTTGTTATATTATTTCATGACTTTAAATAAATACGTTTGTTATATCACTTCATGAGTTTAAGTAAATACGTTTGCTATGTCATTTCATGACTGTAAATACATAATTTGGTTATAATACTTTTCGACTTTAAATAAATACGTTTGTATTATAATTTAATGGCTTGAAATAAATACGGTTGTTATATCACTTCATGACCTTAAATAAATTAATTTGTTATA
Organism: Timema douglasi; assembly: GCA_901482245.1. Taxonomy (NCBI): domain Eukaryota; kingdom Metazoa; phylum Arthropoda; class Insecta; order Phasmatodea; family Timematidae; genus Timema; species Timema douglasi. The sequence goes on from CABEEJ010000189.1 coordinate 366,188, forward strand.
TCACTTTATGACTTTAAATAAGTTAATTTGTTATATCACTTCATGATTTTAAATAAATACATTTATTATATCACTTCATAACTTTAAATAAATAGGATTGTTATATCACTTCATGACTTTAAATAAATAAATTTGTTGTATAACCTTATGACTTTAAATAATTACTTGTGTTATAATAATACATTACTTTAAACAAATACATTTGTTATATTATTTTTAAAAAAAACGTTTTTGTTATATCATTTCATATACCCCTTCATGACTTTAAATATATAAGGTTGTTATATCACTTTATAACTTTAAGCAAATAAGATTTTAAATCACTTCATGGATTTAAATACTGTAAGTTTGTTATATATACGAATGCCGTCAAATAAATATATTTGTTGTATATTTTTCTTTTTCGTACTGCGTTGTACTAATCAGTTGGGTTATATGCTTGTTATATCTATATTTAACTTTAAATACATAATTTTATATCATTATATGAATTTAAATACATAATCTTCCTATATTATTTCATGACTTTAAAATAGAAAGCTTTTATTTAAAGATATGACTTTAAATGAATATATTTGCTATATCCCTATTTGCTTTACTAAGTTTGTTATATAAATATATTTTAGATAAGTAAATTGGTTTTGCGAAAATATTACAAAGGGTTGAATGTCCGGATTTCAGGACAAAGGCATGAACAAACAACAATTTATTATAATAAAAATTGCGTGTCCGGGCTACATCACTCGTAGCTCAGTGTGCGCAAAGATTAACCAGCACTAATGTACCAGTGTTCAGGGGACGCCTTAATGTACTAATCGTACATCCGTTCCGTGGAGGTTCTCTTGAGGAGGTGAGAGGACTGTGATAGGGAATATGACAGTGTAAAGCCAATGAAGATCTTAACCAAACTTAAAACTAATTAATCAAACGCGCTATACCCAAATTGTTAGTGGAAAACGTTAGTAGCTCCAGCGCACAAGGAATAAAATGGTTATGTTAGGTTTTATATTTTGATCTATGTAAAAAATAAAGTAACTCATATTTTAGAAGAGAGCTGTGTTTTTGGATATTTTTTTGTTCTTTGCGTATTACTACCCGTACAGTTTTTTCACATATTTACAATTATCAGCTAGAGATAAGAGCTACATAGTCTATGGGAAGTGTACCCACATTTTCGTGGAGTATGGGGGAGGGGATGGGGGTAAACTATCTAGGAAAAATTACCCTCAGTTCCTCCAAATGGGATTTGTACCCTGCACCGATCAAAAATATCACTTGAGCCTATTGAGAGAATTTAGAAGAGTTAACAACAGTTCCTAAATCATTGTGTGATCTATTCACTTGTTGTTCCTGCCCGTATCTTTGATTCATCGATCTCTCTGTTATCCCCCTGTATAATCTCTTGTCCTTTTTGCATCCTCCTAGTTTCTCTTCATCTCGACTCTGCCTGTCCACAGTTCGATGTGTTCTACCACTAGCGCATCGTCACGTCATTTGCAATGCAAATTCCCCTCGGCAGTAGCACATCAGAAAATCCACCCCTTACTTCTAAAACCATCCCCTATTTCAACACCCTTTTCTTACTTCTCTACTCTGCAAGTTCGTCTTTCACTCTTCAAAGAGAGTTCGCGCATACACTCCTCCCTACCTTCCTATCACCCGACCTCATCCCCTAACGCCTCACCCACCCATCCCTACATACACACATACACACCACCACACACACAAAGTACATTACGATGGAAGTGGATACTAAAAGTTGCGATGTGAAACAAAAATGATGATTTGAACGTTCATGTAGAATGTGATGGCTTCTTTTGAGACAAGACACTTAATGGAAACCATGAGTCTACGTCATTTAATCAAATTTGGGAATATAAAAAAAAATATATTTTGAGAGACACATTTCTTAATATAATTAGAGCCAACATATATGTAGAAAATATCATAATACATAATAGTAGATATTTTTATGGGTCACAGAAGAGTTAACTAACTTTTTATTTTTATTTTATTTGGCACAAAGTCCTACTATTGGTTCGGGTTATACGGACATATCAATAACACTTCTGGTGTAAGAAAGAGAAAGGTAAACTTTTAAAGGAAATTAACCCTTTTTTTCATGGAAGTAGAGTGGCAAACCCCTTAGTAAAATCCAACCTCAGTTCTCTCAGTGATGTATGTATGCCTAATAGGGAAAAAAATGTATTATCACTTTGCTTGTAAAAGTATAAAATTAAATGTATTGTTGAATGAAAGTAAATATATACATCCTCGTTATTTTTATAAATATAATAATTTCTGCATGACATTAAATATTATTAAAATCCACTCTGAGCTGACTGATAAAGATTTTTTTTTAAATACATTGGGAGAACAATTATGCTAAAGGATTTGAAGCTTTATATTAATGACATTGTTTTGGCGTTTACTAGAAACCATATATTTAGCTTACTCAATTATTTTAGAGTATACTGGACACACAAATTGAAAACAAATTCCCAATTTATTTAGAAACAAAATTTAGCTGACTGTTTATAAATTCCTTTTTTATTTGTCTTATATTTAAAAAAAACTATGTGCTGATATTTTAGAGAGAATGTACTAATTCTAATGGCATTGAATCATAAATAAGCAGTGCGAGAAAAGTGAACAAACTTTATTCATTTACTTACTTGTATAATATTCAGATAACATGTCCTTTAGTATGTATAAGAAATTAAAACGTAATACTTTGTATAGATATACAAAATGTTTTTCAAAACATTTATGCCACCAAATGAAAGTGATGATGGTAATAATAATAATAATAATAATAATAATAATAATAATAATAATAATAATAAAAAGAAGAGGAAGAATACTTAGCACCGCGTCTTACTACCCGTTCAGGTTAAACGCTTACGTACTAATTACACCAATGGGTTAGGAATTGGAAAGGTTTAACATATATGAAGTGAACCTGCATTTGCGTAGATGTAGAGGAGGAAACCATTTAGGAAAAACCATCCTTCGGTCACCCGAGTGAGATTCAAATCCTGATCTCCCTGTCCTCGGAAGTCTAGCTTAACACAAAACTAGCGCGTAAGCTAACTAGGCCCCCGAGGCGGGCTATGCCACAAAAAATAGTTATTATAAGAAAGAAGC
>CABEEJ010000190.1:0-21189 GCA_901482245.1 Timema douglasi
CCATACCATTACACATTAGCGTAAGTGCGTATAACCCGAACGGGTAGTAAGACGCGGTGCTAATAATAATAATAATAATAATATTTACTTAAAATAGGTTCACTGACAATATAAACAAATAAATATTGTTCGCATAGTATCAAAGCACACAGTCTAAAGCCTGGTACACGCAACCTAGTTTTTGTACAACATTTGTGCAAGAGAGTTTATATATTATTTGGTTAAATTGATCTTACACAAACTTTAACCAGAGCCTGGTTAAAGGTTCAATGAATATTTAAAAAAATTATATTACTTAGTCTATACTCTATATTAATAAAATTTACATAGTAAAATTTAAATAATTATTTTAAAAAACAATGGGAAAAGACCACTTGGAAGATCCAGACACAGACAGGTGGGATAACATTTGGATAGACCCGAGAGAGATAGGGTGTAATGAGATAGACTGGATAAAACTAGCTCAAGATAGAGATGGGGTGTATTGAGATAGATTGGATAAAACTAGCTCAAGATAGAGATGGGGTGTATTGAGATAGACTGGATAGAACTAGCTCAAGATAGAAATGGGGTGTAATGAGATAGATTGGATAGAACTAGCTCAAGATAGAGATGGGGTGTAATGAGATAGACTGGATAGAACTAGCTCAAGATAGAAATGGGGCGTAATGAGATAGACTGGATAGAACTAGCTAGGGCTTAGGTTCCGGTATTGCAAAGTACCACATTTCAATTTTCCCCAGAAGTTTATACTTTTGAAAATTAAAGAATCGCAGTGTTTACCATAATATCCATGAATCTGTAATTAGAGCTCACAACAGCCAACAAGACCATTGAAAAGTACTCCTTATAATTGAAAAACATTGAGCCACTATTGTTTCTCATCTATGGCACCAATACAGTGGGGTAGATCAACATTTGTTTTAAAACCATTTGCTAATTGTTCCCTTCCCTGAGCTGTAGGAAGGTGGATAAATTCGTCACATAAACTGCTTCATATTTTGAGCGTCGCTTTAATGATAGCGTTGATTGTTGAGATGCCGACTATGAATGAATAATGTAAATCTTTATATGAACATCTAGAAGCCATATATCTGAAAAAACAAATCTAATTATTTTGCAGGTAAATTAATTCTGAAAAAATGGGCACTGATTCGAGACAGCTGGATTAAAGATCGTAAAAAGAAGAAAGATCAAAAAATTCTGGTTCCTCTGCTAGTAAATACAAACCATTTAACTATTCTTATCAGATGTAATTCCTCAAGAAATTTACTGATACAGCAGTGGGTCAAGAAAGTGGAGAAACTAATGAAAGTGGAGAAGGAAGCGCAAGCCACGTTGAAGAGGGGACTGAACATGCAACAAGTGAAGAAAAATACAAAGGAAGGAAGTAGAGAGATATCGGACAAAGGAAGGAAAAATACAAAGTTGAAGAGGAAACAAAATGAGGTTGACGATAAAATGTTCAAATTTCTTGTTAATGTTAGCACTAAGAATCAGAAAGAAGATCAGATCTACAATCGTCAGCTTCAGATTTGAATAATACGGAAGAAATATTGGAATCTTCTAATTTTTGAGTTACCTACATATTTAATTTAGATCAAAATATTATATGATTATATTATGTGATTATTATGTTTACCAATAAATATAAAATAGTAAAACGGTATGACGATCGATTCTTTCCTAGTGGAACAGTTAATTAATTTTATTTATTTTCCTACCCTTAAAAACATAAACTACAGAGATGGCAACATGTACATATACCCAATTAACTGAGTTTCTTCCTAAAAACCTTTATTATAGAGAGACTGGCCAATTTACTTACCTAATGCATATTGCCAATTTCTCTTCTGGACTAATACTGTTTCTCATAAACGTTTCTTGTTTTTTCAAATCTCCTTCCAATCTTCCTATAAGTTCGTTAAACGCTGACATCGACATGCGAAAATAATTGTAGAATTTTGTTTCATCACTTCGCAATTCTAACACGAGTGTCCAAAAGTGACCCAGATTTAAACGCCGTGATACAATAGGATGCTCCCAAAATCTTCTATGATTTTGCTTATTTTTTCTACACCTATTATACCAGTAAATAACCAAGGTCGCAACGTCGTCATCCATCTTTCACACACCCGCCTCGGTGGCGTAGTTAGCTAACGCGCTAGTCATGTTGAGCCCGACTGCCGAGGACGGGGAGATTGAGGTTCGAATCCCGGTCGGGTGAACTGGGAATGGTTCGTCCTAAATGGTTTTCCACTCTCCCTCCACGCAAATGCGGGTTCACTTCCTCTGATTCACCCTTGCCAATTCCTATTTAATTAGCGTAATTAGTACTTAAAGCGTATAACCCTAACGGGTAGTAAGACGTGGTGCTAAATAATAATAATACATTTCATGAAACTGCAGAAAACTGAACACAAAACGTTCGCTGCCCCGAAACAGTTCTACCGTATAATATAAAATCTTTCGAGTTTTTTAACTCATACGGCTATACCGTATGAGAAAACCGAATAGAATAAACCGTAATAGTGTGAACTTAGCCTTAGTAAACGCGGTTACTAAAAAGTAATAAAAAAACGCTTGCAATAAAGAACGTGTTTGTGTTCTTTTGCTACCCCCCCCCCCCCCACCCCCTCTGGGGCCNCATCTGGGTGCCCTTTCGGGCTACACACTTATAATGATTACGCAGATTCAAAATGGATGATGATGGTAGTAATTTAGAGGAAATGTTCCCGCGTTTGATGAAAGAGAGAGTATGAAACCATCCAGGAAAACCCGCCGGGTATTTGAGCACCGATCAACCGTCACCAGAAATACATTCTTACACGAAAGTGACGAGCTATATCAACTATATCGGTAATTTTTACTGTACAACCTTTAAGTTGTAAACAAATATAACCCTGCCCACTAGATGCCTAATTTAAAAAAAATATATTAATATATGTTTATTAGCCAATGTATAGTTTAATTTAGTCACGGTGACCTGGTGGTCTAGGGGTAAGGTGTCAGACTTCTATGTTGGCGGCCGGGGTTCAATCTTCGGTCCAGGCAAAGATTTATATGATTACCAAACCCTTCCTTCACCTCTGACAAGACAGCTTGTGAATGTGAGGAATGCCAGGCCTCCACCGTGGTTTGGATTCCACGTTAAACTGTAGGTCCTTCATTTTATCTCACAATCACCCTACCATAACACATTAGCGTAAGTGCGTATAACCCGAACGGGCAGTAAGACACGCTGCTAATAATAATAATAATAATAATAATAATAATAACAATAATAAAAATTTAGTCACCCCACCTGTCTTTACTTGGTTAATTATTGGAAGCCCTGTCAAGATTGGATAAGGGGTGTTTTTTCACTCCACCTCAAAATAAATAGCGCTTCCCTTACCTACTAGACTTCTTCCTTAGACCATCTTCTCAAGGCAACAACCCAAAGGTTGATTTGATCTTATTTCTATCCGCCCGGAGCTGGGCGTGTAAGCAACCCTTTGGCTGGTTAGTAAGCTACTACTTGCACCATCTGGTGATGATCTCATATACTAAGGGAGGTAAGGAGGTTTAGTAGTTTCTCGTTGCCTTCTACACTGAATTTCTATGAGCGAGTGCAAAAGGGCCTGCTAATATTGCCGAAAAAGATATTTTCAGATATATTCCAGGGTTCTTTTTGCATGTCACAATCGACATGGGACCAACAGCTTTACTTCCCAGCCGAAGAAAACTGTGCTACTTATTTTATCGCTCAAGAAAAATGTGTCGACCTCGGCTGGGTAGTTTATTAGTGTGCTATTTTCAAATTTAACCTTAATATATTTTTTTTAATAATCTAATTTTATAATTAAGGTATCACATTAAAAATATTATAACTTCTCACATTTCATTAGTTTAAGACATTTTAACATGTATTTGTGTTATAAGTCATATAAAATTTTACTGATTGCAACAGATCAGTGTGTAACAAACTAATTGAAATAATTTCCTTAATTAATAATATAACATACTCTCCTTATAATATAAAATGTTAACCACCAAATATGAATCAAAAGTATTGTCGATCAGACCCCAGATGTAGAGGCTTTTGACTGGTAAGAAAAAATAAAATTGAAAAATAATACTCATATTTATATACTTTACAAACAGAAGTACCTCGCACTGTTTAGGGTAACCACGTAATGGATTGCGTAATGACTTCTGGAAACGCTTTTCTTCACTTCAAACAGACGGAAAAAATATCATAATTTTATTTTTTCAAATTAAGTTTTTAATTAATTTAAAAAAATAAAATCCAAATTTTAAGATTCCGTCTTAAAGGTGTACATGTTAATGCACAGAGGATATTAATTAAATTAAATGTTAGCCTTTTGATTTCTGTAGATATCGCTTAACGCGGTCACACAAGCTCTTCATTTTATTAATATACTTGCGTACACTGTGGCATTAGGTGCTCGAAGGTTCATTTCCGCAATCATGAAACTACGCCACCTATCCCTATCTTGAGCTAGTTCTATCCAGTCTATCTCATTACACTCCATCTCTATATTGAGTTAGTTCTATCCAGTCTATCTCATTACACCCTATCTCTATCTTGAGCTAGTTCTATCCAGTCTATCTTATTACACTCCATCTCTATCTTGAGCTAGTTCTATCCAGTCTATCTTATTACACTCCATCTCTATCTTGAGCTAGTTCTATCCAGTCTATCTCATTACACTCTATCTCTATCTTGAGCTAGTTCTATCCAGTCTATCTCATTACACTCCATCTCTATCTTGAGCTAGTTCTATCCAGTCTATCTCATTAACACCCCATCTCTATCTTGAGCTAGTTCTATCCAGTCTATCTCATTACACCCTATATATATTTCTATCCCTACCCCCATTTCTTTTCCGCATCGGTTTTTACCATATAGTGAGAACACACGCATATTGTTGCATGCGCCACTGAAAACCGCATAAGAAAAACGTCTCGGTAAACCGCAAGGTGTGAACCTACTGTAACTATTCAGGTTGTAAGCATATGGCTATTTTTTAATTACTCTAATGGAATAGGGATGGAAAGGAAACAGTTTAGAACTTATCTACCCGCATTTGCGTGGAAGAAGAGTGGGAAGCCATTTTATGAAAAAGCACCTTCAGTATAATCGAGCGGTATTCGAACCCTGATCTTCTCGTCATCACCAGGACAGTCTATATAATACGTGAGTGACACCTTATACCATACGGCCTTTGAAGCGAGCTTTAAAGCGTTTAGTTGGTTTCCTTTTCCCACATTTCCAAAAATTTTCAAATCTAGGTACTATACCTTAAAAATGTATAGCTTTATTTCATTTTGACTTAAACTTTTGTAACAACATTCTCATTATTATTTAGTTATCTCGCCATAATGGCGATATATTTGTTTTTATTGTTACGTATGACAATTTTGCACTAGTTTGATTAACCTAGTTTGTCAAATAGCAGTAATTAAACAAGACCATTGAAAACGCAATTGACTAATTAATTCGTAATGGCTGAAGCTGTATCGTCTTGTTCGCTCAAGCGCTGTTACTTAGTGCTCGACCGTATGGATCGGTAAAATGGCTGCGTGCTCAACAAGCGTTCATCTGACTCGCTTTTGGTTGATTTTACACAGTAAAGCGCAGACACAACGAGGTCAGCGATTATTAGAGCCACATTTTGTTATTGCTGACAGACAGTGGTGTTGTACGTAATATTTTAAAACCAAACATCAAACCTTTAAATCCATTAGCTACCATTGTGTAACATCAGGGGATGTAGCTCAGTGTTAGAGCCTTCGCTTCGCATGTGAAAGGCCCTGGGTTCGATCCCCAGTATCTCCATACTGTTTATTTGATCAAAATATATTTTTGCACCGTTTCATTCTCTTCACATCGTAATTATATGAGTAGTTATGTTTTTTTAGCTTAAAAATTAAATAAAATGTTACTAAATGAAATGGGGAAAGTAAGTTATACAGGAATGCAAATAACCTAAAAGAGATTTGCTATAAATGAGAGACGATTTGTCACAATTTGAATATAATTGTTGTAAATATTACTTAGTTATATTTAATTTTTCATAGTATTAGTCAATAAATTATAAATATAAGAATTCAATCAATTTACACCGACAAGCAAACTCATTGTTTCGACCGATACTCCTCCATAATGTGGGTAATGCCGGTCGGCGCTCTTACCCATACAATTGCAATAGATAAAAGCAATACTAGTTGGAAAGAACAGACGGACATATAATTGAAATATGTCTCAATCTGGCATAAGAGTGTTGTATTAAGAGATACTGTTTCCTTTTTTTTTTTTTTACAAACAGAAGACACAATCATCGCACATACCAATTATATCCTATCAATTTGGAGATTTCTATCCAGAACAGCCACCGCTAACCCAAGATCCACATCCAGTGTGTTAGTACTACGTCTAGCCATTGTTACCACACTTCTCGCCAGTAAAATATTTACCTCAATTGTCTGTGGGTCATAAGGTTCTTCCTCATCACAAATTTGTCGTTTCATTTAGCTATTTTTATGTGATGAAATCAAATTGAAGTATTTGTTCAAACTCCTTGTGTAACAATTTTGGTATTGATTATTATTTTACCACACCCATAATATTATCATTATATTATTTTTTAACATTTATTTAAAGTGATTTATCATAGTTATTATTATTATTATTATTATTATTAGCACCGCGTCTTACTACATTTTATCATAGTTAACGTAATACATTTCTCTTTATATTTTAACCGACACCTTAGCTATGTTGATAACACTTGTGCATACTATGCCAAGGGTCCCGGTTTCGATACCAGTTAGAGTCGTTAATTTAACTTTAGTAAACTGTTACGTATGTCATAGCTAAAAGCTAGTTTGTAAGTCATGTAGAGATATAATCCTTGTTTTCATAAATTGCACGTTAAAAATCCCCATTGGAAAATATATATTTTAAATGATATATATTATTAAATAATATTAATGTAGGTTCACTTTCTTGCTGACGAAGATATTTTTTTTAAGACTCTGAAAAAAATACATCTGAAAAGCGAAAAATAGGATTACTGCAGATTGCTGAATCTTGTGTTCTAAAGAGAAACTTCACCTCTATCTTGGTTCGAGTAGGTGTGGTGGGGGTTTCCACCCCTATCTTGTAATAAACCTAGATTTATATAACTAATGACCGATTTATAGCCGAGGGAATAGGTTTACGTTATTAAAAATATTATATTAGTAGATTACACACAAAACTTAAGATGGTTTTTATTAAATCCAACCACTTTAAAAACTGGGTTAATGAGTTAATTTAAGAAATATATGCATAAAAATTCAATATCAATTTATAAAAGTGTCCATAAAAACATATTAAAAAATCAAAAATATATCATTATTGGTCCATATTAGAATTTCAGTTGCAAAGCAGTCATTATACTGAGTATTAGTAACTAAGCGACCACACTTTAAGTAATATCAGGGGATGTAGCTCAGTGGTAGAGCGTTCGCTTTGCATGCGAAAGGCCCTGGGTTCGATCCCCAGTATCTCCATACTTTTAATTTGATCGAAATCTATTTTTGCACCGTTTCCTTCTCTTCACATCGTAGTTATATGACTAGTTAAATGTTTTTAAGCTGATAAATAAATAAAATGTTACTAAATGAATTGAGGAAAGTAACTTATACAGGAATACAAATCACCTAAAAGATATTTGCTATAAATAGGAGACGATTTGTCACAATTTGAATATAATTAATGTAAATATTACTTAGTTATATTTAATTTCGCATAGTTTTAGTCAATAAATTATAAATATAAGAATTCAAACAATTTACACCAACAAGTAAACTCATTGTTTAGACCAGTATTCCCTCATCCTGGAGGTAATGTCAGTCAGTAATCTTTCTAATATAATTACATTAGATAAAAGCAAAACTAGTTGGAAAGAACACATGAACATATATATTGAAATATGATTAAATCTTAAATAAAAGAGTTGTATTAAGAGATACTATTGATATCCTGTCTAACTTGAGACTTCCATCCAGAACAGGGCACTGATACCACACCTCACCATTTCTACCACAATTTGAGCAAATAAACATTCATCCTCAGCTGTCTGTGGGTAATTAAGTTCTTCATCAAAAAGGTATCGTTTCCTTAGGCTCTCATCCTCTGATGAACTCGAATTGAAACATTTGAGCAAATTCTTTTGGACATTTTTTATTCGAAGCATTAATGGAATTTTGTTCTTCCTCTATTATTGTTTACAATTTCTTTTGTCATTTTTAAGCACCACATCTTACTACCCGTTTGGGTAGTACGGTTTCTTTTCCTTAACTTGGAGTATATTTTCCACCCGTGTAGCTGTCAGAATTTCTGAGCGTTGCTTTGCTAGTTTTCTTCTGTTGCTTGTTTCATATCTTGTTGAACGAATCGGATAAATTTCTTCACCGGATATCATTGCAGATTTTAGTTCAGTGAGCTTCGGTTCATAAACCTCTTTTTCAATAGATACAGAATGGACTATCGTTGACGATGGACTTATACTAAAGGTTAGATGAGTTCAAGGTCTATTTAACGTTGTTTCAATAAGAAAATATCTCTTTTATGTATAATTTAGGAATAAATGGGTATATTTTTGTAGCCTGAAAACCAGAGAGATATTTGGCAACTGTGGAAACCTGAGAATAAGTCTTGTTAAGTGATCCAGATACACGATAGGGTCCTTTTAATCTCAAAATGTTCACTTTTTATTTACAAATCGACTTGATGCAGCTGAATATATTTTACTGGTCCATTGAAAACTACTCTAACGAATGTAGTCTGTGAGAATAATGATAAGCTAAAGAGAGCATCACAATATTGTTTTATTTGTAATATTAATGTGTCTCCAGGGTGCAGTGGGTACTGTGTCTCGGCTTGACCTAGCAGTCTTGTAAAATACTGCAACCCAGTCATAGAAATCTCTTCATTAATCCAACCCTATTTTGAAAAAGAGAAAATCGGACCAGATGGGCCATCTTTCTCAAGAAGCGGACTCATCCTTTGTCGTGGAATTAGTAACATTGGGGTATAAATTGACCCGTAGCAACAATAGCACAAGCACTCTGATAATTTCCCCAAGATTTCATCTTGTCACAGAGCCAATTCTTTTTGGTTCTTATTTTATTAGCTCAAATTTATTCACGGTCTTCATATTACAAAATTGGGTGTGTTTAAAGCGATGTTTCTCTATTTCTTCTTCCAAACCAGTGGAAAATCTGTCCACTCCAGTCCAATTGAATACATTTTACTTCTGGTTTATGAATACAAAATATGTGATTTCGGTGAATAACTCTTAAAGCCGTTATTTTCCTGCCATGCGAAACTCTTTATTGAATGGGTGGTGTGCTATTCCATTATTCCCCGCAAAGACGAAAACCATGCGTCGTAGCTACACAGAAGTTAGACCAAAAAATAGTTTTGCCAACAATTTAGCATGACTAACTAAGGCCTTTCCTTGTACATAAATACACAGCTACGTGATAATTTGACAGCTTTAAATTGATTTTTCGAAAGAGTTTCTTGCAACGTCTGAATGGCATTTCATTATTTTTAGTTGGATTATCGATAGAATGTTCATCTTTCACGGCTTTGAGCTCCACCGACCTCTTCACTCTTTTAACCCTTTCTTTCCAGGTTCTAGGTATTTGGAACAATGCATGATAGGCTTAGTAATAAAACAATAAACTTTAAGAAAACGCTATAAAAGCTCAAAATTTCAAGAATATCTATATATTGATACTATTTTCGTTAAGAAAAATACAAATAACTTTAGATTGTTGTAGCGGTCAGCATAGGGCTGAACAGGTCTTTTGACTGTCACTACCCCAAATTTATTTTTCATAATTTATATTATCCACATGCCATACAGTTAGTTTAATCGAAAATGACCTAGAATTAAAATATTAATGATATAAAGTTGGGTCGATTACCTCGATAATGCTTCCTTCCTCATCCCTAGCCCCTTAGAGTAATGGACCAATGATCATTTATATGAGTATATAATGAACAGGTAAGACCCTGTAATAAAAAATAAATAAACATATGTTCACCCACGTAGGCCTATATGTCAATCCATAGATTCTGCAGCTGCCCCTGTTGCCAGATATTATCAGTGTTGATAGAATGATTATATAGTTTGTGTTTAAAGGTGCAGACACAACGAGGTCAGCGATTATTAGAGCCACATTTTGTTATTGCTGACAGACAGTGGTGTTGTACGTAATATTTTAAAACCTAACATTAAACCTTTGAATCCATAAGTTACTATTGTGTAATATCAGGGGATGTAGCTCAGTGGTAGAGCGTTCGCTTTGCATGTGAAAGGCCCTGGGTTCGATCCCCAGTATCTCCATACTTTTAATTTGATCAAAATTTATTTTTGCACCGTTTCATTCTCTTCACATCGCAATCATATGTGTAGTTATGTGTTTATTAGCTTAAAAAATAAATAAAATGTTACTAAATGAAATGGGGAAATTAAGTTATACAAGAATAGAAATCACCTAAAAGATATTTGTTATAAATGAGAGACGATTTGTCACAATTTGAATCTATTTGGTGACCTGGTGGTCTAGGGGTAAGGTGTCAGACTTCTGTGCTGGCGGCCGGGGTTCAATCTTCGGTCCCGGCAAAGGTTTATCTGATTAACAAACCCTTCCTTCACCTCTGACAAGACATCTTGTGAATGTGGGGAATGCCAGGCCTCCACCGTGGTTCGGATTCCACGTTAAACTGTAGGTCCTCCATTTCATCTCACAATCACCCTACCATTACACATTAGCGTAAGTGCGTATAACCCGAACGGGTAGTAAGACGCGGTGCTAATAATAATAATAATAATGAATCTATTTATTGTAAATATTACTTAGTAATATTTAGTTTATCATAGTATTAGCCAATAAATTATAAATATAAGAATTTAAGTGATCCAGATAAACGATACGGTCCTTTTAATCTCAAAATGTTCACTTTTTATTTACAAATCTACTTGAGGCACCTGAATATCTTTTACTGGTCCATTGAAAACTACTCTAAAGAATGTAGCCTGTGAGAACAATTATAAGATAAAGAGGGCATCACAATATTGTTTTATTTGCAATATTCATGTGTCTCCAGGGTGCAGTGGGTACTGTGTCTCGGCTTGGTCTAGCAGTCTTGTAAAATACTTCAACCCAGTCATAGAAATCTCTTCAATCATCCAACCTGATTTTGAAAAAGGGAAAAATCAGACCAGGTGGTCCATCTTTCTCAAGAAGCGAACTCATCCTTTGTCGTGGAATTAGTAACATTGGTGGTATAAATTGAATCGTATCAGCAATAGCAAACGCACTGTGATATTTTCCCCAAGATTTAATCTGGTCACAGAGCCAACTCTTTTTGGTTCTTATTTTCTTAGCTCAAATTTATCTACGGTCTTCATATTACCAAATTGGCTGTATTTAAAGCGATGTTTCTCTAAAAAATTTTTCCAATTTAGTCGAAAATCTCTAGTTAAGCACTCAAAATGGATTTTCTTCAAGTGATGTATCCATGTGTTTTACCACTCTCTCTCCAATCTAATGCAAATAGACTTCCGTTATTAAGCTTGTTACTCGTGCCGGTGGGCACATGGTCTAAATGTCAATCTCATTTGGTTTGGTTTGCCAATGACGCGTAGGTCTAATCTAGACTCGGCTCAGAGAAAATGATTATGGCCTACTCGACCCTTTATCTCAGGGATATCCCGAGCACAACCCACGGCCGTTTGGCACGCGGCCCCGTCGCCTGAGTGTCTTGAGGGTCTTTGGAAGCGGGGGGAGGGTGGGAAAGAAGACAGCTGCCGATCGCAAGGCGCGCGCGGTCTTGTCACTGATAATGGCCCGTGATGGCGATGTCTTGTCACCCGAATTTGTTTATTGAGTGAGGGGTTTGGGAGGTGAGGAGGGGAGGTTAAGAGTCTGGCGGCTGCTGCTACTGGCCTGAGCACTCTTTATCCGTGTCTATCTCTCTCTCTCTCTTTCTTTCTCTCTTTCAGTCAGGGTAAACTCTGCTCCCACTAACGTTAAACTAGAGAAGTGTTTTCCTAACTGTGGATCGAGTACAGTTTTGAAGTCTAAACATTTTTTCAATCATTCGACAGCGCGTTAAAAATTAATTTCAATCACTGAAATAATTTGATGCAGTTCTTGCTGTCTGTTTCACAGATGTATCCAACTCTTTCTATTGAAGCTTCGAAAGTGCTGCTGCCTTTCACATCTTCGTACATCCGTGAAGTTGGATTTCGGTGATGTTAGGGATCAAAACCAAATTTCGAAACAAACTGCTGCTATCGAAATCCTTGCTATTGAAAAATGACTTGTGTCTACGTTGACGTAATTGACTTTATCAACAAGAACTGGAACCGATTACGTGGCCGAACGGTCTAAGGCGTCACTCTTTCAAGTGACAGGACTGCCGGTGACGGGTAGATTGAGGTTCAATCTCAGTCTGGTGTACTGAGGGTGGCTTTTCCCAAAATGGTTTTCCACCCTCCCTCCACATAAATATAGGTACAATTCCTCTAAATTAAACCTTACTCATTATTAACTCATTAACATAGTTAGTACATATGCATATCACTAGAACGGGCAGTAAGACGCGGTGTTTAATAAAAACACGAACCGAAAATAAGCACACCCTTCCTACACGCTTTATTATGAGAATAAAATAAGTTTTTTAAAGTTTTATATAAAATAGTGAGTTTTNATTATTTCATTAAAAAAAACAGCACCGTTTCACACATGTCTATTAGAGATAGGTCAGTCACGAAACCTTCTTCACCCCAGTACACCAGATTCCGAAATAACTGAAAGCGAGGATATTTGGCAACACAGAGAAAGAGCGAAGATAAATCGTTTCTCCATAAGAGACGCAGTTCCCTCAGAGGTGATATTCAGTGTAGAGTAACATACTGTAGAGACAATTCAATCGAAGTATTGACAATGGACCCGCCTCGCTGGCGTAGTTGGCTAACGTGCTAGTCGTGTTGCGCTCGACTGCCAAGAACGGGGAGATCGAGGTTCGAATCTCGATCGGTTGAACTGGGGGTGGTTTTCCCTAACTGGTTTTCCACTCTCTTCCCACGCAAATGTGGGTTCACTTCCTCTCAATGCAACCCTCCCAATTCATAATCTATTAACGTAATTAGTACTTAAGCGTATAATCCGAACGGGCAGTAAGACGTGGTGCTAAATAAAAAAAAAAAATATTGACAATGCATGCGCAGTAAATACAACCCATGGACGGTAAGAATTTAGGCGACAGCAGAAAGTTATTTATTGCAAACATTTGCTGAAAGTAACTAATGTCAATCTATTTGGAAATATTTTTTAGTTGCTTAGGAATACTATAAGTTATAATCAATAGAAATGTTTTAGTAAACGTCCCTAATTTATTATTTATTATTATTTATTAGCACCGCATCTTACTACCCGTTCGGGTTATACGCACTTACGCTAATGTGTAATGATAGGGTGATTGTGAGATGAAATGAAGGACCTACAGTTTAACGTGGAATCCAAACCACGGTGGAGGCCTGGCATTCCTCACATTCACAAGATGTCTTGTCAAAGGTGAAGGAAGGGTTTGGTAATCAGATAAATCTGTGCCGGGACCGAGGATTGAACCCCGGCCGCCAGCATAGAAGGCTGACACCTTACCCCTAGACCACCAGGCCACCCAACGTCCCTAATAATACTTCCCTAAGGATTACCGTTTTTTTCCGTAACTTATTGAAAGAAAAAAATTATATTAATAAAACACTTATGTATTTTTGCTTTTGCGGTTGCGGAAAAAGTAAATTAAAAAGCATTACACTCACATGTGTATCTTTTCATAATTGACCACCAAAACAAATAACAGTTTTTTATAGCTTAGAAAAAGAGCCGTATAAAATGAAAGGTTTTTATTTTTTAAATAGTGCGTGAATACAACCCTGAATTATTATTATTATTATTATTATTAGCACCGCGTCTTACTACCCGTTCGTTATACGCACTTACGCTAATGTGTAATGGTAGGGTGATTGTGAGATGAAATGAAGGACCTACAGTTTAACGTGGAATCCGAACCACGGCGGAGGCCTGGCATTCCCCACATTCACAAGATGTCTTGTCAGAGGTGAAGGAAGGGTTTGGAAATCAGATATATCTGTGCCGGGACCGTGGATAGAACCCTGGCCGCCAGCACAGAAGTCTGACACCTTACCCCTAGACCGCCAGGTCACCTTACAACCCTGAAAAACGTTTGTATGACATCAGCAACCACCTTTGTTTCGACTGAATTAAGCAGTATTTTAGAAGCTCTCATTTAAAAAGCATTTTTAAGTGAAACCACAGACTCCGCTTTCACAAAAAAACAAACTATAAGTTACGAACGGTTATTTTCATAAACTCGTGTTTCAAATATGTAAAAAAGGTTAAAAGAAAAAAAAATTTAAACTGTTTGTTGCTAAAGTTTTGACTGCTTATAGTATATAAAAAAACTCAACATGGCTTTGAAGATTAAATGGTTTGGTGAATATTATGACATCAAACTCTTTGGAGACATAGACCTTTCTTCTTCCACACCTATCCCGAGGGATGAATGAATGGGACGTAGCAATGTTCAAAATAATCGACATCTACACAAACTCAATAATAATAGCCGATAAAACTGCCCTAGAATGGAATAGAATCGGGACACCAAGGCCCAAGACTGAGGGCTAACGTACACACGGCCATGCTCAACAAACATTCACAGATAAAAATATATACGACTCGATAAGGAATAAGATTAAAATAAGGTAAATCAAATGTTCCCATAGTAATAATAATAATCACAATAATTGTAATAATATTGTGCGTCTGTGCTAAATAATTTTTAGGTCAGTAGTGGAGAAATTAGCCAGTACTAACGTACCGTTGCCCAGAGGACGTCCGAACGTACTAATCGTCCATCCTTTCCGTGAAGGCTCTTTCCATGTCCCGATGAGACGAAGTGGGGATGATGATAGTGAGTATGAGGGTTAAGTAAGTAGAAACATTAAACCCAACTAACCAATAACCGTCAGGGTAGTTCACATTTTCGGGGAAAATACCCAGGGTAGCAGCCAGGGATCGATACCGGGACCCCTAGACTTATAGCCAGGTGCACTGACCACTATACCACGGGGTCGGTTAATTATTCTTCTACTGAAAGGATACTTTGGGGATGTTCTTTGGAAAGTATGACACTATTTTATTTCTATCTCCGCGTCTTACTACACCTCGGGTTCTACGCGTATGTAGGCCTACTGTACTAACTACGATAATGTGTTAGGGACAAGGAATGTTTAATGTAGAGGAAGTGTAGCCACATTCGCGTGGTGGGAGAGTGGAAGATTATTTATAAAAAACTCAGCACGCTCAGTGGCTACATCCGACCGGAATTCAAGCTCCAATCTCCCCGTCATCGGCAAGTCTAGGGTTTTGCAAGAGTGATGTCTTAGACCAAGGATCACCGAGCTCGATAATTAGACTATGAGAGCTACCATAAAAGTGTCAAATTGTTTCGCGAGCTACCCAGTAGCTTATAAACATTTGTCGTATGACGTATTGGATATTATTATAACCTGTAGGCCTACAGAGGATTCGCCATCGAACCTTTAGAGGGTGGGCTCTGTGGCTTGGATTTGTAACTGTAAAGGAGTATAAAAGTTAGTAAATTTTGCATTAAAATGATTTCTTTAGTCCTAGATACTACAAGGAGTATTCATTTTTATAAACAAATGATAGGAAAATATACAAAGAAATAGCTTTGTTTGTAACTTATTAAAAAAATTGCATTAACGTTCTTCCACCATTTGTTGAATGTTTGCTAAGTAATTTGACACTTATTCAAATTCAGATATAAAGTCTTCTTTTAGCACAGCACTCGTTCGAGTTATACGCTTATATACTGATTAAAATATGGTACTAAGGATTAGGAAGGTTATGTTTATAGGAATTGTACTCTCATTTGCATAAACAGAGAGTGGAAAATAATTTTTGAACAAAACCGTCCTTTGTACACCCAACCGAGATTCGCACCTTGAGCTCCCCGTCATCGGCAGTCTAGTCTGACACGAGAGCGCGTTAGACCACGCGGCCACCGCAGCGGGTATTAATATGTTCATCTGTGAGACTACTTCTGTTATTTTTTCATTTCTTTCAGTTGTAAACTATGACTTAGACAGGGAGAGCAGGGTAATTACCTTCCCTCCAAGAGCAACACCTACCAGAACTATCGATACCCCAAAGTGTGGTCTAACGCGCTACCCTCTCACTAAACAAGACTGCCATTGATGGGAAGATCAAGGTTCGACTCTTGGTGGGATTTACTGAGGGTAGTTTTTTTCAAAATAGTTTTCTACTCTCCCTCTTTGCAAATGATTACACACTTCCTCTAAATATAACCTTCCCAATCCCTAAAACCATTAACGTAATTAGTACATAAGTATGTAACTTGAACGGGTAGTAAGACACGGTTCCATAAAAAAAAGAGACTACACATATCCAGAAAATGAGGCAACCCTCTTCAACAATAAGACCCTTAGGAAATAAGAGACAGTGATTAAAAAAAAGTCCCCTAGGAAAGTGCAAAATAAATTTATTGTGAGTTACCAAAAATGCCGACGCGATTTACTGGTATCTAGTGATCGACCGTTTGGCATCTCCTGTCTTAGGGCTTAGAGCATTCAACCACCTAGGTTAGTTGTACTGGTATAAGCTTTATAGAGGGTCACGCGTGTTGAGGCGTCAGCCTCGTCTGTTAAGGCTGACTGATGACAGATAGGTCAGGGTTGGAGGGTTGGCTCGTGCCCCGTTTGCCCTACTTTGGATGCGTTACTTACAAGACCATAGCCAGGTAAATATTTAAGAGAAACTTTGTGAGTGTGGGAAGGGGGAGGGGCTACAGTGCCCAATAGCAGCAGGAAAAGAAAATTTACTAATGTTAAATGCCTCTAGAAACTATCTGAAGAATAATTTTTTATTGTCACCAAGGGCAAATATTAAATACAAGTGCTATAAATGTATTTAACATTTAGACACTTAACATAACACCTGCTCCCTCCAAGGGTGGATCATGCGTGTACAACGGGTTGCATAGAAGTTTGGTGCAGGGTAGTGCACTCATTGACATCTTTGAGAACGGCAGCAGAACATATCACAATATTATTAGTAAACAACACACCAGTCCATCTAGAAATGGAAATACAGTAGCCCCATGGCTTCTTTGGTGCCGACTGACAGCTCACAGCTGACTTATGACACTCAACATTTAGGTATATACCTACATTTTGACCGTCAGAAGTGAAAGCTGCTTAACACATGTTTTTACAGATCATTTAGTCCGGCGTAGGGACACATAATTTGGTCTGGTAACTATTCAAAGCTGTCAGTCAGCACCAAAGAAGCCATGGGGCTACTCTTTTTATTTTTTTGTACTTTCGGGGAGTCATCATTAACGGGTCCCACATCACAGAAAGCGTTTGTCATTATTACATGTGTAGTGCTACGCGCCCGGCCTCTATGCAACCTGTTGTACACGAATGCTTGCACGGCTATGCCCTCCCGGCGCTGTACGCCGAAACTTTGAACACTATTTAATGGTGTTAGCATAGATTTTCCGATGTAAGCGTATACGAATGTTGTAGTAGGCCTACTTTTGGTTCAAATAAGCTATATGTAACAGTTTGAGTGTTGAGTTTACGAACATCTCTAGTGCGAAACTGACGCTTTAGACCATCAGACCAACCAAGTTGATCATTCTCTCTATTAGTGAGTCGTGATACAATTTCCATTTCTTTTTATGAGCACCTTATCCTGTTTCCATAGTTTAGGTTTTTTTAATTCAGACGTTAGAGCTTGCTAATTCAAAGAACACAATAAATATTAAGGTTAGGGATGTAGGGAAAGTGAGAAATAATCAGTGTTTTTGCAGTTTTTATTGCAAATAATTATTTTTTTTAAAGAAATCAACTATTGTTTCAGTAAAACCAAAGAGTTTAATTTTCTTCACATTGTGATATCAACAGTTGTTGAATATCGGTCCAGGCTGTCCTGGAATTTAATAACGACTTTTTCTCTTCATTTAAACAGTTTGTCATCTAATGTCACTATGCTCATGACAGATATTCATCAAATGTTGATATCACCATGTGAATTATTATTATTATTATGGATGTATGTTTTGGGAGGATTATGTCCTCCAAAACCAATAAATAAAAGAGGATGTTTCAGTGTTCCAGAACTTAATAAAATTTTGTTTGGATGAGTTTCACTTGATTCGCCAATCAACAGACATTTACAAAGAGTGATTTTTTATGTTTTTTTTAAAGTTTGATTTAAATTTAATTTGTAGGTCCTATCTTTTTTTATATATAAATATTGTTATTGTTTTGGCAGTCATATGCATTGATAAAGCGAAATTACTGTATTCTTTTTATAATGTAGATTTGTATCTTTGATTTAAGTTTTAAAATTATTAAAAACTATATTTAATTTATATTTTGTAATGAGCACGTGTAAAATTGTTTCTAATATAGTTTCTGGTGTAAAGTTATACTAATGAATGTGTAACATTGCATCATATCCTTCTTTCCTATTCATATTTAAGGTAAATAGGCCCACTAGAGTGGAGCAAAGTATCCTCACCATATGAGGGTACTTTGCACCACTTTTTTATTGGTTAGTAACGTTATTTAAACTTCACTAACAAAGGATCAACTCTTAAAAACTTAAATTTGAACATCTTTGACAGTCAAACAAAAATGAAATAATTTCAAAACTTAATTACACACAATATATACTTAAGCTCTAAACAAAAAACCTAAAAGTTGGTGTAACCCCATCTTACGGTAGTCCAAAGAAAGCCTAAAATAAATCCATACAATTCCAAAAATGGTTCAAAAACCAATTCTTTTCACGACCCGCTTAAGTGGCCACATGGTCTAAGGCGCTACTCTCACAATATACTGTCTGTCGACGGTGGGGCGATAGGGGTTATATCCCGGTCGGATAAACTAAGTTTTTTCCTAAATAGTTTCCCCACTCCTCCTCCATGCAAATGCGGGTGCACTTAATCTAAATTTAATCTTTAGGTACAAACCAAACGGATAGTAAAATAAAGTGCTTAAAAAAATGCCATAATTGTGGCCCAGGATCGTTCTAAAAATAGCTCCCATTCAGACAAGGGTACTCGACATAGTCCACTGTTGCGCGCGGCTCTGCTACTTGTTCCGAACACTCACCTCAGTTAACCGTGCCCTCAGGGCAAGTGTTCCCCGCGGTCTAAGGTGCAGGAGAGGGGAGGACGGGAGCGATGCGGTTAACCAGTGTTCCACAAGCCCCGCAGTCAGCCAGTCAGAAACACCGCCCCCCCCCCCTCACTCCCTCTTAGATGTTCCCCGTCCAATAGACGGCGGGCCCGGCGCGGGATTGGCCGCGGCGCTCGGCCTATGATCGCTGCGATCAGAGCTCATTGGCCGTGACGCGGGCGTACCTCCAGGCGTGATCTGGAGCTGAGAGCCAGTTCACTTGGGCGACTGAGAGTGACCGTGCGCCGAGGACAGAGGGTTCGTGACCCGGCTGCACCATATTCCTCGAGGAGATACCTCAAGGAAGATACAATCACTGAACACAGGTAAGTGTCAGCATCGGACACTTTCTTACGATATTAAGATGTAGCTTATTGAAAGGGCCTTGGTTCGATTCCGACTAGGGTCATTGCTATGATATGTTTATGGTCAGTGTTGGATTAGGGTCACTACAGGCCAATTTGTATTTTAAGTTTCACCTATTAATTTTCATTTATATTGAAGATTTGGGCTCAATTTTTATATTTGTTGTAAAACTGTTAGCCTTGTTCTGTATGTCCAATTTTTATAGCTTTAAAACCTATAGTTAAACCCATTATTATAATTATTGTTAAAATTGAATGGCTTGTTGAGACAGTGGGGTCATTACCGCCATCTTATAACAAAAATTCTTAAGATTTCCTATAATATTATAGAATTTACTAACTTTATCGTATGATACTTATTGAAATTCACAAATAGTCTTAAATCATCAATATGAACTTTACCTAACAATGCAAACATTGTAGGATATTCTACCCAAAAATGTTGGTTTTTGAACGAGTTGTTAATTTCAAAAAAATACAGTATATAATTAAGATTTTTCAATATCGCAACCAAATTCTTAAAGTAATTAAAATATGGATGAAGAAAAGCTGATGCTCAGGTCTATAAATGCGTTTTAACTGTCTTATTTTAACATTATTTTGAGGTCAATTTCCGAACCAAACAATGCAGACTTGAGTTGTCTCTGGTACAGGCTAATTTGTTTGAATAAATGACCTTGAGAAATATAATACGTGATTAAAACGATCATTTCAAACAAGGATTAATTGTTTGCCAAAGAGATTAACTTAATTGTTGTGTGGTATTAGAATGTATTGTCTTTTACTTAATTTGACTTAAAGGCAGTACCGTCTTAAATTTTTCTGGCCTAATTAGTTTGGACAACAACATTTTTAACAACAAAATTACTCAAATATGTTTCTAAGATTTGAAATTTTTCACCTCAATTGATAACGACCCACAAGTTAAGGTAGGAATGTAGAGGCCGCGAGAAAGGGTGTTTTTGCAGTTTTTATAGAAAAACTTTTTTGTTTGTTTTGTCAAGCGAATTAAAATGTAGCTTCAATACAAACATAGAGTTTAATTTTCTTAACATTGTGATATCAACAGTTTTTTAATATCTCTCAAGGGTGTCCTGGAATTTAATGACAACTTTTTCTCTTTATTTAAAAAGTTTGTCACCTAATTCCGCTATGCTCATGACAGATATTCAACAACTGTTTATATGACCATGTGTAGTTATTTATATGGCATTTCATGTGGCTTTTGAAATACCGAATAACTATCTACAATAATAATATAATAATAATATTTAGCACCGCGTCTTACTACCCGTTCGGGTTATACGCTTTAAGTACTAATTACTCTAATAGATTGGGATTTGGGAAGGTTGAATTAGAGTAAGTGAACCCGCATTTGCGTGGAGGGAGAGTGGAAAACCATTTAGGAAAAACCACCCCCAGTTCACCCG